>OX457012.1:5862674-6462674 GCA_949752705.1 Callimorpha dominula | reverse complement strand
TAAAAAAAAATGTTGAAAAAAAAATGTCCTTGGATTTACTTTTGTTTTACTTTTTGTTACTGATTTGTTTCTCGACTATGTACTTAAGACTAGTTTTACTGTAGGTACAATGTACACCTGCCGGATGGGGCCTGGTGACTTGTAATACAGGTTCATAAAAACCCTTAACAGGCACCAGCTCTCACAATGTTGACTACATACTATGTATTCCGCTTTAACACCTCTCGTGTTTATCAATTGTGAGAGAAATAAACGAATTATAATTATTTATTTTATTGTTATATTTTTGAAGTCTAATTCAACTCTTCTCTTATTTCATTTCATGAGGACTACTTATGAAATACTTAATGTATTTTAACAGTAGCAAACGACCCTATTTAAATGATTACCCCATTTTTATTAATTATATTAATTCTATGTTTGTTTATTGCAGGTGCAATCCTAGCGTCTCCAATCAATGAAGATATTCTAAATAAAATGATATCAATTATCAATGTCAACGCTCATACCACTCCTTACTTTATTGGTACTAACGCATTTCTCAAATATGGGATTTATGTGTCTCTAGAAGGTGAGTGGCTCCTCAACTTTTTTTTATAGTATAGGGAGCAAACGAGCAGACGGGTCACCTGATGGTAAGTGACTACCACCGCCCATGGACATCTGTGATTCAAGAGTCACAAGTGCGTTGCCGGTCTTTAACGAGTAGGTACAGGAACGGAAGAAATAGGGGGAAAGAGGGAGAGGGTGGAATGGAGAGAGGGAAGGATTTGGGCCTCCCGCAACCGCACTCACTTGGCGAAACACAACACAAACATTGCTGCACTGCCGGTTTTCTTTGTGGTATCACTCGGCAATACCTACTTAATTGTCCCGATTCAGGGTGTTCTTTGTGTCCGTTGTTTGTTGTTTCTAAAGCCCCCGCGACACGGGAATCACACCAATCAACTCCCGCTGAATTGTCTTAAAAAAAAAAAATAAAGGCCTTGAATAGACTGAACCCACTAAATGAGTTGCTACGCCTCAGAATACTAGTGCCGGACCGTTTCCCATATTATCGTTTAGTACGTACGTACATATAAATATACGTGCCTACATAAAAATTTATACATCTACTTATAAACATGAAGCATACTCACTCCTACATCGTTCCTATTGAATGTCAATCTTTTTACAAATATCAACAACAAACAACTTACAAACAGGCGCTAGGCGGTTAGAAGGTCTATAAAGATTTGCTTGGATTATTGAAAAAAAAATATCTTTGATTTTTTTCATGTCTGTTTAAACTCTATTTTAAATAATTTACTTAGATTAATTTTAAAAACAAACGCACCATCACATATTCATCAACATAGTCCATAAAGCAAAAATGGCTTTATGGATGAGCTGTCGCATGGCCGGCGCCAGATGGGGACTTCAGCCCAAGATTGCCCTGTGGCTATATACGGCGATTGCAACGCCAATCGTAACGTATGGAGCTGCCGTCTGGTGCCTACTACCTCAAACAAATTAGACAGCCTTCAACGTACGGCTTGTTTAATAACCACTGGTGCGCTATCCTCGACGCCAGGGGAAGCTCTAAATGCACTACTAAGCCTGTCTCCGCTCAGCATCTATGTGCAAAAAGAAGCTGCCAAAAGCGTATATAGGATATGTAAACAGACGAAACCAAAGTGGCAATCACGAACACTAAACTCACTAAAAGAGTCGGTGTTCGAAATAAAATCTCTGAACATGCCAGCGGATGACATGCAAACAGAGATCGACTTCGTGAGAAGTTACACAGTAGACATACCACAAAGGGATACATAGCTGGAAGGCCTCCAATCCAACAAAAATGGTAGTCACGAGTGGTACACCGACGGGTCCAAAAAAGGCCTTGATGGAGGACAAAATTCAGGTGTAGCGCCAACCTAGGAGCAGAGGCCTCCGTCTTTCAGGCTGAGCTCTCTGCATTAAACATGTGTGTGGAGATCAACCTTGAAAGGGAAGTAAAAAATCAACACATCTACATCAACTCAGATAGCCAAGTGGCGCTATTGGCACTAGACAATTTTGAGACTAGCTCAAAGCTAATACAAAATTGTAAGGAAAACCTGAACACACTGGGGCAATTAACAACATTAAGATGAGTACCAGGCCATTCAGGTATCGATGGCAGCGAAAAAGCCGACGAACTCGCCAGAGCCGGTGCAGACAACCGACAGCATGACCCAGAACCATTCTGCGGCATCAGCAAACAGCGAGCGTATTCTATCATAAACGCCAAATATACATCATTGGCTATTAAGAGATGGAAGACCACGACTGGTCTAAGATACTCGAAAGCCATAATAAAGGGCTATGATAGTAAAGTATCCAAAGAACTTCTGAAGCTCAAAAGAGACAAAACCTGTACAGTAACAAGAGTCCTCACCGGACACTGCAAACTGAACAAACATATGTTCAACCTAAAATTGGGTGAGAACACAATATACAGATTCTGTCAAGAGACAGAAGAGACTGCAATGCATATTTTATGCTCTTGTGGCCCACTAATGCGGCACCGAAGTATTTACCTAGGGTTGCACATCATGCAACCGAAGGAAATACAAACAATCACTGCTGATAGGATCTGGAGGTTTCTCGAAGCCATAAGTCTGAGCAGTGAACTGTAAACCAGAAGTGTGCTACAAAAGACCAGAAATGGTCGAGGCACTAAGCACTTAAAACAATAATAATAATAAACGCACCATCGCCGGCGCCTTATTTGTGACGTAATAATGTTAAAGTCAATCCACATTAGTAGGTAAACGGTTGACGGTAACATAATTTTTGTGTTACTTTTAAAGCCTTTTGGTGCTTCGCATCACGAAGCCCAACATTATATTTGCTATTTTAACTATATGTTCCATGTGAGGTATAAATGTGAATTTATTATAAAAAAGGACTCCCAAATTGTTAATAGAATTTACTTCTTGAAGCTTTAGATTATTTATAAAATATTCCAAGTTAATAGAGTGTGCTTTCTTAGTATATTTCAGATACTTAGTAACATTTGTTCTGTGTCTGGGTTTAATTTATTTATAATATGTATATATTTAGAAATATATAAGTATAATATTATTTATGTATTTACGGGAATTAACGCGATCACGAAAAGGTATTACATACCTCTGAATTGCCTGACGTTGACATTGAATACCTTTTCGTGATCGCGTAAATTCCCGTAAATACACAAATAATATTATATCATGGAACGCGAAAGTTTAAAAGTCAGTATATATAAGTATGTTTATTTGCTTTGCCTAGTTTGGGATTAGACGGCCGTGTGTGAGATGTGTGAAGTTATTATTATTTGTGTTTAGCTGCGTCCTGTTACATTTACACCATTGGATAAGTCGGCATTTTTAAAAAATGAAACGAGGTAACTTAGGACGATTAGTAGTACCAAAAAAAAAATACCAAATTAATAATTATCAGAATTATTTAAATTTTATTATAACAAGAGAACCATCATCATAGATAATTTAAAGTATCTCAATTTTGTCCAATAAATAATCTAACATAATATAGAAACATAATATTATTTAACTACTAAATGAAACCAAGATCATTCAACTGCATAAAAATTAATTAATTGATTGTTTTGATAGTTTAAACACTTTTTTTTGGAGTTGTTTTTGTAGTATTCGTACACAATGGTACAAAATAAGCACGATAACTCTTAAGGTTTGACTGATGACTTAATAACAAGATTGAATTGATGAAAACGTAAAACACTATATCAACTGCATAATATAATGCTTAGTAGTTTTCAGTACTGAGTTTAAAACATTATTTTTATTTTGTTATAACTTTTTAACAACAAAAAAAAACTAATATTTGGTTTTTTTTTGTTGTTAAAAAACTGTTGTTTGTTTGTTATAAAACTCATATATATTATGATCTTTCGATTTATGACGAGAAATATTTTTTTTCAATAACCAAATTGTGCGCTGCCAACCTAATTTCAAATTCCAGAACGGAATTTTGATGACCCCCCTTTACAAAAAATCACACTACGATGGTAATATTTTTCTACGGCCTTAACCCTGCAACTATTGTTACATGCAGCAGAAGAGCTGATAACTAGTCAAGCATGCCCGTATATTTTTAATTAATATGAATACCACTCCTTGAACCTTTCATTTCCAGGTGTACCACTTGGCAACATGCCAGTAATAGATATGATTGATGCGTTAGATATAACAGCTGGAGCGTGCTTAACTATGGACCATAAGACGGTGCGCGTTGCTTCGCCCTCGTCTCTTTGGCCGTATATGTGCTACAAAGCAAGCGATGCCAACTTAAAGATGACAGAATGTGGTACATTTGATAATGGTAAGTCAGTCACTCCTGACAGTCGTTCAATTTGATTTTAACATTGTACAAGTTGTGACTTTGAACTTTGCAAATCTGTAAACAAAATGGTCAATTTTATATTTTTTACCTTTTGAGGAGGAATAATTTCTGCAAATTTATATAGGGCCAACCTTGACAATAACGTTAAGTAACATGATCTTATTTATATAACAGATTTTTATTTCCTCTAATTTCATCATCATGATGATTAAATAAATAAATATAACCTTAGTCAACAACTGAGCTATCAAATTTGAATGAATTATTCAAATCGGTTTTCTTTTTTTAAATTTTTGATTGGTAGATAGGGCGTAATTTTGATACCTACCGTACTATAGATAGGACTGAGAACGTGTAATTCTCAGATCTGTTGTATGATACATATCGTACGATGATAAATACTACCGTAATTTACGATTTTTCTATTTTAACAAGAAATAGCTACAATTCTATTTAGTATTTTAGTCGGGTTATGAAAGAATGAAACTATGAAAAAACAAGGGATTACTTACTCAATACTTTGACTGACCAACAGGGTCTAGTGGTTAGTGATCCCGACTGCTAAGCCAGAGATCTTGGTTCGATTCCCACCCAGCACAAATAATTGTGCGATGAGCACGATCATTCTGGGTGTAATTTATCTATAATATGTGTGTAGTTAGTAATACATAAGTATGATTATCACCATAGTACAAGCTCTGCCTAGTTTGGGATCAGATGGCCGTGTATGAGATGTCGCAAGTTAATACTTTTATTATAAATTTGAAAAATAGATACAGGCTTACCATAATAATTAAGGTATTGATTTGATTTCTAATTTACAGAATACAAACTGTTATCAGCAACGGGTAGCTGTTACAAATTTCATTCTGAGAGTGTAAACTGGGAAGATGCTTATGAGACTTGTATTAACGAAGGAGGGTACCTCGCCATCATCAACGACTCTCACGAGGCACTCAGTGTTAGACGTTTTATATGGGAACAAAATAATTCGAATGCTGATTATGTACATATCGGATTGCTAGAGTGGGGCTTGGGAGGACCTTGGTTTAGTGTACATTGTAAGTACAAAATCTAACTAGTAATCCACAATATTGCAATGCATTTAAACGAAAACTAACAAAACTAACGTCTGCGTTTGGTGACGTTCAGACAAATATTGAAGTAGTATTTAACTGTTTCAAATACGTGGTGTATTTAAAAATGATTTTGGTTATTTCAGGGGAGCCATTCGAAAAGATATACCACCATGGTTTTACACAAAGTGAATTGTCATCTCACGTGGAACCACGTAACTATCATAGAGGACTATTGACTTCGGCAGGAAAATTGTCCTATAATAGCAGCAGTTCAGATACGAAGTACCAGTTTATATGTGAAAAAGATCCAGCGTTCATCAGATTTCCTCTCGACATAAAGGGATAACTGAACTAACATTAATCAATCTTTTATTTTAAGATAGGTATCATTAAACTAAAATAAATTATTGGCGATCAGGGTTATAGGACTATAAGCCTGATCGCGAATAATTTATTTCCGTGGCAAAACACAACAAGATTAAGTCGGAGACGGACCGACTATATTATATTATATTTTGTAGAATTTTTATATGGGTTTTCTTTCTCTCAGTCCCGAAGTTATTGCATATGTTACTGCATACAGTTTTTTCCAAACAGAAGTCTGTGTCAAACCACGTGCTCTGAAAGATTCGGAACAAGACACAGATAAACACAACAATTTCTCCTCAAAAGAGAAGAGACGTTGCCAGTTCCGTTGTTCAAGTTAGCGCCAGGTTATCTAGCGAAACACTCCAACTTAGATTATTCTGCCATTCATTCTTAGATATTAAGTTTCATCCCTAGTTTATCTAATGAATAAATAGTGAGAATCTTTTACTTCTTTCTACTGTTCTCGTGTAAAAGGCGGCTACAGTCCTTTGTCATATGGCCGCTCTTGCCTGTTGGCCAGTGATGATTGACAATCTGACAAAAGCCACCACTGTCTATTACAGCTGTTTATTTAATCACTACACACACAACAACTCAAACTACAGAAGAATATGCCTAGACTAGACGACTTTAGACGTATTTTGGCTACAGTCATGGGTAGAACAGACCCGAGTTATATTATTCTTCTAGAGCTCTTTGCTACAAACCAACCAAGGTTGGGAAATGGTCAGAGAGCACAGCTATTTCATCACTAGAGACTAATAGGTAAACTAATTTCAGAAAACCAATAGTACTTATAGTGTATTTATTACTGATCTGCAATGTTCTATTGTCGATTATTGCATTCCTAATTGCAAATGTGAGATTGTTTGTTACGCTATTACGCCTTAACTACTCAAGCGATCATCATGAAATTTTGCAAACAGGTAGCCAGGGGTACAGAAAAGGTATCAGTACTCATCTTGAGTGATAGAAAAATGACTTGAGGCGAAGGAAGCCGCGGGCAAAAAGTAGGGCACCAATACAACATGTTACTTTGTCTAAGAAATCCAGAATCCATCCATCCAGAAGAAATGCCATCCCAGCCGGCCGTACTATTGCTTTTTAATGAAAGAATTAAACGTTCCACCTCAAACTCATCAGTCTCCAGCAATACAAAGGATGCTGTTTGAGAAACTGATAAAGATAAAGACTGCGGGTCTCTGTGAATTTTTTCCACAAGCAGTCTTCCTACAATGGCAAAATATGAATTAATTTCATTAATGGTGTCCTGCTTATCATTATTGGGCTCTAAAAGGTCGAAGGCTAAGGACTTGAATTTATTTAGGTTCGTGACACTTGTAATAACATTCTAGTTGCTTTAAAGTTTCTGCCCGCTTTTCAAAGATACACTGTAAGTTTTGCGTACCTCATTAATAAAACGATTTACATGTAAAGTAATATACGTACGAAGTATTCTCCATTACATTTTAAACACTTTTTTATTCGGTCAAACCATTTTTGAAAACACGAGGATCACGTGCTGGTTAAAAAGCTATCACGGCTTCTTCCGGCCCCGTAAATGTCATACCTCTCATGAAATCTTTAATTCTTGGGAAAATAAAGAAATCGCATGGTGCCAGGTCTGGACTATGTGATTTACTACTCAACATTAACTGTCTTTTGTTCTTCAAGTGGGATCGTACAGACAGGATCGTCCGGGAGAAAAAAAACTAGCTTTCTTTCCGACATGTAACAATATATCCATGTTTCAGCTCCTGTCACAATGACATACACAGCATTTGAACGTCCGTGATCGTACTTTAACAAAAATAATTTACACTAATCAACACGAGTCGGTTTTTGTTCTGGGATGTGTTCATGAGGAATGCAGAGGCTACAAAGTTTTCTAACTTTTAAAATGTTGATGTAAGATTTTTTGAATTTGGCTCATACCAGTCCCCAAATGTCCTCGAATCTCCTCATAGGTGATACGCCGGTTTTTTTGAATTAGTTGCCTGACAGTAGCCACTTATTCCTCAGTGATCGCAGTTGAGGGCCGACCTTCACGAATTTCATCATGGAGAGAAACACGGCCACAATTAAATTCCGCGTACCAACGTCTTACGGTGCTCAAATGAGGTGCTTTCCTCCCAAAAGCATTTTGAAGACGAGCAGTGCAGTCTTGCGGAGTCAGTGGACTTTTAAAATCACAAATAATCATCGCCCTAAAATCTTTTCGCGTTAATTCCGTCAGTTATTAATGCATTTTCAAGATTCCTCTAACTGTTTATTCTACTTTTAAGACCCTATACGCCATTTGTGACAGAACCCCGTGTGGTTTTAGTCGTCGGTTAGAGTCCGAAATCTTCACCACTAATACCGTGGAGGTGATGAGTGTAAAAACCCATCGAGATTTAGACACAACAAATACATACTAATATATTTGTTGTTTAGAATTCTTAAACACAAAAAATAAAACAAAACTGACACCGTGATAGTGAGGGTTATCAATTCAACCACGTTGTAAAAAAACAGTTGTATGACTCAAGCGTAAAAGACTTAACTTCATTTTATAATTTCAGCCATTGGAAATCTTCTAAAGACTTAAAAAAAAAAGGGGATTTGCGCCTCTTTCATCCAAGCACTCGGAGGAACGCTAGAAATAAGCAGACCATGAATCGGACGCTTTTTTTTAGCAAAGGTAGGTATTTCAGGATATAATTTGGATCAAATAAATATGGATATTCCATTGACACGCGGAACGAAAAGCTTAGCACTGAATTAGAATTTACTGAATCTCATGCATTGCAGAACTGCCTTACCTACTGTTCAATAAATTCTACATCTATCACTGACTTGTAAATTTCCAAATAAAACACTTAAAGGTTAATTCTAGTAAAGTAATACCAGGCCTCTGTCACAGTATACACAGTATAACGATGTACATCTGTCGCTCGTTGTACTTGCACGGGCTAAATACCTACCGGCCGCTGGTCCGCCAGCGGACCTCATACGCAGTTACGTACGGTGGGTTGCCGACATATGAGTATAAGCATAGTTTATCTACCTACTGTACATGAAGAAAAACCGGACAAGTGTGAGTCTGACTCGCACACCGAGGGTTCCGTAAGCAAACAAACTTGTATTTAAATGGTACGTCCATCTCGGGAATCAATTCTCAAAGACTTTTGCTAAGACAAACTTAACTTTACGGTTGCGATGTACGACAAAGTCGGATTGTTGACTACTTCATATTCAAATATTGCTAATAATTTACCAAAGTTTATCACCTGAAAAGTTTAATTTAAATACAAGCATTGCATAAGTGCAAATTTTTAAGTTTCATAATGTTCATATACAGATATCTGGTGATTTTTTTCATTTGTGAGTGTATGAACGGGTTAAACATTGATAAGTTTACTTAAATATTTATAGAGATTTTGTATTTGTTAAAAAAAAAATTACTTTATGAAAATATGTGTTTATGGATATAAAAAAAAATTAAAACTAAAAACTAAACTAATACTTTAGTTTAGTTTTTAGTTTTAATTTTTTTTTATCACTGCTAGGTATACCTAGCAGTGATAGTTTTATTTTGATCACATAAAATGTAAAACTCAGCTGTTAGTTTTTAGGGTACCGAAAAGGAAAAATGGAACCCTTATTGGATCACTTTGTTGTCCGTCTGTCTGTCTGTTATGACCTTTTTTCTCAGGAACCCGTGGACGCATGAAGTTGAAATTTATACCAAATACTTATGTGTGCAGTCCCTTAAACCTGTAAAAATATCAAGCTTCTAAGTCAACGCAATCAAAAGAATTTGAACATTTCGCAGGTAAATCAAAATATATACTTCCCATTAACATAGAATCATGAAATTTGGTAAGAAGCAAGGTCTGACAGCACAAATTAAGGGAAAAATCCGAAAGTCGTTAATTTCTTGATATATCACATAAAAAAATAATTTAGTGATTACAAACTTATATTTTGCAATGGGAACGTTGGCTTTGTCGTACGTCATGTATGGGAGAGTATTTCTAGAACCGCAAAGTTAAGTTTGCCTTTTGGAAAAGACGGGTAAAAACCTTCGAAAATTGATACCCGAGATGGACGTAGGTACCTACTAGCTACATACAAGTTTGTTTGCTTACGGAACCCTCGTTGCGCGAGTAAGACTCGCACTTGCCCAGTTTTTTGTTGTGAGAGCGATTGTATGTAAGATGTTTTTGAGAAAAAAACCCAATAAGTCGAAGGAGCATCCCGTAATTCAGGGCAGAGTTCAACTTAGATAAGATTACGTACTGTGTACTTAAGGACTTATAATAAAATAATTCATTACTTTTTCAATAGCCGTTGCCTTGAATACTCTCAATATTTGCTGGTGACAAGTGTTTTATAATGTTTCTACTAATTATTTGTGGGATTTTCTTGGCAAGTACAACTGGTACGTATTTTACTTTAAGGGCTTCCGCCGCGTTGAGCGAGCTCAAAAAAATCAATGATGATCAAATGTAAAATGTAGTAGTAATGTAGTGTAGTCGTCGACATTTTAAAGTAAGTGAAAAATCTCTTCTCATCTTCTCTTAATTTTATAAACTTAGATACAATCAAAATTGTACTGGTAGCGCTGCGTGAGGAGGGATCCGGCACGGTAGACCGCTACGGTACCTTCAAACCTGCAAGAAAAGAGCGTACTCCCATCTCAAAGGCCGGCAACGCACTTGTGACTCTTGAGTTGCAGGTGTCCATGGGCGACGGTAGTCACTTACCATCAGGTGACCCGTCTGCTCGTTTGTCCCTTATAAAATAAAAAACATTCTATAAGGATGCAGAAGAAGAAAATATTTATAGAAAGAGGGAAGAATATGTTGGAATATTAAAAATTACTTGATCATTTACAAAAATAAGGCCTTATGGCCACAAGTAATTGACAAAAAGCCGGCAGTAGAAAGCTCCTTTTACTTACTTTTATTAGATTTCAATTAATAAACGATACGAGAACAAAAAGTAAGTTGAAAATCTCGAATCTCTATTCAATCAAAAGTATGAAATAAAACAGCCATGTTCATCAACTGTCACTCCCACCGATGAAATGCTTTGCGTAAAATAGCTATTGAGCTACTTTACGTAAGGGTACCTTTTAATGAACGCTTAGCGTTGTCAATCGCTCAAGTTTTGTTTAAGAATTTAAATTGCTGACTCTGTGTCCGGGCTCACTGTGAGAGCTCATATCATTGTTCGTGAATACGGGTTGGTAGTCACCAAGAAAAAAAGTATTAAGAGGCAACAAGAGACTTCAAATAGAACGACTTTTTAAAGATACTTTATAATCATTTGCATTGTTTCATGAACATTTGCAGAGTCAGTCTTAGTAGTACTTGAATAGAAAATAACAGCCACATTAACACTGAACCTAAAGAGGGTAGAGGGCTCGTGCCTTAGTTCGAGGGCTCGGTCCTCCCGGCAACAGCCAGTTTGAATTACAGGTACCGTATGTCACCCTGACCTGCACCAGCTATTCCTATAAGCAATATCCCTTTCGTTTATCCCGTTCGTCTTTTTACGTTTAATGTTTTGTTTACAAAGGTGTTGTGTGCTATGACTCCGACTACGAAGCCATCCCTGGAGGGTGGATCAAACCTCACAAGGTTATGCGATCATGGTTTGACGCTGTGGAACAATGCCATAAAGAAGGTAAAATAATTATTTGTTTTTTTTTTATCTCTTGTAACCTGGTTAATAAACCAAACAGGGTCTCTGGTTATGTTGTCTAAACAAAGGGTGTTTGCCTTTTTTCAAGGAAAAAGTTTATTATTCGGCGGAACAGTGAGTGGAAGAACTAACCTTGTCCGGTTGTTGTCTAGTCAAATCAGTTTCTTTTAATTAAACGTCAACGTTGTAGGTTATTTAAAAATTTGTACAATTTAATAACCTGTGACGTCATACTTTGCTTTTGTAAAATTATTTTCTTTTACTGTTTGGTCCTAAAGGTCAAAATAAAACAAAAACTTAGATTAGTTTTTATTAGGGTAGATGGGTTACCAGAAAGAAAGAAGCGTTTCAAATAAGAAAGGGTGTTTATTACCTTAATAATAGTAATAGCGTCTGTATAGCGTCCATCTGTTAACAAGGCGGGAACAAGAAGAACCATAGAGACAGTCATCTTTGCTAACTTATATTCACTATGGTATGTTTTTGTTGCCCTCTTACACCCTTCCTCAACAAAAACAAGCTTTTACAATCTTTATTTTTTCAATACCTACTATATTCCTAACTTTCTCTTACATTTTACTCCAACTGTTATTTAGTATATTCTATAGCTTTTACTCATTATTTTAACTATTACATATTGTTTATTTGCATAACACTTGCTTTTACTTATTTGACAAACCTATCCCTACAAATAGCTCTTGTAATCTTAATTTAATTAGTCTCTTTGTGAACATATCAGCCAACTGTTTCTTTGTAGGTATATATTCTAACAGTAATACACCCTCACAAACCTTTTGTCCTACAAAATGATACTTTAATGCAATATGTTTAAGTCTCTTATGATGTTCATTATTTTTAGAAACGTGAATGGCCGACTGATTATCGATATAAACTTTAAAAACATTGACAATTTAACATAAGTTCGTTTAACAAATTCTGTTCAAATCCAACGCCCTTCTGCTACCCCCTTTCCTAAGGCTATGTACTCAGATTCTGTAGAAGAAAGTGCTACACACTGCTGCTTCATGCCAAAATAGGATCCTTGGAAGTCTCTTTACTTATGTCAAGGCTTAATTCTATAGGTGTTCCTACAGGATTACACTCACTCATATTATACGTCTTTAGTAAATTTTCACACACACCTTGTCTAATGTTAATATTAATTCCCAAATATTTCAGATTATTATTGCCCAAGTCTTTCATTTCAAAGTTACTTTTAAGTGCCTCTTTTAGCATATTAAGTTTATCTTGATTGTCTCCAATTATAATGATGTCATCGACATACAGCAATAAGTAGAATTTTTCATATCTTTTATAATAAAGACAATAATAAGCTTGACTCCTGCAAAACCCTTCCTGAACCATAATACTGTTAAATTTTTCATTCCACATTTTAGGCGATCTCTTCAATCCATAGAGTGATTTTTGTAGTTTCAAAACCTTGTTATTATTTGCTATCCCATCTGGTATCTTTAAATATACTTATGTGTATATAAAATATACTTGTGTGTCTCCATAGAAAAATGCACTTTTGACATACATTTGTGAAATAAACAAATCAAATTTATTTGCCATTGATAATAAAATTCTTAATGTTGGTAATTTTGCCACGGGGGCATAGATTTCTGAGTGATCAATATCATCCTTTTGTTGGAAACCCCTGGCGACCAACCTTGCTTTGTATTGAGAACAACCAACTTCACTTGTCTTTATTTTAAACATCCACTTCGCTTCTATGCCTTCCTTCCTTCCGGTAACTTCATTTCTGTCCATGTATTGTTTCTTTCCAATGCTTCTAATTCACATTTTATAGCTTCCTCCTATTTTTCGTTATATTTTGAATTCATAGCTTGACTATATGTTAGTGGTTCTTTATTTGTAGCTATAAAACCAGTGAAATAGTCATCAAATCTTTTAGGATGTTTGACAGTTTTTTCTTCAAGTGTTTTGTACACATTTTCTTCTGTATTATATGTATGTACAAAACCTGTCTCTATAATGTTACAGTCCTGTCTGCCCATATATTCAACTATCCCTTCCTATCCTCCTGTATTCATGTCCTGAGAGCTCCCTTCCTCACACATTGGTTCCTCTTCATTCTCTATAATATTTTGTATTACATCTTTCTCCTCATGTATATTTATTTTCCTGCTAGTATTTTCCTTCTCTGGTGATTAGTTATCTGCTGTCTTCTTTTTCACAACTGTCACATCTCTGTAAGTATCCACTGTATTAGTATTAGGTATCCAAACTCTGTATCCTTTACAATTTTCCCCATATCCCACAAATATGACATGCCTACTCTTTGCATCCCACTTCAACCTCCTCTGTTTAGGAATATGTACATAGACATCAGAACCAAACTTTTGTAGTAAGTTTATATCAAATGACTTTTTATATAGTAACTCAATTTTTTTTTTCATTATGATGTACTCGTAATTAAACGGTTACGGCTAATAAGTAATTTAAATTTAACTTAATTTGCTAAAAACTTACAAAGTTAAGAATGAGTTCATTGGCACTTTTCTTATGGTCTCTATTATCATAGAAAGACACTTTGTTCTTGTGTTCTTTAAGAGTAACACTCACTGCACAACTTAACAATAACTTCACTAAACTAACTCAAAGGGCTTAGTTCTTTTTAGTCTTCTAACTCAAATTCAAATTCAAAATCATTTATTCAATTAAGACACTAAGTGACATTTATGAACGTTAAATTGAAGCTAGAGTTAAAATCATAGATCGGCGCAAACAGACGCCACAACATGTGCTGGATTGTCGAAGTAAATTAGGTGAAAACACCAAAATCTACTGCCTGCTTGTGTCGATCTATAACTTCCAGTTTCCAAAATGCGTAGAGCCTTATGAGAAGAATACTGGCAAAGAAACTCATGGCCACTCTTTTTAAAAGTCAGATCTTCAGGTACAATAATGTGTGTGATGCCACCTGAATTTCATTTTATTGAAATGCTCCAAAAGCTAACGCACTAAAAAATAAAAATTACTCAGTGATACCATTGAGGGTTTGAACTTATTAAACATAGAAATCATTCAAGGTGCACATCTACCTTCATTCAGTTACAAAACCTACTGTTAAAAATAATTCGTGACTGGATTAAGAGGCTAGAGTTGCAGTTGATCGAACCAAAATAATAGTATAGGCTAAAGCATCGCTGACTAGGCCGACCAGTCACCCCAAGCAGCACCCGTTCACGAGTATGACGGATGGACCAGCCATCATCTCTTTCACCATATCAGAGGGAAAGAAATGACCCGCCCCATGACGACGCATCAACTATGTCTGTGGTGACAAGGAGCTGGATAGCCTCAACGTTATCATGTTGAAGAAGCCTTTATTTATGTGCTTCGGCGTATTGTTTTATAACTTCACTAACAAGATCTACTCCTAGGTCTCGGTGGATGTCATCATTTCTAACGTACTAGGGAGCATTTACTATACTCCGAAGTACCTTATTTTGGAATCTTTGAATGTTTTCAACGTTAGTTCGTTTTGTGCAGCCCCAAAGCTGAATGCCATATGTCCATACAGGCATGAGTACTTGCTTATATAAAAGTACTTTGTTATACACTGACAAAGTAGAATGTCTACCAAGTAGCCAGTACATATTTTTGTAGCATAGGTCTAAGGCTTGGCGTTTCTTCTTGGCATGAGCCTTCCAGCGAAGTTTTGCGTCTAGCGTCACCCAAGTATTTCGCCGTACTTTCATATGGTATTACACGACTGTTAATGTATACCGGTATATGATTAGATCGTTGGTTTATAAAATCAATTTGAGTTGGTTTTGACTCATTTAATTTGATTCGCCATTTTTTTGTCCAATCGGTGATGGCTTTGACGGCAGGTTGTACCTTCTCCATTGCTTCTTTGTGAGTAACGCCTGTAGCCATGATAGCCGTGTCGTCTGCAAAGGTAGCAATGGTGCTGTTTTTTGTTTCAGGGATATCGCAGGTATACAATAGGTACAGGGTAGGTCCAAGAACACTTCCCTGTGGTACCCCAGCTTTTATTTGTTTGATATCTGAATAAGCATCCTCCTGTCTCACTCTAAATGTCCTCTCTGTTAAGTAAGATTCTAAAATGTCCACAAACTGTTTTGGAAGCATTTTACCTAATTTGTATATAAGACCTTTATGCCACACTTTATCAAAGGCCTGAGCTACATCCAGAAATACTGTAGAACAAACTTTCTTTTCTTCTAATGTTTTTTCAATAACATTGGCAATTCTGTGTATTTGGTCTATTGTGGAATATTTTTCTCTAAAACCGAATTGGTAATTAGGAATCAGTTCTCTATCTACTATAATAGGTTTTGAACGCCTGAGTAGTAATATTTTAAATAATTTTGCTATGATTGGTAAAAGTGATATGGGTCTGTATGATGTTACACGGCGGTTTTCCTGGTTTAGGGATCATGATAACTTCGGCAACTTTCAACATACTAGGCACATGTTTTAGTCGAAATATGGCATTGATGAGGGTTGTAAGTTTTACAATGGCTGTACGTGGGAGATTTTGGAGAAGTTTACCAGTGATAAAGTCGTATCCCGGCGATTTCTTTTTGGGCAATTTTTTGATCATGCTGTTAACTTCTTTTGGGGTGACGAGTTTTATTTCTAAATCGTCATGGTTAGTTACGTCCAATCCTATGTTTCCAGAGCTTTCCTCACTGTCCGTTTGAAAAATTTGCTCTAAATGCTCTGCAAATACAGTCGCTTTCTGTTCATTACTTATGACCCATTTCCCATCTATTTTTTTAATAGGTGAAACGTGAATGGTAGGCTTTTTTAAGCTTTTAGTGGCTTTACATAGTGAGTAATCTGATGTTTCATTACTTGATAGTTGGCTAAGGTAATCATTTGTAGTCTTATCATGAAATTCCTGAATTGCTCAGCTTAGTCTTTTTGTGAGTTTTTTGAGCAGTATTTTATCAGGCGGATATCTAAATCGTTGCCACTTTTGTCTCTGGACTCGCTTTATGGCTATAATATTTCTTATTTCTACTGGATATCTGTGATCAACAACTCTTGTTTTCATGACAGGTGTATTTTGCCAGGCGCAGCGTTGGACGTCGGTAACAAATTTTGCTACTTCTTTATCTCCTTGCTGTTTATTTTTGAGAGGTACTTTGAGGTCTATACTGTAATCTAAATCAAATTGATAGCTCTCCCAGTCAGTGTTTTTGTTTACTTGACTTAGGTTGCTTTCTTTTTGTATTATTGTCTTGCTTAGAGTTAATATAATAAGCGAATGGTCTGAATGCATATCATATCCTTCTTCTATATTAAGGTATGTAGCTGACAGATTCTTGTAAATGAAGAAGTCAATGAGATCTGATTTTTTTTTTATATCAGTAGGCCAATAGGTGGGCTACCCTATTGAAATTACATTGCACTTGATTTCTCTGATAGCACGTAGCAATTCCTTACCATTGGTGTTAGTTAGTCTGGACCCCCAATGTGTGTTCTTTGCATTGAAGTCACCTCCTAATATGAATGTGTTACCAAGAACTTTCAATAGATTCCTGTACTGCTCTGTTTTCAGCGCATACTTAGGTGGAATGTATACAGCTGCTATGGTAATGTCATGAAGTTTGGTTCTGACTACAACGGCTATAGTTTGTACGAACTGTTCTTCGCATTTGTGTTCTAAGTAATGGTAGATGCTCGCTTTAATAATGATGGCACTTTCTCCGCTCGCTTTGTTGTTGGGACGAAGTGCATGATAGACTTTATACCCTTTTATGTGAATAAAGAATTCTCTTGTAAAATGAGATTCCGATATTAGGCACACATCAATTTGCTCTGTTGATAAAACTGCCTGCAACTCGTTCCGGTGCTTTAGCGTCCGTTTGCGTTCCATGTCATAATTTTTAGTGTGTTTCTCATTTTTGTTTTGGATGAATAGGTAGTTGTTTACTTTCTATGTTTCTCAACCTTTGGTCAATGGAGGTTAACATGTTTAGAATTTTATTGATATTTTCATCTGTAGTAGTATTTCCAGACTTGGGGGGCACCGATGGCCTTGGCTGTAGCTGCGGTGCTTTTGCCATTTGCGCATAAGATACATTATTTGTTACCTTTCGATGAGTAGGACGTAACGGTTGTCTCTTATTAGCTCAAATTACGTTTTGTTATCTTCTTTAGTAGGTCCTGTTCTATTTATAATAAATGCTGCTGTATTTATAGACTGTGCCCATAGTTTCTTTCCTAACCCTGATTCCACTAACATTGTCCTACCTGCGTCTACGAGTGTCTTCATATCCCTTTCTGCTCTTCCATTTTGTTCTGAAGTGTATTTTACAGATGTCTGGTGAGTAATGCCCTTCCTATTAAACAAACTAATAACCCCATTGTTTCCAAACTCTGTTCCATTATCTGATCTTTGAATTTTAATTTTGTACCCTGTTTTATTCTTAAATTTACTAATAAAATTCTCAATCTTTTCTTTAACTTCCCATTTGTTTTTCAAGAAAAATATAAATCTAAAACTACTGTAATCATCTTTACACAACAGAATGTAACGAGAACCACCGAGCGACTTCTCCCCCATAGGACCGCACAGATCCATATGTGTGTATGTATAAGTTCACCTGGGACTGAAGCTCTATAATCACTACTATGAAATAACTGTCTATGTTGTTTACCTTTCAAACAAGTCATGCACTATTCACTCGACCCTTCATGTTTCACATAAAATTTATTTAACACATTTTTAATATGATTATAATATGAGCTAAGATTTCATGCCACTCAGCAACACTTTTAAAGGCAATCCCTTCTGCAATTTTAAAATCCATAATAAACAATTCACCACAGCGTGATGAGGTGCATGTGGTTCTGCCCTCTTTAACAAAACTACATTTATTAGGGCTCTGTACAACCATATTATAACCTTTATCAATTGCACATACAGCATAGAATAGATTCACAGTTAAATCAGGAACATGTAGTACATTTAACAATATTGAAGACTAATAATACTTACTATTAAATGCTTGGACTTTAGTATCACCTATACCCAACACTTTCAATTTCCTGCCATCTCCTATAGTGACAAATTTATTACTTACATCAGAATAATTACAGAAACTCCCTTTGTTTACACATGTGCTCACTGGCACCAGTATCCATTACCCAACTTACAGAATTAGATTGACAGAATGTCTCGACTATGCACTTAAGACGAGTTTTACTGTAGGTACAATGTATACCAGCCGGATGGGGCTTGGTGCCTTGTAATAGGTACAGGTTTATAAAAACCCTTAACAGGCACCAGCTCCGACAATGTAGACTACATACTATGTATTCCGCTTTAACACCTGTTTTGTTTGTCAATTGTGAGAGAAATAAAGGATTTATTATTATTTATTATATTTTTTGAAGTCAACTCATCTCTTATTTAATTTCATGAGGACTACTTATCAAATAATGTATTTTAACCGTAGCAAACGACGCTATTTAAATGTTTACCCCATTTTCATTAATTATATTAATTCTATGTTTGTTTATCGCAGGTGCAATACTTGCGTCTCCAATCAATGAAGATATTCTAAATAAAATGATATCAATTATCAATGCCAACGATCATACCACTCCTTACTTCATTGGTACTAGCGCATTTATCAAATATGGGATTTATGTGTCTCTAGAAGGTGAGTGGCTCCTCAACTATTTTTTATAGTATAGTGAGCAAACGAGCAGATGGGTCACCTAATGGTAAGTGGCTACCGCCACCCATGGACATCTGTAACTCAAGAGTCACAAGTGCGTTGCCGGTCTTTAATGAGTACAGGAACGGAAGAAATAGGGGGGAATGAGGGAGAGGGTAGAGTGGGGAGGGAGGTAAGGATTTGGGCCTCCCTCAACGTCACTCACTCGGCGAAACACAACACAATCATTGCTTCACTGCCGGTTTTTATTCCATTATCTGAACTACATTGAACCTTCCATTTCCAGGTGTACCACTTAGCAACATGCCAGTAATAGATATGATTGATGCGTTAGACCCAACATCTGGAACGTGCTTAACTATGGACCATAAGACGGTGCGCGTTGCTTCGCAATCGTCTCGTTGGCCGTATATGTGCTACAAAGCAAGCGATGCCAACTCAAATATGACAGAATGTGGTACATTTGATAATGGTGAGTCAGTCACTCCTGACAGTCGAGTCGCTGAATTTGATTTTAACATTGTGCATGTTGTAACTTTGAACTTTGCAAATCTGTATATCAAAATTGCGATTCAATAACTTATCTTTTATAGAAGTTTAACCGACATCAATGCGCCTGAGTCATGGTAAATTTTGTATTTCATAACCCGACTAAATACTAAATAGAATAGGGAATATGCATGTTGTTTAAATTTACTTGATTAATTTTCCCTTGAATCTTTATTGTCCAGATATTATGCGTAAACAATTATTCTCTTACTTAGTTTGTGTTTAATTGCAAAAAATATTCATTAAAATATGCAAAATAAAAGCAAAATGCTTCACCATTGGTCTAAACAAAACATGACGTGACATTCCACGTTCTGTCATTTATCGGCGCCTATATTCGTAGTGTTACGGAGAAAGATAGGTGTTCCTGTGGTTTTTGCTCTTAGCTAGTGCAATTTAAGCATTCTAGTGATATTAGAAATCATCTAGGACAATGACTGAATGTAGTTTTGTCAAAGCACAATCGGACAATCTATCGAAAATTCATGATGACTATATATTTTGCATCAAATCCAAATTTTACGTCCGCTGAGGTTAAAGGAGTGAAAGCCGCAAGGTAATTATTATAATACTTGTTATATTATAATCTAAAGGATAGGTAAGAGATATATATAGTTAGTTATATTCATGAAGTTTTATTGGACTTTTATTACCTAGTTTAAGTAGACAAGCAAGTTGCCTTCTGCTTGATATTTAATACAAACATAAATTACTGCTGACTAATTCACACCATACTTACAATTAAACTGTAATATGCTTACATTAAAGTGATCTTCATAACAATATAAACACGATATTGAAGATACTTCATCTCTTCTCATTAATGTAGGTATACCAGTGTTTTTGTATTTTACATTATTATTTTGTACAGGACAAAATACTGTATTGGGTGTACTTCTTATACACTGTGTTTTTACACTTAGGGACAAGGCAATACCTTCAAAATGGTTTTTTAACTTTATCCATCGTCTTTTAATTACAATAAATAGTAATTACAACTGGAAATCGGTATAAAATTACTGTAACACTTCAAATAAGTTTATGAAACAAACACTAAGCGTGGAACGTGACGTCATCCAAGTCCCGCGAAATATGGCGGCGTTCAAACAGATCAAATTTTATCGATGTTTTCAATGTTATTTTAAAAATTAATTTGAACATTGCCAAGGTTATTTATATTTTTTATTAGGGTAGAATGATGGAACAAGTCAATAAAAGATAAAAAAAAAATACATGCATATTCCCTATTTTGTCTATTTGATATAAAATTATGGTGAATAATACAACGAGCAAAAAAAATATATTTAGCGACTAATGGTACGATCACAGATCATGGGAGATTTGTTAAGTAGGCGTGGAGCATACGTGGTGCGTGCGCCCGTATCTGTCTAAAATAGCGCTTGTTATTAATTTCTGTCTTTAATCGAGTGTCAATCAGCGACCGCGTCATTTCTCGAATACTACGAAATGCCGCGTTGTTAATTGCTTGTTTGCGAAAATAACAGCTTTAAATTGAATTATATGAAAGAAGACATCTTATTTTATACGTAACTACAATAATAAACTATATTTTGCCATAATAATCCATAAGCAAATTAAATTCACCATTTAAATTAAACAATAACCATTGCTGGCCTAGTACGGCTTACTTAGTAAATCATACTGTTAGCGACGCAATATATGAGTTTGTTTGCCGATTCTCTCATTAGCACGATAAGCTCGTAATGCAGCCGCAGCTGGCTCCCGTAAACTAGGGATGTACACATGATACGTCGCTTTTGTTTCTTACGATTTTTTATTATGCCTGAAAGCAGGCTAGGCCCACTCCGGTCAGTAGGTATGAAGCTGCAGGTACCTAGCAGCGGCGACGAGTCGGGCGAAATTCAGTGGGCTGCCACGCGCCGGCCAGGTAGCACGTTACTTCGATACTCACTGACGCGCTACGTCGCTTCGTCCGTTCGTCGCTTACGAATTACGTTTCCCGTATTTACGTAGTTAGATTATGTTATTAGTTATAATCAGTATAGTTAGATATTTACAAGGTCAAGTTTAGCTATGATAAGTATATTTATTTATTAGGACCATAACAACTGATACACATCTTCTATCTAAACATCTATACTCTATAGAAATAAATAAAATTGGAGTGTCTGTTTGTAATATTAAAATAAAGAATTATTTCTGCCACCTTCCATTGAGGTGGAACAAAATATCTCCAGAGGACGGAAGCTGGGTTAAGAAAGGGATATGCCTTTTATTTGCCCAGCAATATGGTAACTACCAGAAAAATACTCTATTTGTATGTAAATTATTGCTAATACTGAGAAGGTCGTAAAACAACGAAGTCTAAAGTCAATAAAAATAAAATCCTCAATCAATAATTGCAATCAAGTGAATTTTCTACTAACTCTCTGAAGTGTGGCCAATTTGTTTTTTTGTATGCAACTTACAACTCCCTGTATTTCTTGTAGCTTTACAGTTTAACAGCACAACTACCGGGGAGTGGTCCGAGGATAAATCGTAACACGAGTAGCATCTCAAATTGGGACTGGGTACTCCTTTCGTTATTACGAAGTCAACCAAATCTGGTTTCTTATTCGTATCAGAAGGCCAATACGCTGGTTCACCGGAAGACGTAACACCAAGTTGTAATCACTCAATCGATATCAGCAGTGCCCGACCTTTTGATGTGATAAGTCTCGATCCCCATGGTGTGTTTAGCGTTGTAATCTCCAGCGGCTATATATATATATCGGTGGCCAAGTGTAGGAAGAAGGTGGAGTAATCATTTTCTTTTAGATTATGTTTTGGTCTTATGTACAATGTTGTTATATTAAGTTGATCTTTAGAGTCAGTGATTATTATACTAGTCGCCTGTATCTCTTTAGTGCAATACGAGTTGGCAGCGTAATATTTCATTTTGTCTTTAATTAAAATTGCGGAGCCGCCATGAGCTTGGCCACCTGGATGCATTGTATGGTGTAACTTGTAGTTTGGGATTTTAAAGTAGCTCTTTGTTGTGAAGTGTGTTGTGAAGTTTGTTGTGTGTGAATGTCAATATAATTTGTTTCTAAGAATATTTTAAGTTTTACTCGTAATAAGAGTTGTGACAGGCCATTTGCGTTCCATACACTATTTTAAGTCCATACCACTGATCGTTCTTTTACACATGACAGACATAAAGTTTGTGAGAAGGTTCGTTATTGTGCATAATTGGTTCATAAATTGTTTCACATTTTTATTAGTTGTTTCATGTCATTTGAGTCTTCGAAAGGGTCTTAAATTTTTGTGTCGATTTTTTGACAGACATTAATTTTGACACTTAAAATTAAAATTTACAGTCACTCGTTTAAATATTCCAATAAAAATATCAGGTACATATTTTGACACAATTTATGAGATCGAATCAAATTTCGTTTCTTTGGGTGAATTCATAAAATTATTTTGTTTTTTGGTTGTGTGATGAAAATGAACTATACATATCGACTACAATAATAGTGATAAACAATTTATTAAAAGATACGGCAAATAATGGATGGAGTTCACCCCAACCGATAAAATGTTGAATATGTGCAAATGTGCAAAAAATAAATAAATTAAATAGGTACTTTTAAACTCATAGATTTTTAGCATGTTATTTCTAACATGCTAAAACAGTGGAAGTAGAGCAAAATAAAATTGGAGAATATTAAAATGCCGTTTCTTCATTAGTCGACACTACACGTGGATTTTTACATTGAAACCTCTAAGCAACCCAATTTACCGTATCTTAAAAATTTGGACAATACCATAAACTTATTAATATTAAAATATAATGTTGCCATTACATACTCAATATAGTGAAGTGACTGGCCTGTTGGTCTAGTGGGTAGTCCTGATTGCTGAGCCAGAGGCTGTTCGATTCCCACCCAGGACAAATAATTGTGTGATGAGCACGATAATTTTTTTTGTGTCTGGGTGTAATGTATCTATAATATATATATATATATATATATATATATATATATATATATATATATATATGTATTTAGTAATACATAAGTACGATTATCAACTGTCTGGTTACCATAGTATATGCTCTACCTAGTTTGGGATCAGACGGCCGTGTATGAGACGTCTCAAGTTATTATTATTACTATAGATTTGGAAAATCTATAGTACTATATTTTTTTTATGGTTTAGGGGCCAAAAAAAGGAAGACGGGTCACCTGATGGTAAATGACTACCGCCCATGGGCACCTGTAACTCAATGAGTCACAAGTGCGTTGCCGCCCTTTACGTGGGAGAGCCATGCTTCGGCACGTATGGGCCGGCTCGACTCCGCTCGATACCACAGCCTCACAGAAAAACGGTAGTGAAGCAATGCTTACATTGCATTTCGCCGCGTGAGTAAGGTTACCGGAGGCCCTAACCCTTCCCACTCCCCTATTCTCGTCCTTCCCTTCTCCCCTCTTCTCCTACTCCCACATTAAAGGGCGGCAACGCACTTGTGACTCATTGAGTTACAGGTGTCCATGCGCGGCGGTAGTCATTTACCATCAGGTGACCCGTCTGCTCGTTTGCCCCCTATACCATAAAAAAAAAATTGGTGTATTGCAGGCATACCATAATATTTAAGATATTGATGTGATTTCTAATTTACAGAATACAAATTGTTATCGGCAACGGGTAGCTGTTACAAATTTCATTCTGAGATTGTAAACTGGGAAGATGCTTATGCGACTTGTATCAACGAAGGAGGGTACCTCGCCATCATCAACGACTCTCACGAGGCACTCAGCGTTAGAGATTTTATATGGGAACAAAATAACTCGAATGCCGATTACGTAAATATCGGTTTGCTAGAGTGGAGGGTGGGAGGACCTTGGTTTAGTGTACATTGTAAGTACAAAATCTAACTAATAATCCAATATTGTTATGCATTTATACGAAAGGTAACAAAACTAACGTCTGCGTTCGGTGACGTTCAGACACATATCTACTGAAGTAGTATTTGTCTGTTTCAAATATCTGGTGTATTTAAAAATGATTTTGGCTGTTTCAGGGGAGCCATTCGAAAAGATATACCACCGTGGTTTCACACAAAGTGAATTATCATCGCACGTGGGCAAATGTAACTATCATAGAGGAATATTGACTTCGACAGGAAAATTATCCTACGTGCGTAATAGCAGCAGTTCAGATCAGAAGTACCAGTTTATATGTGAAAAAGATCCAGCGTACATCAGATTTCCTCTGGACAAAAAGGGACAACTAATAAAATATTGATTAGTATTAAATTTTTTGTATCATTAAAGGTCCTATAAGCCTGATCGCCAATAATTTATGTCCGTGGCAAAACACAACAAGATTAGGTCGGAGACGAACCAACTATGTTATATATTATTATTATATTTTGCAGAATTTTTAGAGAGGTTTTCTTTCTCCCAGCCCCGAAGGCCTTCTTTCTTGACCATTGCTGTTACAGCATTCAGTTTTTCTACACAGAAGTCTGTGTCAGACCTCGTGCACCGAACGATTCGGAACAAGACACAGATGGACACCACAACAACTTCTCCTCAAAACAAAAGAGAAGCGACGATGCCTGCTCCGTTGTTCAAGTTAGCGCCAGGTTATCTGGCGAAACTCTCTTAGATTTTTCTGCTTAGATTTTCAACTTAGATTATTCTGCTATTCATTCTTAGACATTAAGTTTCATCACTTGTTTGTCTAATGAATAATAAGAATCCTTTACCTCGACGAATAGTAGTTTACCTGCAACGAATAGTTAATTGGGCAAATTGCAACTCTTTAGTTCTTAACCCTACCAGGGCTACATCACTCACTCGAGGTCGCGTTTTATATACCTACCAATTTAGCTATCCGTCCACGGTAAAAGTGTCAGTAGGGGCGACAACGCGTAGCTGAGAGAATAAAAACAAAATGTCAAATCGAACTTATTAGGAAGTGGAGATGTTTAGTTATTGCTAAATGTATTTATTATGTTAAATTGCGTTATTGCTAGATGTTAGTGATCTGTAAAATCCTTTAAAAATAAGTTGCAAAAATGATTTTAGCTATTACTTTTTTGTCAATATAATATAAAAATACTTTAGGTGTTTATTCTTTACTCGCCATTGCCGCGTGGCTGTACTAATAATAAATAATAGTTATCTTCTCAACAAAAAATAAATGTTATTCATATATATATTCTATGCAATGTTGCACTAAATCAGGTTTTGAGTGATTAGCCAGAGTAAAGTTGTAATAAATGTAGTCTATTAAACCGTCAATAATAAACCCATAATTTCTACGAAAGGTGACGAACTTAGTAGGCTGGTGTGGACTGCCAGCGTATTCATTTGTTGTAACTTGTAGGCAAGGCGAACTGTCGGCTGCTTCTCTCACAAAATATGTAATATAGTTAGAAATATAGTGAAAATAATAATAAGAGCTACTGAAATGTAAAACATATTGAGAGCGCCACGGATTGAGGTTTTTATTTGAGTAGGTAGTTATTTGTTATTTAATACTTTTGTGTAATATAATATGTAATACAAAAGTATTAAATTATAAGAGTATCTTTCTCTAGTCTACGCAACAGCCATTACTAGCAACCCGCCCTAGCTTCGCACGGGTAGCAGAGACATCTTCAACAATCATATTCATATTTCAACCAATTTACATAAAACCTTAACAAATTACATACCTAAACCTTCCTCATAAATAGCTCTATCTATTGATGAAAACCGCATGAAAATCCGTTGAGTAGTTTTTGAGTCTATCGTGAACAGATAGACAGACAAACGCGGCGGTGTAAAATGTAGTAATGTAGTGATAGTGATGTATATGTCTACAGCATCAACATTTTGTTACTATCGAAGGTTTAAGGATATTTTAATTACCTATAAAAATTAAAAATATAAATTTCATAGGGAAAATAATTTTATTTATCATTATATAAAACTCAACACTCATAAATTTTATTAGCAAGTGTGTGTTCCGATATACACTGCGAGCACTATAAGAACTGACGTCAATTTAGTATACTGCGAAGCCGTTCCTTTATAATTAGCTTTACTGGTTACTGTTTAATACGGAACACAGTCCAGTATACTGGCATCTATGTTTTTTGGCGCTGTTTATTTTTTTTTTTTTTTATGGTATAGGGGGCAAACGAGCAGACGGGTCCCCTGATGGTAAATGACTACCGCCGCCCATGGGCACCTGTAACTCAAAGAGTCACAAGTGCGTTGCCGTCCTTTAAGGTGGGAGTAGGAGAAGAGGGGGAGGGGGGAAGAGGGGAGAAGGGAAAGACGAGAATAGGGGAGAGGGAAGGGTTAGGGCCTGCAGTAACCTCACTCACGCGGCGAAATGCAATACAAACATTGCTTCACTACCGGTTTTCTGTGAGGCCGTATCGAGCGGAGTCGAGCCGGCCCATACGTGCCGAAGCATGGCTCTCCCACGTAGAAAATATTTATCATATTTATGTACAAGTTATCTGTTCAACAAGAAAAAAAATTGTTTGAATGTAGTTATATTTAAAAATTTAATATTCAAGTCAATTGTCAATTGACAATTACTCGCATAATAAAAGTAAGTTTACTTTTTATTAAAAGAAAATATTGTTTTT
Source organism: Callimorpha dominula (assembly GCA_949752705.1). Classification (NCBI taxonomy): domain Eukaryota; kingdom Metazoa; phylum Arthropoda; class Insecta; order Lepidoptera; family Erebidae; genus Callimorpha; species Callimorpha dominula. The sequence goes on along the minus strand of OX457012.1, from coordinate 6,435,291 downwards.
TAAGTAACCGAATGCATAATAACTTTATAACCGAATTATTTAAATGGGGCTATGTATGGTAAAAGTGATGAACATATTTCGACAAATAATTGTTTATTATCTAACTGGAAAAAAATTGTAGTTGATCACATGATCAAAGCACTAAGAGCACCTTTCCTCGAAAACGCCAGTGCTCACAGTACAAAAATGGCGACGATTTATGACGTCATATAGTTCCCTAGGATACTGCGGCAGTATACTGCCAGTCCATAACGGAACTAAGTTATCCCCAGTAAGAGCACTGAACAGTGCTCGCAGTGTATATCGGGACATACTCCAAATAAATCATTCATTTCATTATTTGTGTACTTTATACAACCCTAGAGTGTCCGGCAGTTCGGCTATGTGCACAGACGAAGACGACGAAGACGGTCGCGCGGTGGGCAAGGCGTTCTCAACTTTCGAAAAGCGTAAATAAGATATATTTCTGATCGCAGCTAACGCCAGGTATTATTATTTCAATTTTGTAGGCTATTATAACGTAGGTATTTTGAGTTTTGTATGGGAGTGATTTATCTGTTACGAAGTAACTATTATCTTATCTGTGACCTTACTAAAACAAAATTTATGATATTTGGCACTAAACACCACTTAGGTCGTTACAGAATTTTACCATAAAACTCATGGGTACATCAATAGAAAGAGTAGAAGAGGCCCGAAACCTTGGATTATATATAGACTCAAGTCTACGATATGAAAAACACATAGCTGATATAGTTAGAAATTGTTTTTACAGATTGAGTATATTATACAAAATGCGCCCATACTTATCTGAAGACCTGCGTATGCGATTGGTTGAATCATTAATCCTCTCAAAATTAAACTACGCTGATACTGTTTACGATCCGCGATTACTATCACGCACGGAACGTCTCACACAGAGAGTCCAAAACGCCTGTGCCCGGTTTTGCTTTGCGATTCCACGTAGAAGTCACGTAACACCTTTTTTGAATGAACGATACATTTTAATAATGAAGAATAGACGCAAGCTACATCTGGCGTGTCTGATGTTTGGTGTGATCAAGTATCAGGAGCCGCCGTACCTGTACAGTAAACTCGAATGGGTTGCTAGTCGTCGCGATTGTGTTAGCCGGCAGTGCTCCCTGCAGTTATCCATAATGCCCCATAAATCATCTGCTTTTAAAGGCAGCTTCCGCTATGCCGCATCTAAAATTTGGAACAATATACCACCGCCTATCCGATCTCTTAATACCACTAGCACTTTTAAAAAACATCTACGTAGGTATCTAATTGATGCACAGCGGAAGCTTGCCATGATAAATGTAAACATGTCGCTCATCTAAATATGTATATAATTCATATATAATTCACATATGATTCAAATATAGTAAATAATATATAAAGGTAAAGGTGCGCCTGTTCCTATTTGTGTGTGTGTGTACCACACGAACTCTGTGACTGTATTGGTTTTTGTGTTCGTATTCATAGTAATTATATAGTAATGAAAGTTCATCCTATTTTTGGTATTTTTTATTGTTTTGAGATTTTCTTGTTTGACTGATTTGTCATGCGTTAGTCACTAAAGGGACTAGTTGAAAACCAGCGTCAGGTATCATTGCCTGACATATGCTGAACTAGGTCCTATTTTGATCATGCCATGAGACACCTTTTACTTTGTATTTTTTTTTTGTTCTTTTTGTATTTTATTGTGTAAAGTATTATTCTATGCAATTTAGTTTTTATTATTTTATATTCTAATATGGTATTTTATTTTTTTAGTGTCATACCAATTGTTGCATGCCCTTTGTCGATGTCTCTGTGTGTGACAAAATAAATGATTTTTCTTTCTTTCTTTCTTTCTTTCTTTCTTTCTTGCTTTACTTCTTTTTACCGTCCTCGTGTCAAAGGCGGCAAAACATTTGTCATTTAGCCGCTTAGGACGGGCAGTGTCAGATTTGACAATCTGTCCACGTATTGCCTGATAACCAGTGATGATTGACACACTGACAAAGAGCCACCACTGTCTATTACAGCTGTTTATTTAATAACTACACACTTTTGATAGCTAAAACTACAGAAGAATATACCTAAACTAGACGGATTTTGCCTATAGTCAAAGGCAGAACAGACCTGGATTATATTATACTTTTAGAGCCCTTTTGCTACAAACCAACCAAGGTTGGGAAGTGGTTAGATACCACAATTATATCAGCCCCAGAGACTGATAGGTAAACTAATTTCAGAAAGCGAATAGTATTTATAGTGTATTTATTACTGATCTGCAATGTTCTATTGTCGATTATTGCATTCCTAATTGCACATGTGAGATTGTTTGTTACGCTATTACGCCTTAACTACTCAAGCGATCATCATTAAATTTTGCAAACACGTAACCAGGGGTACAGAAAAGGTATCAGTATTCATTTTGAGTGATAGAAAAATTACTTGACGCGAAGGAAGCCGCGGGCAAAAAGTAGGGCCACAACCAATACAACATTTTACTTTGTCTAAGAAATCCAGAATCCATCCATCCAGAAGAAATGCCATCCCAGCCGGCCGTACTATTGCTTTAATGAAAGAATTAAACGTTCCACCTCAAACTCATCAGTCTCCAGCAATACAAAGGATGCTGTTTGAAAAACTGATAAAGATAAAGACTGCGGGTCTCTGTGAATTTTTTCCACAAGCAGTCTTCCTACAATGGCAAAATATGAATTAATTTCATTAATGGTGTCCTGCTTATCATTATTGGGCTCTAAAAGGTCGAAGGCTAAGGACTTGAATTTATTTAGGTTCGTGACACTTGTAATAACATTCTAGTTGCTTTAAAGTTTCTGCCCGCTTTTCAAAGATACACTGTAAGTTTTGCGTACCTCATTAATAAAACGATTTACATGTAAAGTAATATACGTACGAAGTATTCTCCATTACATTTTAAACACTTTTTTATTCGGTCAAACCATTTTTGAAAACACGAGGATCACGTGCTGGTTAAAAAGCTATCACGGCTTCTTCCGGCCCCGTAAACGTCATACCTCTCATCAAATCTTTAATTTTTGGGAAAATAAAGAAATCGCATGGTGCCAGGTCTGGACTATGTGCGGGATGGATCACTAGCTCTACCTTTTCAGAAGCCAAAAATTCTTTGTCTTTTCGCGGTGTGCGCCGAATCATTGTCATGGTGCAGTAGGATGCGACTTCTTGGTCGTTTTTCCCTATTTTTTTCAAAGACACTGGGCAAACAAATAGTGATTTACCACTAAGCATTAACTGTCTTTTGTTCTTCAAGTGGGATCGCACAGACAGGACCGGGAGAAAAAACCGCAATAGTTTTTTGCCTACGTTTCTCGCCTGCGTCGATTTTGATGCTTTGCTGTCACCTTCGAACACGCATACGGAAAACTGTTGCTTTCTTTCCGACATGTAACAATATATCCATGTTTCATCTCCTGTCACAATGACATACACAGCATTATGTCCGTGATCGTACTATAACAAATAATTTTTACACCAATCAACACCGAGTCCGTTTTTGTTCTGGGGTTCGGGGAGTTCATGAGGAATGCAGCAGCAACAAATTTTTCTAACTTTTAAATGTTGATGTAAGATTTTTTGAATTTGGCTCATACCATTCCCCAAATGTCCTCGAATCTCCTCATAGGCACAGAATACATAATAGTATGTCATAGGTGATACGCCGGTTTTTGTCAATTAGCTGCCTGACAGTAGCCACATTTTCTTCAGTGATCGCAGTTGAGGGCCGACCTTCACGAATTTCATCATGGAGAGAATCACGGTCACAATCAAATTCTGCGTACCAACGTCTTACGGTGCTCAAATGAGGTGCTTTCCTCCAAAAAGCATTTTGAAAACGAGCAGTGCAGTCTTGCGGAGTCAGTAAACTTTTAAAATCATCACCCTAAAAACATTTCGCGTAATTCCGTTTTTGTTACGGACGATAAATTTGAACTTGTGATAAAAACAGTTGCTTGAAACACCCGATTTCCGGCCATTTTTTCTTAAATCAATGATTAAGTTTCTTCTGTTTAAAAAAATATGACATTCGAAATTCAAACATTTATGAGCGGCCAGGAGCGCAAGAGTTTCAATGTAGTATGAGTACTGGGCAAGATGATGTATGGATTTGTGGTTGTGTGACTGTTTGAGTGTGTATGTGTAAATATTTATCATAAAATAAGAGAACATTATGAAAAGAAGGTAATAAAAATCCTGACATATTGACGTACGTAGTCAATTTTCATTAATCTTGTTAGCAACTTAATGTGAGTTTGTTTGTTAGTTTCTTATGCCTTAACTACTCAACCGATAATGAAATTTTGCAAGCATGTTGTCAGGAGTACAGAAAAGGAGATATGCCTATCATAGACAGAAACATAAGTTTACTGTGAGCGAATTCACGGGTATAAACGAGTTACTAATAGACGCGCGCGACCGGGCTACGAACTTGAAACGTGAGAGGGACACGCCAATAATTTAAACCACTCGGTTATGCCAATATTATTAATTCATTCACCTAATTATCTTTAAAAAAGTATTACCGACTTCATTGCGTCTAAATGATGCATCATCTGCCTACCCTTGTCCCAAATGATAAATTGTAATAAGCTGTATTTTTCACCCATTATTTTTTTCATAGAATATTTTCTTCAAATTTAATAATAATAATTTATTTCCAAAATGTTTACATTGTCTTTCAACCTTTTACAATTTGAGTAGGAAGAACATAACACATGTTACAAGCATCCAAAGTTGCGGTTACGCCGCTGTTCTCCTGGCTAGACTGCGGAGTAGTCTGTATTCAGGAGAAACAGTGTCAACCCCCAGTTGTTTTATAAAGCAGGTCATTGTGTGCAGCTTTACTATGACTTAGGTAAGTATTACCGTATACAGATTTAAATGCGATCATCTTTGAGTACCTATACCTAATCAATTCAAATAAAAAAAAAACGGTTTACAATTGGTGAAGATAACGCGTAACATACTTGCATATAAAAAACCTTTTATTTCTTGTGTCGGTTTGTCTTATATCTAAGTTATAATAGTCTAATGTCAACACCTTTTACAAAAAAAATATTTTGCAGATGCAGGGACGTTAATTTATTGAGGAGTGCTCATTTCACTTTACATCAGCTCTCTACTTCACCATATGTACAAAATGCTTAGCAACCACGTTAAATTAATTGAATCTTTACCGAATACGAAACACATTATTGTGTTGTTCCGGTGGCCATCTGTGGTCTTTACCATCAATTAATAATACTTTCCGACAGTTACTATAAAAATACCCAAATCGCTATAGGTATGCCTATAATTTTCGAAGATTTCTCTTGACTTCTGCAGGATCCCATCATAAGACCCTGACCTGATGACAATGGGACCAACGAGGAAGTATAAACAAAGAAGAATATTCTAAATTGGTTCAGCCATCTGCGAGTAATTGAGTAACATACATTAAAAAAAGATTCCGAAAAAACAAGTCAGAAGTCGGTTACAAATGCAACATGCATTATTTCCTATGTTGCTTGGCAGTTCTGAGTATGTCATGCTCGCCTAGAAGTCCTGCGGATGGTGGCGTATATGTCGGGTCGTTCGGTTCCCTTCAATATGGTTGATCTGTACGATAGCTGGCGTGTGCCTCATGCTTGTGAACCGGTGCCGTTAGCCGAGGCTAGTCATCTACGGACTGCTATTAAATATGTATAGTAGTAATTGGCGTGTCTATTTATATTTTAGAATAATAGGTATGTTACATTGTCCCCACATCTCATTTACGCTTATAAGCAATGTAACCAGAAATTTGTAAGAAATGTTTTGAAAAAGACTGTCCTTGGAGTTTCTTGCCTGTTCTTCTCCATAGGATCTACGTATTGGAACAGGCAACTAGCTTCACGACTGACTTAGTTTGGCCGACTCCTACTCCTGACAATTCAAAGATACCTATTATTGGTTTAATTGAAATAAATGGTTTTAATTTGATTTGATTTTGATTAATATACAAATGAAAGTTATTTTTACTTTTCTAAATAACTGAAATTAAAAGTAAAGTTAAAATAGTCAAAACCTACACAAGAGTGAACGAACCAGGGAGCACTAGTCAGTTGTTAATAAACAATGTTATGTATATTCACATAATATACTCTGCCCTGGCCGAGTTCAACTGAGATAAGATTACGTACTAAGTACTTTTAATAAAATGGTTAATTACTCTATCAATAGCCGTTGCCTTGAAAACTCTCAAAATTTGCTTGTGACAAATGGTTCATAATGTTTCTACTAATTATTTGTGGGATTTTCTTAGCAAGTACAACTGGTACGTAGTTTATTTTAGATCTTTTTAAAAAAAAATACTGTATTATATACTACTAGCTGCGCCTCGTTTCACCAGCGTAAGTCCCGGTGCCGTGCCGGATAAAAAGTAGCCTATGTGTTAATCCAAATCTCCAGCTCTACATACTAAGTTTCATGGCAATCGGTTCAGTAATTTTTGCGTGAAAGAGTATCAAACATTCATACATCTATACATAGAGCACACTGAAAGTTCTGCGCTCCTGGCCACTCATAAATGTTTGAATTTCGAATGTTTTATTTTTTCAAACATAACTCAATCATCGATTTAAAAAACATTGGGGGGAAATCGCGTGTCAATTGTTTTTTATCACAAGTTGAAGTTGGACGTCCGTAGCAAAAAAGGAATTACCGCGAAAAGATTTTAGGTCGATGGTCTTTTATGATTTTAAAAGTTCACTGATTCCGCAAAACTGCACTGCTCGTTTTAAAAATGCTTCTGGGAGGAAAGCACCTCGTTGGAGCACCGTAAGGCGTTGGTACGCAGAATTTGATCTTTCTTGATTTCTCTCCAGATGAAATTCGTGAAGGTCGGCCCTCAACTGCGATCACTGAGGAAAATGTGGCTACTGTCAGGCAACTAATTTTCAAAAAATCTTACATCAACATTTAAAAGTTAGAAACCTTAGATTATATATAGGTCCAGATACCGTGATCAGTATAAAAGTCATCATTTACTTTGAAGCCACTTTTTGGAGCTGTGTGAGTGAACCCCGCCCAACGCGAGTGTCTACGGACAATATTTGTGCTTGTGTGCATGACAGTTTTACTACCAGCGCATAGAGGTTACCCCAAAATTTAGGGACTTTTTTATTAAAAATAATATTACTTTTTTTAGATGTAATATTAAATAGAGACATTTTAAATATATTTAAATATGTTACAAGTATTCGTTTATTTTTTTAGCTTAGTAGGATAACAAATAATTCTTCATATTAAATTATTTGATCAAATAAACATGCGTTATATTTCAGGCACTGTCATAAATGAGACACGATAGGTATTCTATTATTTTTTATAACAATATTTTATGGTTTGTTTTTTTTTTTGGAGTTTACTCCTTAAGAATCTATTTTCATATAAGGCGCCCGAGTATGAAAAAAAATAAGAAGAGTAAAATGTTGTGATTGGAGGGCAGCGTAACGCTTTAACGTTTTGTTGTGCTTTATGTGCTTTATTGGAGTTCCTCGACGCTTGCAAGTAGATATGTGTATGTATGTGTAGAGAGCGAGAGAGAGATTAAGAGGCTACAGGAGACTTTAAATAGCTGTCATTAATCACAACTGACGTTAAGATGCTCTTTAAAGATGCTATATGGTTAAACTAATAGGGGGTACTGTAGATACTCTCCTGCTTTTGTAAAGTGAATAATTACTATGGTAATTGACTGAGACTAGATTAAAAAATATTTTAAATACATATATATTTTCGATGATGACTATTTGATTTTGATAGAACTCACAAGTCTTTAACATTAATATGAAACACACTTTGGAAACTTTTATTTTAATGAAAATTGTTTTCATCTAGAAAATAATCTCTCTTTGTTTTCCTCTGAAACCCTGTACCTAACCACTAAACTGTCATAAAAAGTATAAACTTAATAAGTATTATACAAAATACATTGTGTCATACGTCACCACTGGTGACAGTCGGGATTATTTTTCCCATTTATCATCAGTGGTGACAAAGCCAGTGGTCACAACTGGGAATAAACGTGCAGTGTCAGTCTTTGTAGTACTTGACTAGAAAATAACAGGCACATTAACACTGAATCTAAAGAGGGTAGAGTGCTCATGCCTTAGTTCGAGGGCTCGGTCCTCCTGGCAACAGCCAGTTCGAATTACAGGTACCGTATGTCACCCTGACCTGCACCAGCTATTCCTATAAGCAATATCCCTTTCGTTTCTCCCGTTCGTCCCTTTACGTTTAATGTTTTGTTTACAAAGGTGTTGTGTGCTATGACTCCGACTACGAAGCCATCCCTGGTGGGTGGATCAAACCTCACAAGGTTATAGCATCATGGGCTGACGCAGTGGAACAATGCCATAAAGAAGGTAAAATATTTTTTATGTAGTTTTATCTCTTATGACCTGGTTAATAAACCAAACAGGCTCTCTGGTTATGTTGTCTAAACTACTCTAAACAAACGGTGTTTGCCTTTTTTAAAAAAAAAGGTTATTATTCGGCGGAACAATTCGTGGGATAACTAACCTAATACGGTAGTTGACTGTCTAGTCAAATCAATTTATTTTAATTAAACGTCAAAGTTGTAGGTTGTTTAAAAATTTTTACAATATAATAATCGGTGACGTCATACTTTGCTGTCGTAAAATTATTGAAGTGAAAACTTCTTTAGGCACGTTTGTGCACTTTTGCTATGGGGATAAAGCATTGAACTCGTGACCGCTAATAATACATATATAGATCCCCTAATCTAAACATTGAGTTCTGTCAGCTCCTTATTGATTAATGTCACCAACCTGCTAATGTGACGTTTTAAGTTCGTCGTTTCGTTTAAGTTTTCACTTCTGTCGGCAGTCTCATGACTACCTATTTTTATAATTTCTTTTACTGTTGGTACCAAAAGTTAAAAAATAAAACTAAAAATTATATTACTTTTTTAAACAACTAACGAATAATATTTTTTGAAGTCTCATTCAACTCTTCTCTTATTTTATTTAACGAGGACTACTTATCGAATAATGTATTTTAACCGTAGCAAACGACCCTATTTAAATGGTTACCCCATTTTTATTAATTATATTATTTCTATGTTTGTTTATGGCAGGTGCAATACTTGCGTCTCCAATCAATGAAGATATTCTAAATAAAATGATATCAATTATCAATGCCAACGATCATACTACTCCTTACTTCATTGGTACTAACGCACATCTCAAATATGGGGTTTATGTGTCTCTAGAAGGTGAGTAGCTCCTCAACTTTTTTTTTTATGGTATAGGGAACGAACGATGGTACGGCTGATGGATGGTATGGCCGTGGTATTACTCCGGTCGAGCCGGCCCATACGTGCCGAAGCATGGCTCCCCCATATCCTTTTTTTAAATGCAATATATGTACATAATATATATTCCTATGCTGGCCAAAAATGTATGATCGGCAATACCTACTTAATTGTCCCGATTCAGGGTGCTTTTTGTGTCCGTTGTTTGTTGTTTCTAAAGTCCCCGCGACACGGAAATCACGCCAAGAGCGGGAGTTGTCTTAAAAAAAAAACAAAAAGAAAAATAAAGGCCTTGTATACACTGAATCCACTAAATGAGTTGCTACGCCTCCGAATACTAGTTGCGAATCGTTTCCCATATTATCGTATACAAGCCGCACATATTAGCGGTTTATATATTTAATAGTCATACCAAGTTCAACGAAGCCGGAAGAACGATATTATTTTGTTTGGGTTAACTGTTTTAGTACGTACCTACATATAAATATACATATCTATATATAAACATGAAGCAATACTCACTCCTACATCGTTCCTAATGGATGTCAATCATTTTACAAAGATCAACAACAAGCAACTTACAAAACATACACACTATATTACAATTAATATATTTACACAGGCAGCTAGAAGGACTTGCAAAACCGTGTCAATTGTGCGCTGCTAACCTAATTTCAAATTCCAGAACGGAACTTTGATGACCCACCATTACAGAAAACCACACTACGATGGTAATTATAAATGGGTAATCACCCGGGGTTTTACCCAGTTACCCAATTTACCCTGGGTAATTTACCCATCTCTGATGGTAATACTAATTTACTACGGCCTTAATCTCGGTGTAAAAACTTTTGCAATGATTACTACATGAAGCAGAGGAGCTGATAACTAGTCAAGCATGCCCGTATAATTTTAATTAATATGAATACTACTCATGTAAGATTTTTATTCTATTATCTCAACTAAATTGAACCTTCCATTTCCAGGTGTACCACTTAGCAACATGCCAGTAATAGATATGATTGATACGTTAGACACAACATCTGGACTGTGCTTAACTATGGACCATCAGACGGTGCGCGTTGCTTTGTGCTGGTCTCTTTGGCCGTATATGTGCTACAAAGCAAGCGATGCCAACTTAAATATGACAGAATGTGGTACATTTGATAATGGTGAGTGATTTTTAAATTGAGCATTTTGTAACTTTGAACTTTGCAAATCTGTATACTAAAATTGCGATATGAATAACTTATCTTTTATAAAAGTTTAACCGACATCAATGCGCCTGAGTCATGGTAAATTTTTTATTTTTTTACCTTTGGAGGAGGAATAATTTCTGCAAATTGATATAGGGCCAACCTTGGCAATAACGTCATGTAACATGATTTATTTATTTATAGGTTTGCCTACGATTGTTTCACATTTCTTAAAAATAATACATGCATGATAAATATAAATAAGGCATGGGTGTTCAATATCAATCGGCAAACACAACTTAGATAAAAGGTATTAATGTTACAATATATTAGTGAAAATTTAAAATAATTTGGAGAGAAAAAAACAAAAAAAAAATAAACACAAAGCTAACAAACAATAATATAGCCTATAATTTTTAAAACTTAATAAATAATTGATTGAATAATTGGAACAATTTAATTAGGTTATTAACAATAATTAGTTCTGTTGTGAACCTAGCTCTTAAAGCTATAAAGGCTGGTACTAAGCATATCAATTTGTGTGTCGAACTTATTATAAAGTCTATAGTTAGTCTAGTTCTACTGTACAAGGTCGTACTTAAACCAATATCTGTGCTACCAGCTGTTTCGAAAATATTGGAACGCATTATGAAAAGACTTAAAGGATATCTCGAGTCCAATAACCTCTTATCCGACAGACAGTATGGTTTCCGTAATGCCAGGTCTACAGATGACGCAGTCCACGATCTTACAAACGCTATAGCCGAATCATTGGACAAAAGGAAAAATGCCTTACCATTTTCCTTGACCTAGCGAAGGCATTCGACACTGTCTCTTTCTCTAGGCTATTCACCAAATTAGACAATTTAGGAATCCGGGGAAATCAGTTAGAACTGTTTCGGAGTTATTTGAGTAATGGACAGTGCACCAAAGTCGGTGATCACACAAGCTCAGAACTTCCAGTACTCCATGGTGTTCCCCAAGGCAGTATCCTTGGGCCTACACTGTTTCTAGTGTACGTGAACGATATGTGTGATATAATTTTAAAAAATGGTAAAGTTGTAGCTTTTGCCGATGATACCGCATTGTTTTTCAAAGCACAAACCTGGCAGAAAACATTTTATGCAGCACAGCTTGGTTTTAATCAAATTACACAGTGGCTAAGAGCTAACAGGCTTACCTAAATGTTGACAAAACCTCAATAATGACATTCAGGATTAAGAACTCCGTTTCGGAAACTCATCGCTTCAACATAAGCGTCCATAACCAAAATAAGTGCAATAGAGAATGTAACTGCCCAAAGCTTAACCTACTACTCGCTACTTAGGTACTACTCGCTACTTAGGTGTCATCCTTGATGACCACCTCTCGTTCCACCCGCATATTGACAAATTATGTGGTAGAGTACGAAAACTTATCTACATGTTCAAACACTTGAGACATGCTGCTGACCCTAATATAATGAAGATGGTTTACTACGCGTTATGTCAATCCATACTAGCATACTGCATTTCAAGTTGGGGTGGTGCAGCTAAAAGTCATTTAATTAGTCTTGAGCGTGCCCAGACAGCGGTACTTAAGGTATGCACATTCAAACCCTTTCGTTTTTCTACAAAAAGTCTATACCAATATTGTGAAGTCCTTACAGTGCGCCAAATATTCATTTTCCAAATATTGTTGAGACAACATGCCCATACTCTACTTGAAGAATCCTCATCATCAAACTCAGCCTCTCAAACACGCACCAAGCGTAAATACAAAATTCCAAAAACCACAGGTTGTAAAACATTTTTTGGTCACAAATTCTATTTCTTTCTTGGACGCTACTTATACAATAAACTAAACGACTTACTTGCCTTTCACAACAAACATAAATTTGAGTTAAAGAAATTGGTTAGGAACTTTCTTCAAAACCTGTCTTATGAAGAAACAGAAGCACTTCTTCATCCACCATCGTAAAGAACCCAATGTGTAATAAAAATAAACAGACACACACTATCTTTCTCACACACACACACACACACACACACACGCGATCACGCACGCGCGCGCACACACACACACACACACACGCGCACTCACGCGCGCACACACACACACACACACACACACACACACACACACACACAAGCGTGCGCGTGCCCACCCACGCGCAAACTCAATGAGTCAGATTAAACTTTTATAAAAGGTTATTAATTACATTAGATTATAACTACGAACATGTTATTGTAAAAATAAATAACCTTAACCTTTGTAGTCGTATTAGGTTGCTGGTGCTTATACCTCAGGCTTACCTTTTTAAGCACCAGCCGCATTAGTAAATGATCTCCATTATGTAAACAAAAATGTAGCCCAACCCATATTTTGTAAAAATACTTTTTAATACAATAAACTTTTATTATTATTATTATTAAACCGATATGTACATACGGAGTGCAACTATGGGGTACAGCCTGACATTCAAATCTCGAAATACTGCAACGGTTCCAATTTTAAATGCTTGGCATGATTACCAATGCTCCTTGGTATATCAAAAACGACCATCTGCATCGAGAACTAAAAATAAAAACTATAAAGAGGGAAGTAGCGGATTCACTGTAAACTTACCATAAGCGTATGCAAAGCTACCCAAACAAACTAGCAAGGAATCAATGGAAAAGAAATCAGGCACAACTTTCAAAAGACTGAGACGAGATCTGATAGAAACGTAGATATTGTGTTATATCGTATCGTATAATTGGGAAAATCACTGTATTTTGCTCCAAACACGTCTTAATCCAAATACATAAATTCCAGCTAAATGTCATATAGACAGCTTGTAGGAATAGAGATAAAAAAAAATATGAATTTGGGTTACGAAAATACTAAGTGAGCGACAGACTGCAAGTGACGAGAAATCTCTAATAAACATATCGAGTACAGTAATAGTGATAAACAATCTATTAAAAGATACGGCAAATAATGGGTGGATTTCACTCCAACCGATAAAATGTTGAATATGTGCAAATGTCCAAAAAAAAACAAATTAAATAGGTACTTTTAAACTCATAGATTTTTAGCATGTTATTTTTAACAGTGGAAGTATAGCAAAATAAAAGCATCGGAGAGTATTAAAATGCAGTTTGCTTTTTTTCTTCTAAGTAAAATTTTTTCTTCAAAAAAAAAAAGTTTCTTTATTAGTCTACCCGTGGATTTTTACATTGAGACCTCTTAGGCTCTTACCTAACCAAGCAACCCAATTTACCGTATCTTAAAAATTTGGACAATACCATAAACTTAATAATATTGAAATATAATGTTGCCATTACATGCTCAATATAGTGACTGGCTGTTTGTCTAATGAGGGTAGTAGTCCTGATTGCTGAGCCAGAGGCCGTGGATTCGGTTCCCACCCAGGACAAATAATTGTGTGATAAGCACGATCATTTGTTCTGTGTCTGGGTGTAATTTATCTATAACATATATATATATACATACAGTTTAGTAATACATAAGTACAATAAATCAACTGTCTGGTTACCATAGTACATGCTCTGCCTAGTTTGGGATTAGACGGCTGTGTATAAGACGTCTCAAGTTATTATTATTATTATAGATTTGAAAAATAGGTATATTACAGGCTTACCATAATATTTAAGATATTGATTTGATTTATAATTTACAGAATACAAATTGTTATCGGCAACGGGTAGCTGTTACAAATTTCATTCTGCGAATGAAGGGTGGGAAGATGCTTATGCGACTTGTATTAACGAAGGAGGGTACCTCGCCATCATCAACGACTCTCACGAGGCACTCAGCGTTAGAGATTTTATATGGGAACAAAATAACTCGAATGCTGATTATGTACATATCGGATTGCTAGAGTGGAAGGTGGGAGGACCTTGGTTTAGTGTACATTGTAAGTTCAAAATCTAACTAATAATCCAATATTGTAATGCATTTATACGAAAGGTAACAAAACTAACGTCTGCGTTTGGTGACGTTCAGACATATATCTGCAGAAGTAGTATTTAACTGTTTCAAATACGTGGTGTATTTAAAAATGATTTTGGTTGTTTTAGGGGAGCCATTCGAAAAGATATACCACCGTGGTTTTACACAAAGTGAATTATCATCTCACGTGGACAGATGTGACTATCATAGAGGAGTATTGACTTCTGCAGGAAAATTGTCCTACGTGCATACAAGCAACAGTTCGGATACGAAGTACCAGTTTATATGTGAAAAAGATCCAGCGTACATCAGATTTCCTCTCTACAAAAAGGGACAACTAATAAACTATTAATTAGAATTTAATTTTAAGATAAGTATCATTAAACGTCCTATAAGCCTGATCGCCAATAATTTATTTCCGTGGCAAAACACAACAAGATTAGGTCGGAGACGAACCAACTATATTATATATTATTATTATATTTTGCAGAATTTTTATAGAGGTTTTCTTTCTCCCAGCCCCGAAGGCCTTCTTTCTTGACCATTGCTGTTACAGCATTCAGTTTTTTCCACACAGAAGTCTGCTTCAGACCTCGTGCACCGAACGATTCGGAACAAGACTGACAAGACAACAACTTCTCCTCAAAACAAAAGAGAAGCGACGATGCCAGTTTTTTTTTTATATATATTATAGGGGGCAAACGAGCAGACGGGTCAGCTGATGGTAAGTGACTACCTTCGCCCATAGACGCCTGCAACTCAAGAGTCACAAGTGCGTTGCGGCCTTTGAGATAGGAGTACGCTCTTTTCTTGAAGGTTTGAAGGTCGTATCGGTCTGGAAATACCGCAGTTCCGTTGTTTAAGTTAGCGCCAGGTTATCTGGCGAAACTCTCTTAGATTATTCTGCTATCACTTGTTTGTCTAATGAATAATAAGAATCCTTTACTTCTTTTTACCGCCCTCGTGTCAAAGGCATACGAACTCTGTGACTGTATTGGTTTTTGTGTTCGTATTCATAGTAATTATATAGTAATGAAAGTTCATCCTATTTTTGGTATTTTTTATTGTTTTGAGATTTTCTTGTTTGACTGATTTGTCATGCGTGAGTCACTAAAGGGACTAGTTGAAAACCAGCGTCAGGTATCATTGCCTGACATATGCTGAACTAGGTCCTATTTTGATCATGCCATGAGACACCTTTTACTTTGTATTTTTTTTTTGTTCTTTTTGTATTTTATTGTGTAAAGTATTATTCTATGCAATTTAGTTTTTATTATTTTATATTCTAATATGGTATTTTATTTTTTGAGTGTCATACCAATTGTTGCATGCCCTTTGTCGATGTCTCTGTGTGTGACAAAATAAATGATTTTTCTTTCTTTCTTTCTTTCTTTCTTTCTTTCTTTCTTGCTTTACTTCTTTTTACCGTCCTCGTGTCAAAGGCGGCAAAACATTTGTCATTTAGCCGCTTAGGACGGGCAGTGTCAGATTTGACAATCTGTCAGTGACAATCAGTGATGATTGACACACTGACAAAGAGTGATGATTGACCACTGTCTATTACAGCTGTTTATTTAATAACTACACACTTTTGATAGCTAAAACTACAGAAGAATATACCTAAACTAGACGGATTTTGCCTATAGTCAAAGGCAGAACAGACCTGGATTATATTATACTTTTAGAGCCCTTTTGCTAGAAACCAACCAAGGTTGGGAAGTGGTTAGAGACCACAATTATATCAGCCCCAGAGACTGATAAGTAAACTAATTTCAGAAAGCGAATAGTACTTAGAGTGTGTTTATTACTGATCTGCAATGTTCTATTGTCGATTATTGCATTCCTAATTGCAAATGTGAGATTGTTTGTTACGCTATTACGCCTTAACTACTCAAGCGATCATCATTAAATTTTGCAAACACGTAGCCAGGGGTACAGAAAAGAACAGTACAGAAAAGTATAAGTACTCATCTTGAGTGATAGAAAAATCGGTTGTCTGTAAAGTCGGTTTACTGACGATAGTTGAACGTGACAACGTCATAGGAACGCCTCAGAGCGAGGTAACGCCGCATGAGTCATGTTTTTTCGTGCGTGCAGCCGGCTCCATCGAATTATAAGACGTTGTCACGTCAAAATGACTTGACGCGATGGAAGGCGGGCAAAGGTAGGCACCAATATTTTATTGCACTTTTATTCTACTATGAAAATTAAGGATTTAACAGAACGCACCTGGCCAACTTGCACAGCCGAAGGAATCTGAGCATCCGTAAAAGTTTAGTAGCGGTTATAACGCTGGAATTGAGATTACTCCACTTGTCAAATGTAGACACGCTGTCTATTACGTCTAGCACCAAATCTAAGAAAGAGAAATAAAAAATCACAAATGACATAAACTAAAAGATTTTGAACCAAATTCCCTTTTGGTGAGAGGGTCATAAAGTCATAACATCCGTACCTCCATATATACATACTTAGATTTCTAAGAGAGAAATAAGAAATAGCAAATGACACAAACTAAAATATTTTGAACCAAATTCCCTTTTGGTCATAACGTCATAAAATCCGTACCTCGTTACATATACATACATATAATTAACAGATACCTACAAAATAGATCACACAAATTATCCTATGTGGGTATTTTGGGCCGTTATCAAGGTGAAGTTAAACCACTGTCCCTGTAGACAGAAGTGAGAATATTATAATAAGTTAATTCGTTTGTTTTAAAGGAAACTTAAACACATGAATGCGACTTAGATACATAATATAATATAAAAAGGTAATCTTAGACTGTACGTCTGTGAGTTCTTTTACAGGATAAAGATTGGCTCATTGTTTCAGTGAATTGTTTCACCGCATGTAAGTGGGAACTTAAAATGTAACCTTTGCATAATCTAAATTTAACGAAGGTGGAACAATTAGTTCCCTGAGACAACAGAATGAAGCTTACCGCCTGTAGCCATCACGATGATAAAAAAGTCCAGTTTATTCCAATGGGATTTGAAGTAGCCGATGAAATAGTACGCACACATCTTTATAACCATCTCTAGGATATATATTATGAAGAAAAATCTGAAATTATAAATATATACTCTTTCATAAGTATCCTCTATTTGTGCTTTATTATTACCAATATACTTTATTATATATTATCTCTCTTAATCTTATTTCTCTTAGTCTTATTTGGTGACTAATAACGACTAGGGGACATGTGGCGGAGACACATCGCCCGACTTTCAGCTGGTATGACTCTGCGACCTCGACATTTGCCTTGTCCACACTATCCAGTTGTCATTGAAATGGCGCCCAAAGAGTTAGTGCTGTCAGTTTGGCGGAACCCTAAGTAATAACACGCGTCCTCATTAGTCAAAAGCTGTCGGGCGACTGTCGAGGGACACGAAAGTTGGGCGACTTTCGAGGTACCTACACGAAAGTCCGGCGAGTCGATGCTAGCAGAGGATCCACTTTTGACATGTCCATGTCCATGTCGTAGATGTCGCAGGCGACTTCGGGTGCCATCGCGTGCAAATTCACGCGACAGGTATATTTTGTCACAGAACCAATGTCCCCCAGTGAAAACGGGACATGTTAACATACTTGGATATATATTTTTTGTAAATACATACAATGCATTATACAAAAACATTTAGATTATTGGAAATAGACCTATTCGTGCATACCTCACAGAAAAACGGCCGTGAAACAATACTTGCATTGCTTTTCGCCGCGTGAGTGAGGTACCGGAGGCCCTAACCCTCCCTCTCCCCTATTCCCATCCTTTCTCCCATGCCCCTCTCAACTATTTCCACTCTCCGCCCCCCCTCCATTCTCTTCCCCTACTCCCACCTTAAAGGGCGGCAACGCACTTGTGACTCTTGAGTTACAGGTGCCCATGGGCGGCGGTAGTCATTTACCATCAGGTGACCCGTCTGCTCGTTTGCCCCCTATACCATAAAAAAAATGCAAATATTTGCTTTGACCGAGAATCGATTCCGCGACCTCTGACATTGCAGTCAAATGCACTATCGTCGTGTTACATAGGTCGTCTAGATCTGGATAAATAAGAAGTAATATCAGCAAAATACTTACAAATTTAGCGATTTAATCACAAACATTGCCGTTTGTGAAGGCCATCTCATAACAACTTCACAGAGTATCACAGGCGTATTGCAGAGTATAATTAAATAGATGAATCCGTCGAACCACACGTTGGTGACTATCCTGTAGCAGTGCTGACGCCATTTCTGACGAGGCACTTGGGCATTTGCTGCTACGGGGGTAATCATGTTTACCAACTTGCGGCGAAGCCAATGCGCATGTCTCTGAATACAACAAAGTGGGTAAATGAAACAATAATCACAAATTAAGCAAAGTGAGCAAAATGAATATTGTATATCCAGGAAACATAGTTAAAAACGTCAATATAGCAAAGTGAACATAGGTGGCAAAGTGAGCTTTTTTCAAATGAACATAACGAGCTAAATGAATACCGTAAGCAAATGGATATAGTAAGGAACTTGAATATAGTAAGCAAAGTGAATATAGTGAGAACAATTAACACAACTAGCAAAGTAATATCGTAGTAAGGAACGAGAATATGGTAGGCAAAGTGAACAATAGTGAGCAAAGTGAACATAGTGAGCAAAGTGAACATAGTGAGTAAAGTGAACATATTGAACATATTGAGCATATTGAACATATTTAGCAAATTGAGTACATTAAACGAAATAAGCCAATTATTAAATAAACAATAGAGTCGATAAAAGGCTTAAATAAGTAGGGCACAATGAACGTCAGCCTCTAATATTCCCGAGATCCGCCAGACATAATCATCTCCCCTAGCCGGAAGATCATCCTTTTGTGTTGAAAGGATTATGTCCCTCCAACACAAAGGGAGGAGTCCCCGTCCCTCCAGCACTTGGACAGCACCCACCTTCGGCTTCCATAGAGTACCTAGCTGCTCCAAGTTGACTTTGCCATCATCAGCATCAGCGGCAACCTCCACAGCCTGTACTAGCACCCTGACTCCATCTTTACTTATCTTCCCGTGTTCATATTGACGCCAATAGGAAATTTTCATAGCTTTCAGTACACGTTGGTTTGCCTCCCTGGTGAAAGCGCGAGCAAGTGTAATTTATCTCACTCTCTAATTAGTGCTGTTTCTCATCTTTTTTGCCATCGACTTCATTGTTATTTGTAATAAACTAGGTTCTTTACTCGAAAAATCAAATGGAAAGAAAGAAAATTGTTATTTTGCTTAATGCTAACCTTGAGATTTTACACAGTCATGTTTTTTGTTGGGTTGAGATGCTGGGGATGCAGCCAGCAGGAGCGAAAAATTGATGTCTACAGGCTTTTTAAACTTTCAGGTTTAAGAGAGTGATAGACGTTGAAGTCTTGAGACTACCTAACAGACTTGTACATCTTTAGTACGCCCCGGGTTCGCACGGGTAGCAGAGCATATAAATAATTCGACTTTTTTTGCTGTCATAATGTTGTAACATCGGGTTAGAATAAAATATAAAAACACACTTGTTATAACAATATTGATCCAAATTGTATCAGATTTAATCTAATTTAATTTATAAGTGCAACAAGTAATAATGATACGTAAATACCTAAAAACCTGAAGAAACCGCTTAATTTAAAGATATGTTTAAAAGTATTTTATAGGAACATGTTTTCTTTTTTTATGTATTAATTTTAAAAGATAGAAATACACTACACACGCTACAGTTTAATAAATTTCTTTAAAAGGAATAATTGCGTTTTACATTGTTTTCATATAATTATGTAAGCCACCGACATATGTTTATGTGAGGTTGTTTTCACAAAATCGCCGTCGCGTCGCAGTTGCCTTAGCAGTGCGGCCGCGGCCTAACTCTGGAGGTTTACGGCGTTTGTGTCATCATGATCATTAGTATAATGACATCTTCAACAAACACCTTAACCTTCCTCATAAATCACTATGTCCATTGGTGAAAACTGTATAAATATCCGTTCGGCAGCTTTAGAGTTTATTGCGTTAAGACGGACAGACAGACAAACATATGTCGTACTAAGAAAGTACCTAGATAGTAATATAGTAGGTTTAATTCATGAAAATTTAGGTATTATCAAAGGGATGATTTGGGAGATATTAGATTAAAGTTAGTAGACATTTACAGGACGCTAACTTACCTGCTCATACTGCCTGACTTCCTGCAAAAATACGGCTGCTGCGATGTAAATTGTGACCGAACAACATTGTTTTAATAATAAACGTCGTTGAAGAATAATCTCATATAATGCTCATAAAACAATTGGAGATAAGTATGAACAGTTGTATATCAAACGAATGGTCATTAATTTGTTCTACATACGCGTCTAACTACACCGCACCGTACTATTCGCCATTTTTGACTGACGTACATACTGCATTATAATTTTAATCCTACAGCATTTTTAACCGACTTAAAAAAAGGAGGAGGTTCCCAATTCGACTGTATTTTTTTTATGTTTGTCACCTCAGAACTTTCGACTGGGTGAACCGATTTTGATGATTCCTTTTTGACGTGACAACGTCTTATAATTCGATGGAGCCGGCTGCACGCACGAAAAAACATGACTCATGCGGCGTTACCTCGCTCTGAGGCGTTCCTATGACGTTGTCACGTTCAACTATCGTCAGTAAACCGACTTTACAGACAACCGATTTTTATTTGAAAGCTGGTTTGGTGGCTTCCCGTGTGGTCCCATTTCAATTTGGTCCAGCTCTGACAATGGCATCCATATAAAACCACCGGAATCTCTTATATGGAATAGTTTTTTTTTGAAGTCGGTTTTTATTTTTGTAAGAATTATTTATTTTTAGTGTACCTATGGTTTAAATGTAGACTATCTTTAGTCTACGTTTTTAAAGGGGATGGACTTTACCTAACCATCTCGGCGAACTCCTTTTTTGTGGGTTCATTTGGGATTTCCCTGTCGCAATCAGGGCAAGTGGTATAGTGGTATCCCATGTAAGTGTCATCATCGCTGTCCTCATCACGGCCAGACATTTGGAGCTGATACGGGTGCTTGATTGTGGTACCTGGAAGACATCTTTGGTTGTTTAGCAGCGCTTTTAATGTTGCCACTTTATAGTAGTACATTACTCAAGTACTCCTTATCTTCCCCTAGTTTAAAAAGTACTCGGTCAAGGGTCAATCAAAATGTTATTGGTGACCATTCTTAACACATTGAGACCCCTCCGTGCCTCGGAGAGCACGTTAAACCGCCGGTCCCGGGTACCACACAAACATCTGTGGCATTCGTTACGGGTAGTTGGAGCTCTAAAAAGTTTTGTTTTGTTCTTTGCCACCGACGGGGACGTAGTATAAAATACACTAGAAAATGTACCCTTTAAAACAAACCGGTTTAACCTGATTACTGAAAGCATTTTCAATTTTAGTTTATACTACGTCCGTGGCAAACAAACATGATGGTAAGCGATCACCTTAACCTATGGGCGCTTGCAATGATGACTCGCATGTGCGTTACAGACCCTTTAAAAACCTATACACTCCTTTCTTTAAGAACCCCATACTGTAGGCCCTCGGGGAAAACCTCGGCAGTGAGCTCATTTCACAGCCTGACCTTTCGCGGGAGAAAATACCTCTGGAACCGTACCGTGCGCGACCATTTACCTTCTAATGTGTTCTATATGTAGTTGGTGCCATTGTAATGAGGTCAGTATCTGATTATGAGATCCTGGAGACATCGAGAGTGCCTCTTCAAATATTATCAGCAAACCTATATCGATTTGGGTATGTTTACAGTAACTCGTGCATTTGCTCTCGGAGCACAGCTGGAACCATGCCTTAAAAATGATTATAGTAGTTGTACTTACTAACCATCTTGGACCAAGTCCCAGTTCGCATCAGCAAGAAACTTATCCATCTTAAGCATAGAGATACAACGGTCGCGAGTCAGCATTATACGCTTTACACAATTTGTCATGTTCGCTTTCTTGGCCAAAGAGATCTCGGCTAGACCGAGAATTTTCAGCACTTTGCGCATGGATGACGCATTCAGCAAAACCGACAGGATCACCAATCCTGCTGTCTGTATGATGAAGACCTTGGAAAGAAAACATGTATTTATTGAATGGGAATAAATTACCTACGTTTCTTTTGGTAGGTAACGTTTTCGTTCTAAAACCGAAAGAAGTTAGTCTTACATTATTCAGATGCGGTTCCATAAAGTGCGATGCCGCACGTCGCTGTTCGCTAGTCGTTGTGTAACGATCGACCATACAAAGCAATTTTGAATCAGAATCCGGCATACAATAGACTTACGAATTGAAAATATTAATGTTAAGTGTATCGCTTGCCGAATGAGCTGGATTGCACTTTATTACGTTCTTATGAGAGTCGCTTTTTGTTTTAATGGTTTCCTAAATTAAACTTTTTGTATGTTATACTATAAATACTGTGTTAGAGTATACTACTATCTTATACCTACTAGGTAAGTACTCTAAGTACCTAGCCTACTTAGAATATGTATATAAATAAAGAAGGCATTGTTAAAATTTTGAAATTTTATTTAATGTGTCATTGGTTTCAGAGCAAGAACTATCATGAACATTGAATTACATACATACCTATTTATTGGTGCACTTGACAAGTAAGAAGCTACATTGATGTGTTATATCGATCTCTACGAAATAACGTTCCGGGTATATAAGACGGTGCATTGCGGTATGAGCTGGGTTCTAGTCGAACGATCAGCGAGTAAACAAGTGGAAATATAAGTGCGAGGTACAAATGATAATTTATATAGTGAGAATTCATTATAGTTGTGTTATTTGTGAATTATGGCAATAAATTGTGTCTATTTTGCTAATAAATTGGTATACTCTTCTAATCCTGAACCACAGCTCGTAACAATATTTTTACACGATTAAAGCGAAGTTGGCGATCAAAGCCAGCTTAGAATAAATTATAAGTCACCTAGTAAGGAGTTAAGGATAGCTAGTGGACTTGCGATTCATACCTCTCCCGCTTCGGATACAGTCGGAGTCTGCAGTACCATGAGCGCTAAGCAAAGCGATAGGGGTCCTCTGAGACCACCCCAGACACACGCCATGCATTGTTGCCACGTCATGCCATAGCCAACGTGACGGAGTAACGGCGTCATCGCCGCGTACACCATTAACCTGAAGGGTTTAACAACTTTCACTTAACTCCACATAGACGTATCACTAGTTAAATATTACTGTCGAATTTCGACTTCTAGGCTACCCCAGTGGTAGTCTGCAGAGTTCGAAATTAGACCGTAAGTCATTAATAGAATCAGCACTCAGAATTAAAGAATGGTGTAAGTAATTTTATGTAAGTTAATTAATGACAATAATACTCCGTTGAAGGTAGGAAAAAACTATTACTAAAATTTTTATTGATAAACTAGCAACCCGTCCCGGCTTCGCACGGGTTGCAGACATCTCCAACAATCATCATATTTCAACCAATTTACACACAACCTTAGCAAATTATACACCTAAACCTTCCTCATGAATCGCTCTATCTATTGGTGAAAACCGCATGAAAATCCGTTCAGTAGGACTTTGTTTTATAATATGTAATGATGATATACAGCTCGTAAATTGTTACTAAACAACAAAAGAAAATCGATTGACAAAGAAAGGAGAAAAAGGTACTGAAATATTTTTCTTTGCCTTTTTACTGATATACCTACATATTTTGATTTTTGGTTAAATTGGCAAAGTCACACGGTCCGACTCCTAATCCGTGGGTAAGCGGTCCTCCGGTGCATAAAAACATTCCCTAAAACTAGATAACTAAATTACACCCAGACACGGAACAAATGATGAAAGAAAGAGAATGGTAAGAAATACTTTTTATTATGACTCACACAGGATAGGTACATGGTTTTTAACATCTCAAAAAAAAAATAAAAAAATAAAATACCTCTGCATGATACAAAAATGGTCCTTAGCTCAGCATTATGCTACTTCGCACGATTGGTATTCTGCTAAGGCCATGTTCTGATCACGTTTATCACACAATTATTTGTCCTGGTTGGGAATCGAACCCACGAGCTCTGGCTCTGCAGTCAGGATCACTAACCACTAGACCAACAGGCCAATTGCACTTCAATTGGCCTCTGTAATGTCAAAATAATAGTTTTTTTAGCTCATACAGTTATACCTATGCCTAAATATCAGTGTTTTTTTTTTATCTGTCTGTCTGTTTGTACCAGCTAATCTCCGGAACGGGTGGACCGATTTACACGAGACTTTCTTGGTAGATGGCTGGTGTTATAAGGTTTTCTTGAATTAGTTGCCTGACAGAAGCCACATTTGGAATAGAACAGAAGAACCTGGGAGAAACACGGCTACGATCAAATGCCGCGTACCAACGCCTTACGGTGCTCAAATGAGGTGCGTTCCTCCCAAAAGCATTTTGAAGACGAGCAGCGCAGGCTTGCGGAGAAATCATCGCCCTAAAATCTTTTGCGTTAATTCCATTTTTGCTACGGACAGCGAACTTCAACTTGTGATAAAAAACAATTCCCGCCAATTTTGTTTTAAATCAATGATTAAGTTTCCTATGTTTAAAAAATATAACGTTCGAAATTCAAACCCTATGCATAATAAAAGCTGTTAACAACAACCTCACTACTATAGCTATAAACTATCACATTCACTAAAAAACCGTAACCGCGATGTTGTTCGTACCTCGATCAAGTGATCGTTATATTTTTTATAATGCACGCCTAGCCTTTCTCCCTTCCCCGCTATTTGTCAGACGGACCAATGACGTTGCGTCACCGGTACAACTAGTCATAATAATGTCTATTAATTCATTATTATTAAATAGTAAACTGTTTTATCATCTACTTTAGTTCATCCTAACAATACAAATAAATAATGTTTTTTTTAATCATACAGTTATTTGCATGATAACCATGCCTAAAAATCATTTTTAAAATTTTTGCCTGTCTGTCTGTTTGTTCCGGCTAATCTCCGAAACTAGTGGACCAATTTCCAGGGGAGATAGCTGGTGTTATAAGGAGTAACTTAGGCTACTTTTATTTTGGAAAAAGAATTAGTGTTCCGCTCTAAATATATAAATATGTACACGCGAGTGATGCCGCGGGGGAAATGCTAGTTTTGAATAAAATAATACAAGTTTTTTGAAGTGGTAGCCACTTCAAAAAACTAGCGTGTTAAAAAATAAATTTCTACAGTTCTAAAGTATACGTAAACTCACCTCGAGCAATAAACGGTTGTATAAGTCACAAATATCAAAGATATTTGTCCCACGCTGATCACATCGTACCCTTTATCAAATATCACGACTCCAACCATTGTAAACAGCAATGTATTCGCGGCATGCGCAGCAATAGTCCAAAAGTGAGACACAACCATCTCTACGTCACCAGCTATGGTCGACTTCTTCTTACTCACCAAAATACCCGTTATAACGGTACCCAAAAAACCAGATACATACAGAAACTTTTCACCGATGTAGAAAGTTATATACGCCCCAGCCAAAGTCACTGTTACCGCACAAAGTTCATCGTAATACGTTCCAGAGAGTATAGTACCTGTTATTTTTCCCATCACTATCCCTAATAAAAATCCCCCACCAGCGTATCGGAGTAAATATACTGTTAGTTGCGATGTTGTGTTAAGAGCTTGTGCTATATAACCAAACACGGCCATAAACTCTATCATCACTGTCACATCACCCAGTAATCCTTCACCAAGAAGTAACACGCTGATGTATTTCCCTTTCGTCATCGTCTTCAATTGCTCAACAACTTCTAAAGGGTCTATTGGCGAACAGACAATACCAAATAGTAATGCTACAGAAAAATTCCACGATGCTTCAATTAAATGAAATGCCATGAATGCGACTATAAGCGCCGTCAGTAAGGATCCAGGTACACCAACTAAAAATATCTGCAAAATGCTTCGCCAGAAAGAATGAGCATCGACGGTATACGATGTTTTGAATATTAATATAGGCAAGAATGCTATTAAAAGCATGTCAACGTCCATGTAACAGACGCTTACTAGCGGTCTAAAAGTGTGGTATTTGTTAGCACACAGACCAGCTATTCCTCCGAAAGAAAACATGATCACTCTGTAAGGTATAGACATTCCGATCCACAGCATGAATAGTCGTACTAAGACGCCAATTAGAAGAGTAACGAAAATAAATAAACAGCCAACGTAAGGTGGGTACGATAAGTCTGGTCGGATAGTTGGGTCGAAAAATTCTTCGTCACTCATCTCCAATTGGTTTTGTGTGGCATTGTTACTTTCAAATTCTGTAGTTTCATTAGGAATAGTTTTATTAGCGAAAATTAAAGGTATAATTGCAAGAAGTAATACTATCGACGCCATCTTGGCATGGCCTAATAGATTTTTTCAATGAAACCAAGTACGTAGGTACTTGTAGTGGTAGCCATGTAACTATGGAGGATAGATGTAAGAAGTACGATCTCTGTATATGAAGAAGTGTCCGTCAAATCAAATCAAAATAAAATCAGTCTTTATTTGTTCAGAATGTCGGTATAAAGAAATAAGATGTTATGTAACAATTTTACGTATGTTACGTAATTTTGTTTGATACATTCTGCCTTAGGCAAACAAATTTTAAATTCATAATGTATGAATTTGTAGTTATTATTAACGATTAGTCATTAATAAATAAACAAGAATAATTGCAAGCTTTGTTCGTCAAAAGTCTGTAATAGATGGTGCTACCTACCGTAGCTACAGGATGTACCTAAAAAGGAAAGAGAAACTTCCGCTTTGAAATGGCACTTTTAAAAATAAATATTAAAAAGGAAAACGATAACACAAATTATTCAGAAGGCATCAGACATCAAAAAATTTCAATTCAACACACTTCACTCCGTTATAACTGCTAACTTCATTCCATACCCTTTTGCCTATCCTGGCGGCATTCTGATCGGTTCTTGAGCTATTAATTACTAGCAGCGCCTCGCGGTTTTACCCACGTAAGTCCCGATCCCGTGGGAATATCAGGATCAAAAGTAGCCTATATGTTAATCCAGGTCTCCAGCTATCTACATACCAAGTTTCATCACAATCGGTTCAGTAGTTTTTGCGTTAAAAAGTAACAAACATCCATACATCCACACATCCATACATCCATACATCCTCACAAACTTTCACGTTTATAATATTAGTAATACTACTTTCAACTGGATCCTGAACTGAAACCTGAACTTCAAAGTATGTGCAGCAACTTAAAAAAAATATAAGGTATATCAAGCTAGCACTACAAAGTTAAGTTTCCTGTTCCTAATTGGCACTATAATTTGTCGCTAATTTGTCGCTAATTTGTTACCAAATCTAAAAATTTGTCGCTCTAGCCATTTAATAATAAATCGACATGGTGCTAGCTTGATATCAAGCTAGCACTACATTTGCGTATCTCCGCGTAGGAGTGGCGTAAAGCAATCATACAGGTACCAAAATTTGTCGCTAATTTGTCGCTGAACGATGGCACTATTTCCGATTTTGTCGCGAGCCCAGGGTCCAGCTGACCAGCGAAAAACGTCTCAGAAGATATCAAGCTAGCACTACATTAGCGTATCTCCGCGTAGGAGCGGCGTAAAGCATTCATACAGGCACCAAAATTTGTCGCTAATTTGTCGCTGAACGATGGCACTATCGCCGATTTTGTCGCTAGCCCAGGGTCCAGCTGATCAGCGAAAAACGTCTCAGAAGATATCAAGCTAGCACCACATTAGCGTATCTCCGCGTAGGAGCGGCGTAAAGCATTCATACAGGCACCGAAATTTGTCGCTAATTTGTCGCTGAACGATGGCACTATCGCCGATTTTGTCGCTAGCCCAGGGTCCAGCTGATCAGCGAAAAACGTCTCAGAAGACATCAAGCTAGCACCACATTAGCGTATCTCCGCGTAGGAGCGGCGTAAAGCATTCATACAGGCACCAAAATTTGTCGCTAATTTGTCGCTGAACGATGGCACTATCGCCGATTTTGTCGCTAGCCCAGGGTCCAGCTGACCAGCGAAAAACGTCTCAGAAGATATCAAGCTAGCACTACATTAGCGTATCTCCGCGTAGGAGCGGCGTAAAGCATTCATACAGGTACCAAAATTTGTCGCTAATTTGTCGCTGAACGATGGCACTATCACCGATTTTGTCGCTAGCCCAGGGTTCAGCTGATCAGCGAAAAACATCTCAGAAGATATCAAGCTAGCACTACAATAGCGTATCTCCACGTAGGAGCGGCGTAAAGCAATCATACAGGCACCAAAATTTGTCGCTATTATGCCGCTGTACGATGGCGTTATCGCAGATTTTGTCGCTAGCCCAGGGTCCACCTGATCAGCGAAAAACGTCTCAGAAGATATGAAGCTAGCACTACATTAGCGTATCTCCGCGTAGGAGCGGCGTAAAGCATTCATACAGGCACCAAAATTTGTCGCTAATTTGTCGCTGAACGATGGCACTATCGCCGATTTTGTCGCTAGCCCAGGGTCGAGCTGATCAGCGAAATACGTCTCAGAAGATATCAAGCTAGCACTACATTAGCGTATCTCCGCGTAGGAGCGGCGTAAAGCATTCATACAGGTACCAAAATTTGTCGCTAATTTGTCGCTGAACGATGGCACTATCACTGATTTTGTCGCTAGCCCAGGATTCAGCTGATCAGCGAAAAACATCTCAGAAGACATCAAGCTAGCACTACATTAGCGTATCTCAGCGTAGGAGCGGCGTAAAGCAATCATACAGGCACCAAAATTTGTCGCTAATTTGTCGCTGAACGATGGCACTATCACCGATTTTGTCGCTAGCCCAGGGTCCAGCTGATCAGCGAAAAACATCTCGGAAGATATCAAGCTAGCACTACATTAGCGTATCTCCGCGTAGGAGCGGCGTAAAGCAATCATACAGGCACTAAAATTTGTCGCTATCATGCCGCTGTACGATGGCGTTATCGCAGATTTTGTCGCTAGCCCAGGGTCCAGCTGATCAGCGATAAACGTCTCAGAAGATATCAAGCTAGCACTACATTAGCGTATCTCCGCGTAGGAGCGGCGTAAAGCATTCATACAGGCAAAAAAATTTGTCGCTAATTTGTCGCTGAACGATGGCACTATCGCCGATTTTGTCGCTAGCCCAGGGTCCAGCTGATCAGCGAAAAACGTCTCAGAAGATATCAAGCTAGCACTACATTAGCGTATCTCCGCGTAGGAGCGGCGTAAAGCTATCATACAGGTACCAAAATTTGTCGCTATCATGCCGTTGTACGATGGCGTTATCGCAGAATTTGTCGCTAGCCCAGGGTCCAGCTGATCTGCGAAAAACATCTCAGAAGATATCAAGCTAAAACTACATTAGCATATCTCCACGTAGGAGCGGCGTAAAGCAATCACACAGGCACCAAAATTTGTCGATAATTTGTCGCTGAACGATGGCACTATCGCCGATTTTGTCGCTAGTCCAGGGTCCAGCTGACCAGCGAAAAACGTCTCAGAAGATATCAAGCTAGCACTACATAAGCGTATCTCCGCGTAGGAGCGGCGTAAAGCATTCATACAGGTACCAAAATTTGTCGCTAATTTGTCGCTGAACGATGGCACTATCACCGATTTTGTCGCTAGCCCAGGGTTCAGCTGATCAGCGAAAAACATCTCAGAAGATATAAGGCTAGCACTACATTAGCGTATCTCCGCGTAGGAGCGGCGTAAAGCAATCGTACAGGCACCAAAATTTGTCGCTATTATGCCGCTGTACGATGGAGTTATCGCAGATTTTGTCGCTAGCCCAGGGTCCAGCTGATCAGCGAAAAACGTCTCAGAAGATATCAAGCTAGAACTACATTAGCGTATCTCCGCGTAGGAGCGGCGTAAAGCATTCATACAGGTACCAAAATTTGTCGCTAATTTGTCGCTGAACGATGGCACTATCACCGATTTTGTCGCTAGCCCAGGGTTCAGCTGATCAGCGAAAAACCTTTCAGAAGATATAAGGCTAGCACTACATTAGCGTATCTCCGCGTAGGAGCGGCGTAAAGCAATCGTACAGGCACTAAAATTTGTCACTATTATGCCGCTGTAGGATGGAGTTATCGCAGATTTTGTCGCTAGCCCAGGGTCCAGCTGATCAGCGAAAACCGTCTCAGAAGATATCAAGCTAGAACTACATTAGCGTATCTCCACGTAGGAGCGGCGTAAAGCAATCACACAGGCACTAAAATTTGTCGCTAATTTGTCGCTGAACGATGGCACTATCGCCGATTTTGTCGCTAGCCCAAGGTCCAGCTGACCAGCGAAAAACGTCTCAGAAGATATCAAGCTAGCACTACATTAGCGTATCTCCGCGTAGGAGCGGCGTGAAGCATTCATACAGGTACCAAAATTTGTCGCTAATTTGTCGCTGAACGATGGCACTATCACCGATTTTGTCGCTAGCCCAGGGTCCAGCTGATCTGCGAAAAACATCTCAGAAGATATCAAGCTAAAACTACATTAGCGTATCTCCACGTAGGAGCGGCGTAAAGCAATCACACAGGCACCAAAATTTGTCGATAATTTGTCGCTGAACGATGGCACTATCGCCGATTTTGTCGCTAGCCCAGGGTCCAGCTGACCAGCGAAAAACGTCTCAGAAGATATCAAGCTAGCACTACATAAGCGTATCTCCGCGTAGGAGCAGCGTAAAGAATTCATACAGGTACCAAAATTTGTCGCTAATTTGTCGCTGAACGATGGCACTATCACCGATTTTGTCGCTAGCCCAGGGTTCAGCTGATCAGCGAAAAACATCTCAGAAGATATAAGGCTAGCACTACATTAGCGTATCTCCGCGTAGGAGCGGCGTAAAGCAATCGTACAGGCACCAAAATTTGTCGCTATTATGCCGCTGTACGATGGAGTTATCGCAGATTTTGTCGCTAGCCCAGGGTCCAGCTGATCAGCGAAAAACGTCTCAGAAGATATCAAGCTAGAACTACATTAGCGTATCTCCGCGTAGGAGCGGCGTAAAGCATTCATACAGGTACCAAAATTTGTCGCTTATTTGTCGCTGAACGATGGCACTATCACCGATTTTGTCGCTAGCCCAGGGTTCAGCTGATCAGCGAAAAACATCTCAGAAGATATCAAGCTAGCACTACAATAGCGTATCTCCACGTAGGAGCGGCGTAAAGCAATCATACAGGCACCAAAATTAGTCGCTATTATGCCGCTGTACGATGGCGTTATCGCAGATTTTGTCGCTAGCCCAGGGTCCACCTGATCAGCGAAAAACGTCTCAGAAGATATGAAGCTAGCACTACATTAGCGTATCTCCGCGTAGGAGCGGCGTAAAGCATTCATACAGGCACCAAAATTTGTCGCTAATTTGTCGCTGAACGATGGCACTATCGCCGATTTTGTCGCTAGCCCAGGGTCGAGCTGATCAGCGAAAAACGTCTCAGAAGATATCAAGCTAGCACTACATTAGCGTATCTCCGCGTAGGAGCGGCGTAAAGCATTCATACAGGTACCAAAATTTGTCGCTAATTTGTCGCTGAACGATGGCACTATCACTGATTTTGTCGCTAGCCCAGGATTCAGCTGATCAGCGAAAAACATCTCAGAAGACATCAAGCTAGCACTACATTAGCGTATCTCAGCGTAGGAGCGGCGTAAAGCAATCATACAGGCACCAAAATTTGTCGCTAATTTGTCGCTGAACGATGGCACTATCACCGATTTTGTCGCTAGCCCAGGGTCCAGCTGATCAGCGAAAAACATCTCGGAAGATATCAAGCTAGCACTACATTAGCGTATCTCCGCGTAGGAGCGGCGTAAAGCTATCATACAGTCACCAAAATTTGTCGCTATCATGCCGTTGTACGATGGCGTTATCGCAGAATTTGTCGCTAGCCCAGGGTCCAGCTGATCTGCGAAAACATCTCAGAAGATATCAAGCTAGCACTACATAAGCGTATCTCCGCGTAGGAGCGGCGTAAAGAATTCATACAGGTACCAAAATTTGTCGCTAATTTGTCGCTGAACGATGGCACTATCACCGATTTTGTCGCTAGCCCAGGGTTCAGCTGATCAGCGAAAAACATCTCAGAAGATATAAGGCTAGCACTACATTAGCGTATCTCCGCGTAGGAGCGGCGTAAAGCAATCGTACAGGCACTAAAATTTGTCGCTATTATGCCGCTGTACGATGGAGTTATCGCAGATTTTGTCGCTAGCCCAGGGTCCAGCTGATCAGCGAAAAACGTCTCAGAAGATATCAAGCTAGAACTACATTAGCGTATCTCCGCGTAGGAGCGGCGTAAAGCATTCATACAGGTACCAAAATTTGTCGCTAATTTTTCGCTGAACGATGGCACTATCACCGATTTTGTCGCTAGCCCAGGGTTCAGCTGATAAGCGAAAAACATTTCAGAAGATATAAGGCTAGCACTACATTAGCGTATCTCCGCGTAGGAGCGGCGTAAAGCAATCGTACAGGCACTTAAATTTGTCACTATTATGCCGCTGTAGGATGGAGTTATCGCAGATTTTGTCGCTAGCCCAGGGTCCAGCTGATCAGCGAAAACCGTCTCAGAAGATATCAAGCTAGAACTACATTAGCGTATCTCCACGTAGGAGCGGCGTAAAGCAATCACACAGGCACCAAAATTTGTCGCTAATTTGTCGCTGAACGATGGCACTATCGCCGATTTTGTCGCTAGCCCAAGGTCCAGCTGACCAGCGAAAAACGTCTCAGAAGATATCAAGCTAGCACTACATTAGCGTATCTCCGCGTAGGAGCGGCGTGAAGCATTCATACAGGTAACAAAATTTGTCGCTAATTTGTCGCTGAACGATGGCACTATCACCGATTTTGTCGCTAGCCCAGGGTCCAGCTGATCTGCGAAAAACATCTCAGAAGATATCAAGCTAAAACTACATTAGCGTATCTCCACGTAGGAGCGGCGTAAAGCAATCACACAGGCACCAAAATTTGTCGATAATTTGTCGCTGAACGATGGCACTATCGCCGATTTTGTCGCTAGCCCAGGGTCCAGCTGACCAGCGAAAAACGTCTCAGAAGATATCAAGCTAGCACTACATAAGCGTATCTCCGCGTAGGAGCGGCGTAAAGAATTCATACAGGTACCAAAATTTGTCGCTAATTTGTCGCTGAACGATGGCACTATCACCGATTTTGTCGCTAGCCCAGGGTTCAGCTGATCAGCGAAAAACATCTCAGAAGATATAAGGCTAGCACTACATTAGCGTATCTCCGCGTAGGAGCGGCGTAAAGCAATCGTACAGGCACCAAAATTTGTCGCTATTATGCCGCTGTACGATGGAGTTATCGCAGATTTTGTCGCTAGCCCAGGGTCCAGCTGATCAGCGAAAAACGTCTCAGAAGATATCAAGCTAGAACTACATTAGCGTATCTCCGCGTAGGAGCGGCGTAAAGCATTCATACAGGTACCAAAATTTGTCGCTTATTTGTC
This sequence comes from Callimorpha dominula, assembly GCA_949752705.1. Taxonomy (NCBI): domain Eukaryota; kingdom Metazoa; phylum Arthropoda; class Insecta; order Lepidoptera; family Erebidae; genus Callimorpha; species Callimorpha dominula. Next base: position 6,401,315 of record OX457012.1, on the reverse strand, counting down.
GCTGAACGATGTCACTATCACCGATTTTGTCGCTAGCCCAGGGTTCAGCTGATCAGCGAAAAACATCTCAGAAGATATCAAGCTAGCACTACAATAGCGTATCTCCACGTAGGAGCGGCGTAAAGCAATAATACAGGCACCAAAATTTGTCGCTATTATGCCGCTGTACGATGGCGTTATCGCAGATTTTGTCGCTAGCCCAGGGTCCACCTGATCAGCGAAAAACGTCTCAGAAGATATGAAGCTAGCACTACATTAGCGTATCTCCGCGTAGGAGCGGCGTAAAGCATTCATACAGGCACCAAAATTTGTCGCTAATTTGTCGCTGAACGATGGCACTATCGCCGATTTTGTCGCTAGCCCAGGGTCGAGCTGATCAGCGAAAAACGTCTCAGAAGATATCAAGCTAGCACTACATTAGCGTATCTCCGCGTAGGAGCGGCGTAAAGCATTCATACAGGTACCAAAATTTGTCGCTAATTTGTCGCTGAACGATGGCACTATCACTGATTTTGTCGCTAGCCCAGGATTCAGCTGATCAGCGAAAAACATCTCAGAAGACATCAAGCTAGCACTACATTAGCGTATCTCAGCGTAGGAGCGGCGTAAAGCAATCATACAGGCACCAAAATTTGTCGCTAATTTGTCGCTGAACGATGGCACTATCACCGATTTTGTCGCTAGCCCAGGGTCCAGCTGATCAGCGAAAAACATCTCGGAAGATATCAAGCTAGCACTACATTAGCGTATCTCCGCGTAGGAGCGGCGTAAAGCAATCATACAGGTACTAAAATTTGTCGCTATCATGCCGCTGTACGATGGCGTTATCGCAGATTTTGTCGCTAGCCCAGGGTCCAGCTGATCAGCGAAAAACGTCTCAGAAGATATCAAGCTAGCACTACAATAGCGTATCTCCACGTAGGAGCGGCGTAAAGCAATCATACAGGCACCAAAATTTGTCGCTATTATGCCGCTGTACGATGGCGTTATCGCAGATTTTGTCGCTAGCCCAGGGTCCACCTGATCAGCGAAAAACGTCTCAGAAGATATGAAGCTAGCACTACATTAGCGTATCTCCGCGTAGGAGCGGCGTAAAGCATTCATACAGGCACCAAAATTTGTCGCTAATTTGTCGCTGAACGATGGCACTATCGCCGATTTTGTCGCTAGCCCAGGGTCGAGCTGATCAGCGAAAAACGTCTCAGAAGATATCAAGCTAGCACTACATTAGCGTATCTCCGCGTAGGAGCGGCGTAAAGCATTCATACAGGTACCAAAATTTGTCGCTAATTTGTCGCTGAACGATGGCACTATCACTGATTTTGTCGCTAGCCCAGGATTCAGCTGATCAGCGAAAAACATCACAGAAGACATCAAGCTAGCACTACATTAGCGTATCTCAGCGTAGGAGCGGCGTAAAGCAATCATACAGGCACCAAAATTTGTCGCTAATTTGTCGCTGAACGATGGCACTATCACCGATTTTGTCGCTAGCCCAGGGTCCAGCTGATCAGCGAAAAACATCTCGGAAGATATCAAGCTAGCACTACATTAGCGTATCTCCGCGTAGGAGCGGCGTAAAGCTATCATACAGTCACCAAAATTTGTCGCTATCATGCCGTTGTACGATGGCGTTATCGCAGAATTTGTCGCTAGCCCAGGGTCCAGCTGATCTGCGAAAACATCTCAGAAGATATCAAGCTAGCACTACATAAGCGTATCTCCGCGTAGGAGCGGCGTAAAGAATTCATACAGGTACCAAAATTTGTCGCTAATTTGTCGCTGAACGATGGCACTATCACCGATTTTGTCGCTAGCCCAGGGTTCAGCTGATCAGCGAAAAACATCTCAGAAGATATAAGGCTAGCACTACATTAGCGTATCTCCGCGTAGGAGCGGCGTAAAGCAATCGTACAGGCACTAAAATTTGTCGCTATTATGCCGCTGTACGATGGAGTTATCGCAGATTTTGTCGCTAGCCCAGGGTCCAGCTGATCAGCGAAAAACGTCTCAGAAGATATCAAGCTAGAACTACATTAGCGTATCTCCGCGTAGGAGCGGCGTAAAGCATTCATACAGGTACCAAAATTTGTCGCTAATTTTTCGCTGAACGATGGCACTATCACCGATTTTGTCGCTAGCCCAGGGTTCAGCTGATAAGCGAAAAACATTTCAGAAGATATAAGGCTAGCACTACATTAGCGTATCTCCGCGTAGGAGCGGCGTAAAGCAATCGTACAGGCACTTAAATTTGTCACTATTATGCCGCTGTAGGATGGAGTTATCGCAGATTTTGTCGCTAGCCCAGGGTCCAGCTGATCAGCGAAAACCGTCTCAGAAGATATCAAGCTAGAACTACATTAGCGTATCTCCACGTAGGAGCGGCGTAAAGCAATCACACAGGCACCAAAATTTGTCGCTAATTTGTCGCTGAACGATGGCACTATCGCCGATTTTGTCGCTAGCCCAAGGTCCAGCTGACCAGCGAAAATCGTCTCAGAAGATATCAAGCTAGCACTACATTAGCGTATCTCCGCGTAGGAGCGGCGTGAAGCATTCATACAGGTAACAAAATTTGTCGCTAATTTGTCGCTGAACGATGGCACTATCACCGATTTTGTCGCTAGCCCAGGGTCCAGCTGATCTGCGAAAAACATCTCAGAAGATATCAAGCTAAAACTACATTAGCGTATCTCCACGTAGGAGCGGCGTAAAGCAATCACACAGGCACCAAAATTTGTCGATAATTTGTCGCTGAACGATGGCACTATCGCCGATTTTGTCGCTAGCCCAGGGTCCAGCTGACCAGCGAAAAACGTCTCAGAAGATATCAAGCTAGCACTACATAAGCGTATCTCCGCGTAGGAGCGGCGTAAAGAATTCATACAGGTACCAAAATTTGTCGCTAATTTGTCGCTGAACGATGGCACTATCACCGATTTTGTCGCTAGCCCAGGGTTCAGCTGATCAGCGAAAAACATCTCAGAAGATATAAGGCTAGCACTACATTAGCGTATCTCCGCGTAGGAGCGGCGTAAAGCAATCGTACAGGCACCAAAATTTGTCGCTATTATGCCGCTGTACGATGGAGTTATCGCAGATTTTGTCGCTAGCCCAGGGTCCAGCTGATCAGCGAAAAACTTCTCAGAAGATATCAAGCTAGAACTACATTAGCGTATCTCCGCGTAGGAGCGGCGTAAAGCATTCATACAGGTACCAAAATTTGTCGCTTATTTGTCGCTGAACGATGTCACTATCACCGATTTTGTCGCTAGCCCAGGGTTCAGCTGATCAGCGAAAAACATCTCAGAAGATATCAAGCTAGCACTACAATAGCGTATCTCCACGTAGGAGCGGCGTAAAGCAATAATACAGGCACCAAAATTTGTCGCTATTATGCCGCTGTACGAGTGCGTTATCGCAGATTTTGTCGCTAGCCCAGGGTCCACCTGATCAGCGAAAAACGTCTCAGAAGATATGAAGCTAGCACTACATTAGCGTATCTCCGCGTAGGAGCGGCGTAAAGCATTCATACAGGCACCAAAATTTGTCGCTAATTTGTCGCTGAACGATGGCACTATCGCCGATTTTGTCGCTAGCCCAGGGTCGAGCTGATCAGCGAAAAACGTCTCAGAAGATATCAAGCTAGCACTACATTAGCGTATCTCCGCGTAGGAGCGGCGTAAAGCATTCATACAGGTACCAAAATTTGTCGCTAATTTGTCGCTGAACGATGGCACTATCACTGATTTTGTCGCTAGCCCAGGATTCAGCTGATCAGCGAAAAACATCTCAGAAGACATCAAGCTAGCACTACATTAGCGTATCTCAGCGTAGGAGCGGCGTAAAGCAATCATACAGGCACCAAAATTTGTCGCTAATTTGTCGCTGAACGATGGCACTATCACCGATTTTGTCGCTAGCCCAGGGTCCAGCTGATCAGCGAAAAACATCTCGGAAGATATCAAGCTAGCACTACATTAGCGTATCTCCGCGTAGGAGCGGCGTAAAGCAATCATACAGGTACTAAAATTTGTCGCTATCATGCCGCTGTACGATGGCGTTATCGCAGATTTTGTCGCTAGCCCAGGGTCCAGCTGATCAGCGAAAAACGTCTCAGAAGATATCAAGCTAGCACTACATTCGCGTATCTCCGCGTAGGAGCGGCGTAAAGCATTCATACAGGCAAAAGAATTTGTCGCTAATTTGTCGCTGAACGATGGCACTATCGCCGATTTTGTCGCTAGCCCAGGGTCCAGCTGATCAGCGAAAAACTTCTCAGAAGATATCAAGCTAGCACTACATTAGCGTATCTCCGCGTAGGAGCGGCGTAAAGCTATCATACAGGCACCAAAATTTGTCGCTATCATGCCGTTGTACGATGGCGTTATCGCAGAATTTGTCGCTAGCCCAGGGTCCAGCTGATCTGCGAAAAACATCTCAGAAGATATCAAGCTAAAACTACATTAGCGTATCTCCACGTAGGAGCGGCGTAAAGCAATCACACAGGCACCAAAATTTGTCGATAATTTGTCGCTGAACGATGGCACTATCGCCGATTTTGTCGCTAGCCCAGGGTCCAGCTGACCAGCGAAAAACGTCTCAGAAGATATCAAGCTAGCACTACATAAGCGTATCTCCGCGTAGGAGCGGCGTAAAGAATTCATACAGGTACCAAAATTTGTCGCTAATTTGTCGCTGAACGATGGCACTATCACCGATTTTGTCGCTAGCCCAGGGTTCAGCTGATCAGCGAAAAACATCTCAGAAGATATAAGGCTAGCACTACATTAGCGTATCTCCGTGTAGGAGCGGCGTAAAGCAATCGTACAGGCACCAAAATTTGTCGCTATTATGCCGCTGTACGATGGAGTTTTCGCAGATTTTGTCGCTAGCCCAGGGTCCAGCTGATCAGCGAAAAACGTCTCAGAAGATATCAAGCTAGAACTACATTCGCGTATCTCCGCGTAGGAGCGGCGTAAAGCATTCATACAGGTACCAAAATTTGTCGCTAATTTGTCGCTGAACGATGGCACTATTACCGATTTTGTCGCTAGCCCAGGGTTCAGCTGATCAGCGAAAAACATTTCAGAAGATATAAGGCTAGCACTACATTAGCGTATCTCCGCGTAGGAGCGGCGTAAAGCAATCGTACAGGCACTTAAATTTGTCACTATTATGCCGCTGTAGGATGGAGTTATCGCAGATTTTGTCGCTAGCCCAGGGTCCAGCTGATCAGCGAAAACCGTCTCAGAAGATATCAAGCTAGAACTACATTAGCGTATCTCCACGTAGGAGCGGCGTAAAGCAATCACACAGGCACCAAAATTTGTCGCTAATTTGTCGCTGAACGATGGCACTATCGCCGATTTTGTCGCTAGCCCAAGGTCCAGCTGACCAGCGAAAAACGTCTCAGAAGATATCAAGCTAGCACTACATTAGCGTATCTCCGCGTAGGAGCGGCGTAAAGCAATCATACAGGCACCAAAATTTGTCGCGATTATGCCGCTGTACGATGGCGTCATCGCAGATTTTGTCGCTAGCCCAGGGTCCAGCTGATCAGCGAAAAACGTCTCAGAAGATATCAAGCTAGAACTACATTAGCGTTTCTCCGCGTAGGAGCGGCGTAAAGCAATCATACAGGCACCAAAATTTGTCGCGATTATGCCGCTGTACGACGGCGTCATCGCAGATTTTGTCGCTAGCCCAGGGTCCAGCTGATCAGCGAAAAACATCTCAGAAGATATCAAGCTAGCACTACATTAGCGTATCTCTGCGTAGGAGCGGCGTAAAGCATTCCTACAGGAACCAAAATTTGTCGCTAATTTGTTGCTGAACGATGGCACTATCGCCGATTTTGTCGCTAGCCCAGGGTCCAGCTTATCAACGAAAAACTTTACAGGTGATATCAAGCTAGCACTACATTATTGTATCTCCACGTAGGAGCGGCGTAAAGCAATCTGCGATAACGCCATCGTACAACGGCATGATAGCGACAAATTTTGGTGCCTGTATGAATGCTTTACGCCGCTCCTACGCGGAGAAACGCTAATGTAGTGCTAGCTTGATATCTTCTAAGAAGTTTTTCGCTGATCAGCTGAACCCTGGGCTAGCCACAAAATCGGCGATAGTGCCATCGTTCAGCGACAAATTAGCGACAAATTTTGGTACCTGTATGAATGCTTTACGCCGCTCCTACGCGGAGATACGCTAATGTAGTGCTAGCTTGATATCTTCTGAGACGTTTTTCGCTGGTCAGCTGGACCCTGGGCTAGCGACAAAATCGGCGATAGTGCCATCGTTCAGCGACAAATTAGCGACAAATTTTGGTGCCTGTATGAATGCTTTACGCCGCTCCTACGCGGAGATACGCTAATGTAGTTCTAGCTTCATATCTTCTGAGAAGTTTTTCGCTGATCAGCTGGACCCTGGACTAGCAACAAAATCTGCGATAACGCCATCGTACAGCGGCATAATAGCGACAAATTTTGGTGCCTGTATGATTGCTTTACGCCGCTCCTACGCGGAGATATGCTAATGTAGTGCTAGCTTGATATCTTCTGAGATGTTTTTCGCTGATCAGCTGAACCCTGGGCTAGCGACAAAATCGGTGATAGTGCCATCGTTCAGCGACAAATTAGCGACAAATTTTGGTACCTGTATGAATGCTTTACGCCGCTCCTACGCGGAGATACGCTAATGTAGTGCTAGCTTGATATCTTCTGAGACGTTTTTCGCTGGTGAGCTGGACCCTGGGCTAGCGACAAAATCGGCGATAGTGCCATCGTTCAGCGACAAATTAGCGACAAATTTTGGTGCCTGTGTGATTGCTTTACGCCGCTCCTACGTGGAGATACGCTAATGTAGTTCTAGCTTGATATCTTCTGAGACGTTTTTCGCTGATCAGCTGGACCCTGGACTAGCGACAAAATCTGCGATGACGCCATCGTACAGCGGCATAATCGCGACAAATTTTGGTGCCTGTATGATTGCTTTACGCCGCTCCTACGCGGAGATACGCTAATGTAGTGCTAGCTTGATATCTTCTGAGATGTTTTTCACTGATCAGCTGAACCCTGGGCTAGAGACAAAACCGGCAATAACGCCATCATACAGCGGCATAATAGCGACAAATTTTGGTGCCTGTATGATTGCTTTACGCCGCTCCTACGCGGAGATACGCTAATGTAGTGCTAGCTTGATGTCTTCTGAGATGTTTTTCGCTGATCAGCTGAACCCTGGGCTAGCGACAAAATCGGTGATAGTGCCATCGTTCAGCGACAAATTAGCGACAAATTTTGGTACCTGTATGAATGCTTTACGCCGCTCCTACGCGGAGATACGCTAATGTAGTGCTAGCTTGATATCTTCTGAGACGTTTTTCGCTGGTCAGCTGGACCCTGGGCTAGCGACAAAATCGGCGATAGTGCCATCGTTCAGCGATAAATTAGCGACAAATTTTGGTGCCTGTATGAATGCTTTACGCCGCTCCTACGCGGAGATACGCTAATGTAGTTCTAGCTTCATATCTTCTAAGAAGTTTTTCGCTGATCAGCTGGACCCTGGGCTAGCAACAAAATCTGCGATAACGCCATCGTACAGCGGCATAATAGCGACAAATTTTGGTGCCTGTATGATTGCTTTACGCCGCTCCTACGCGGAGATATGCTAATGTAGTGCTAGCTTGATATCTTCTGAGACGTTTTTCGCTGATCAGCTCGACCCTGGGCTAGCGACAAAATCGGCGATAGTGCCATCGTTCAGCGACAAATTAGCGACAAATTTTGGTACCTGTATGAATGCTTTACGCCGCTCCTACGCGGAGATACGCTAATGTAGTGCTAGCTTGATATCTTCTGAGACGTTTTTCGCTGGTCAGCTGGACCCTGGGCTAGCGACAAAATCGGCGATAGTGCCATCGTTCAGCGACAAATTAGCGACAAATTTTGGTGCCTGTGTGGTTGCTTTACGCCGCTCCTACGTGGAGATACGCTAATGTAGTTCTAGCTTGATATCTTCTGAGACGTTTTTCGCTGATCAGCTGGACCCTGGACTAGCGACAAAATCTGCGATGACGCCATCGTACAGCGGCATAATCGCGACAAATTTTGGTGCCTGTATGATTGCTTTACGCCGCTCCTACGCGGAGATACGCTAATGTAGTGCTAGCTTGATATCCTCTGAGACGTTTTTCACTGATCAGCTGGACCCTGGGCTAGCGACAAAATCTGCGATGACACCATCGTACAGCGGCATAATAGCGACAAATTTTGGTGCCTCTATGATTGCTTTACGTCGCTCCTACGCGGAGATACGCTAATGTAGTGCTAGCTTGATATCTTCTGAGATGTTTTTCGCTGATCAGCTGAACCCTGGGCTAGCGACAAAATCGGTGATAGTGCCATCGTTCAGCGACAAATTAGCGACAAATTTTGGTACCTGTATGAATGTTTTACGCCGCTCCTACGCGGAGATACGCTAATGTAGTGCTAGCTTGATATCTTCTGAGTCGTTTTTCGCTGGTCAGCTGGACCCTGGGCTAGCGACAAAATCGGCGATAGTGCCATCGTTCAGCGACAAATTAGCGACAAATATTGGTGCCTGTGTGATTGCTTTACGCCGCTCCTACGTGGAGATACGCTAATGTAGTGCTAGTTTGATGTCTTCTGAGATGTTTTTCGCTGATCAGCTGAACCCTGGGCTAGCGACAAAATCGGTGATAGTGCCATCGTTCAGCGACAAATTAGCGACAAATTTTGGTACCTGTATGAATGCTTTACGCCGCTCCTACGCGGAGATACGCTAATGTAGTGCTAGCTTGATATCTTCTGAGATGTTTTTCGCTGGTCAGCTGGACCCTGGGCTAGCGACAAAATCGGCGATAGTGCCATCGTTCAGCGACAAATTAGCGACAAATTTTGATGCCTGTGTGATTGCTTTACGCCGCTCCTACGTGGAGATACGCTAATGTAGTTCTAGCTTGATATCTTCTGAGACGTTTTTCGCTGATCAGCTGGACCCTGGGCTAGCGACAAAATCTGCGATAACGCCATCGTACAGCGGCATAATAGCGACAAATTTTGGTGCCTGTATGATTGCTTTACGCCGCTCCTACGCGGAGATACGCTAATGTAGTGCTAGCTTGATATTTTCTGAGATGTTTTTCGCTGATCAGCTGATCCCTGGGCTAGCGACAAAATCGGTGACAGTGCCATCGTTCAGCGACAAATTAGCGACAAATTTTGGTACCTGTATGAATGTTTTACGCCGCTCCTACGCGGAGATACGCTAATGTAGTGCTAGCTTGATATCTTCTGAGACGTTTTTCGCTGGTCAGCTGGACCCTGGGCTAGCGACAAAATCGGCGATAGTGCCATCGTTCAGCGACAAATTAGCGACAAATTTTGGTGCCTGTGTGGTTGCTTTACGCCGCTCCTACGTGGAGATACGCTAATGTAGTTCTAGCTTGATATCTTCTGAGACGTTTTTCGCTGATCAGCTGGACCCTGGACTAGCGACAAAATCTGCGATGACGCCATCGTACAGCGGCATAATCGCGACAAATTTTGGTGCCTGTATGATTGCTTTACGCCGCTCCTACGCGGAGATACGCTAATGTAGTGCTAGCTTGATATCCTCTGAGACGTTTTTCACTGATCAGCTGGACCCTGGGCTAGCGACAAAATCTGCGATGACACCATCGTACAGCGGCATAATAGCGACAAATGTTGGTGCCTCTATGATTGCTTTACGCCGCTCCTACGCGGAGATACGCTAATGTAGTGCTAGCTTGATATCTTCTGAGATGTTTTTCGCTGATCAGCTGAACCCTGGGCTAGCGACAAAATCGGTGATAGTGCCATCGTTCAGCGACAAATTAGCGACAAATTTTGGTACCTGTATGAATGTTTTACGCCGCTCCTACGCGGAGATACGCTAATGAAGTGCTAGCTTGATATCTTCTGAGTCGTTTTTCGCTGGTCAGCTGGACCCTGGGCTAGCGACAAAATCGGCGATAGTGCCATCGTTCAGCGACAAATTAGCGACAAATATTGGTGCCTGTGTGATTGCTTTACGCCGCTCCTACGTGGAGATACGCTAATGTAGTGCTAGTTTGATGTCTTCTGAGATGTTTTTCGCTGATCAGCTGAACCCTGGGCTAGCGACAAAATCGGTGATAGTGCCATCGTTCAGCGACAAATTAGCGACAAATTTTGGTACCTGTATGAATGCTTTACGCCGCTCCTACGCGGAGATACGCTAATGTAGTGCTAGCTTGATATCTTCTGAGATGTTTTTCGCTGGTCAGCTGGACCCTGGGCTAGCGACAAAATCGGCGATAGTGCCATCGTTCAGCGACAAATTAGCGACAAATTTTGATGCCTGTGTGATTGCTTTACGCCGCTCCTACGTGGAGATACGCTAATGTAGTTCTAGCTTGATATCTTCTGAGACGTTTTTCGCTGATCAGCTGGACCCTGGGCTAGCGACAAAATCTGCGATAACGCCATCGTACAGCGGCATAATAGCGACAAATTTTGGTGCCTGTATGATTGCTTTACGCCGTTCCTACGCGGAGATACGCTAATGTAGTGCTAGCTTGATATTTTCTGAGATGTTTTTCGCTGATCAGCTGATCCCTGGGCTAGCGACAAAATCGGTGACAGTGCCATCGTTCAGCGACAAATTAGCGACAAATTTTGGTACCTGTATGAATGTTTTACGCCGCTCCTACGCGGAGATACGCTAATGTAGTGCTAGCTTGATATCTTCTGAGACGTTTTTCGCTGGTCAGCTGGACCCTGGGCTAGCGACAAAATTGTCGATAGTGCCATCGTTCAGCGACAAATTAGCGACAAATTTTGGTGCCTGTGTGATTGCTGTACGCCGCTCCTACGTGGAGATACGCTAATGTAGTTCTAGCTTGATATCTTCTGAGACGTTTTTCGCTGGTCAGCAGGACCCTGGGCTAGCGACAAAATCGGCGATAGTGCCATCGTTCAGCGACAAATTAGCGACAAATTTTGGTGCCTGTGTGATTGCTTTACGCCGCTCCTACGCGGAGATACGCTAATGTAGTGCTAGCTTGATATCTTCTGAGATGTTTTTCGCTGGTCAGCTGGACCCTGGGCTAGCGACAAAATCGGCGATAGTGCCATCGTTCAGCGACAAATTAGCGACAAATTTTGATGCCTGTGTGATTGCTTTACGCCGCTCCTACGTGGAGATACGCTAATGTAGTTCTAGCTTGATATCTTCTGAGACGTTTTTCGCTGATCAGCTGGACCCTGGGCTAGCGACAAAATCTGCGATAACGCCATCGTACAGCGGCATAATAGCGACAAATTTTGGTGCCTGTATGATTGCTTTACGCCGTTCCTACGCGGAGATACGCTAATGTAGTGCTAGCTTGATATTTTCTGAGATGTTTTTCGCTGATCAGCTGATCCCTGGGCTAGCGACAAAATCGGTGACAGTGCCATCGTTCAGCGACAAATTAGCGACAAATTTTGGTACCTGTATGAATGTTTTACGCCGCTCCTACGCGGAGATACGCTAATGTAGTGCTAGCTTGATATCTTCTGAGACGTTTTTCGCTGGTCAGCTGGACCCTGGGCTAGCGACAAAATTGTCGATAGTGCCATCGTTCAGCGACAAATTAGCGACAAATTTTGGTGCCTGTGTGATTGCTGTACGCCGCTCCTACGTGGAGATACGCTAATGTAGTTCTAGCTTGATATCTTCTGAGACGTTTTTCGCTGGTCAGCAGGACCCTGGGCTAGCGACAAAATCGGCGATAGTGCCATCGTTCAGCGACAAATTAGCGACAAATTTTGGTGCCTGTGTGATTGCTTTACGCCGCTCCTACGTGGAGATACGCTAATGTAGTTCTAGCTTGATATCTTTTGAGACGTTTTTCGCTGATCAGCTGGACCCTGGACTAGCGACAAAATCTGCGATGACGCCATCGTACAGCGGCATAATCGCGACAAATTTTGGTGCCTGTATGATTGCTTTACGCCGCTCCTACGCGGAGATACGCTAATGTAGTGCTAGCTTGATATCTTCTGAGACGTTTTTCGCTAATCAGCTGGATCCTGGGCTAGCGACAAAATCGGCGATAGTGCCATCGTTCAGCGACAAATTAGCGACAAATTTTGGTGCCTGTATGAATGCTTTACGCCGCTCCTACGTGGAGATACGCTAATGTAGTTCTAGCTTGATATCTTCTGAGACGTTTTTCGCTGATCAGCTGGACCCTGGGCTAGCGACAAAATCTGCGAAAACGCCATCGTACAACGGCATGATAGCGACAAATTTTGGTGCCTGTATGATTGCTTTACGCCGCTCCTACGCTGAGATACGCTAATGTAGTGCTAGCTTGATGTCTTCTGAGATGTTTTTCGCTGATCAGCTGAATCCTGGGCTAGCGACAAAATCAGTGATAGTGCCATCGTTCAGCGACAAATTAGCGACAAATTTTGGTACTTGTATGAATGCTTTACGCCGCTCCTACGCGGAGATACGCTAATGTAGTGCTAGCTTGATATCTTCTGAGACGTTTTTCGCTGATCAGCTCGACCCTGGGCTAGCGACAAAATCGGCGATAGTGCCATCGTTCAGCGACAAATTAGCGACAAATTTTGGTGCCTGTATGAATGCTTTACGGCGCTCCTACGCGGAGATACGCTAATGTAGTGCTAGCTTCATATCTTCTGAGACGTTTTTCGCTGATCAGGTGGACCCTGGGCTAGCGACAAAATCTGCGATAACGCCATCGTACAGCGGCATAATAGTGACAAATTTTGGTGCCTGTATGATTGCTTTACGCCGCTCCTACGTGGAGATACGCTATTGTAGTGCTAGCTTGATATCTTCTGAGATGTTTTTCGCTGATCAGCTGAACCCTGGGCTAGCGACAAAATCGGTGATAGTGCCATCGTTCAGCGACAAATTAGCGACAAATTTTGGTACCTGTATGAATGCTTTACGCCGCTCCTACGCGGAGATACGCTAATGTAGTGCTAGCTTGATATCTTCTGAGATGTTTTTCGCTGGTCAGCTGGACCCTGGGCTAGCGACAAAATCGGCGATAGTGCCATCGTTCAGCGACAAATTAGCGACAAATTTTGGTGCCTGTATGAATGCTTTACGCCGCTCCTACGCGGAGATACGCTAATGTGGTGCTAGCTTGATATCTTCTGAGACGTTTTTCGCTGATCAGCTGGACCCTGGGCTAGCGACAAAATCGGCGATAGTGCCATCGTTCAGCGACAAATTAGCGACAAATTTTGGTGCCTGTATGAATGCTTTACGCCGCTCCTACGCGGAGATACGCTAATGTGGTGCTAGCTTGATATCTTCTGAGACGTTTTTCGCTGATCAGCTGGACCCTGGGCTAGCGACAAAATCGGCGATAGTGCCATCGTTCAGCGACAAATTAGCGACAAATTTTGGTGCCTGTATGAATGCTTTACGCCGCTCCTACGCGGAGATACGCTAATGTAGTGCTAGCTTGATATCTTCTGAGACGTTTTTCGCTGGTCAGCTGGACCCTGGGCTCGCGACAAAATCGGAAATAGTGCCATCGTTCAGCGACAAATTAGCGACAAATTTTGGTACCTGTATGATTGCTTTACGCCGCTCCTACGCGGAGATACGCAAATGTAGTGCTAGCTTGATATCAAGCTAGCACCATGTCGATTTATTATTAAATGGCTAGAGCGACAAATTTTTAGATTTGGTAACAAATTAGCGACAAATTATAGTGCCAATTAGGAACAGGAAACTTAACTTTGTAGTGCTAGCTTGATATACCTAAAAATATAGTATATATACAGCTGTCAAAAGGACAAATATAAAAAAAGAACTTAATTTAATCATTTACCAAATAAATTAAAATTATAATACATTCAAAATAAATTCATTGGAAATCAAATATACAATATCATCATAAATCTATAGGAAATAGGAGTCTAACACCATTGATCTTGACGTTATTTTTACTAGGGCTTTTGTAAGGAGAAAACTTCTGGACCGATTTCCTCGGCGATTTTCGTGGGGTAACACTTTTTCGTTCAAGTTTTTCTAAATCTTTGAGTTCTTTATAAGCGGTTTCTAACACACGTTTTTTCCAGTCTTCGTAAGATTCTATTGTTTCCTGTGGGTGTTTATCCATCTTTGGTATGTCAACCTCCATGCTTTCTTCTGTTTCCACTGTAAAGTATGAGAATGCAATTGTAAAAATAGGCGCAAAATTACTAAAATACTGCTTATTGATCAAACCAATTTAATTTATGGGGATACCCGATTTTACTAATATTATAAAGGTGAAAGTTTGTGATGGATGGAGTGATGGACGGATGGATGGATGGATTTGGATGGATGGATGGATGGATGGATGGATGGATGGATGGATGGGTGGATGGATGGATGGATGGATGGGTGGATGGATGGATGGATGGATGGATGGATGGATGGATGGATGGATGGATGGATGGATGGATGGGTGGGTGGATGGATGGATGGAGAAATAAATACACGTGATATCTCACTACACCCTCCCGCCCCTTGTGATTTTTTGTGATCAGGGGGATCAAGCAGGTGATTTTTAAAAACTTGACATAATTTTTGAAGTGAAAACTTCTTTAGGCACGTTAGGCACTTTTGGTATTAGGAAAAAGCACTGAACTCGCGTGACTGTCACGCTCAGATGACATTATATGTCATGATGACATATAGTGTGTGTGTATGTATATATTTATGTGTGCATGTGTTTTCCCTTCTGACGTTCCGTGCCGTCCTACGACTGACAGTTTTTTTTTTTCAAGACTGCACTTATTTCGTCTGAAAATTACTATTCTAGGAGGAAGGGTATTGAAGAATTCTTTATTTCTTGGGAGCTGCGCAACTGAGCAAGCACCTGCGCCCTTCAGGTGACCAAGCAGCCCTAGTACCACAGTTTTTTTTGTGACGTATTCCTGCTAGTGTCTATGGTCAGACACAAGTAGGGCCGCAGAGTCTAATCGATAAGTTTGGCAAGTGTGTGATCTTGTGCGAACGATGACTTAGAATAAATTTCCTCAACCTGTGATCCGTGGACCCCGTGGGGTTCCGAGATGAATAAAAGTAAAAGTAGCTATATATCTTATTAATATTCTAAAGGCGTTTGCGAATTTTCGCTTCACGTGGGATAGATTTCACCAAAATTCCCACACGAACGAAATCGTGGGCAACAGCTTGTTTTTAACAAGTATGATAATGTTAGTAAGGATTGAAACTGTACTATTAATTTAATAATCCTACTGAAGCGACAGCGAGTATGTATTTCGGTCGCCTCTAGTACTTCGTTCACCAACCGGGAATCGAACCGCGTATTGCGCGGTCAGTTGTTTACTAGCAAGACTTAATGAAAGAAGAGGACACTACTAACAGAAGTTATTTATTTATACTTAAAAGCAAAACAATTTCTAAGACGACAAGGTACAGAGTGGCTGCCGGAGCCGCCAGCCGTGCTATTTATACAAACATAATGTCATAACAATGATGAAATGAGTGTTGACGCCCTCAGTATGACGTCGAACACAAAACAATAAAATTACAGTCGGCCATGCTGTTGTGCGCGCGCCGACGACTTCCGAATGTACTTCCTGCCTTGCTGCGCGCGCGTCGATGAAGCCCGAACTAGGGTGCCATCTTGAAGTAGGCGGCGTCGGCGAGGGTTGTTCTGCCTCCTCGCACGTGTCGCTTCATATGACTCATCGATCATACGATGTTTCGTAGGGTGGCGTGATTTCATGCCGCGGTCTCACTGTCACAAGCGAAAGCGGTTGTGGTAGCGGATATTGGTCGCTACACTACTCCCCTACCGAGACCGTTACTACGGGTGATAGTAATCTGGGAACCTGACTACCCGTCCGCTCCTCGTCTTTTTTGTTGCTACGGGCTCTTCTTCTGGTTTTTGTGATTGGGGTGGATGCTCTTCCTTGGTAATGTATGCAGGCTTGAGGCGGTCTATGGTTATGGTTTGTGTCTTTCCGGATACGTCCACGTCGAACGTCTTTTCACCACGTCGCAAAACTTCATAAGGCCCCACATATGCCGGTTGCAAGGGTCTTCGTTCCGGGCCTTGGCGTACAAAGACGTGTGTTGTAGTGTTCAGGTCTTTAGGCACGTAGAATAATTTGCTGGTGCTGCTATGCCACGAAGTTGGTCTTGGCGCCAAACTCCCCATGTGGGCTCGGAGCCTGCTGGCCAGGTTGCTCGGATCCACCATGCTGTTGCAGTTGGTCGAGAAGAATTGTCCAGGCAGCCTCAGTGGCTCGCCGTAGACAAGCTCTGCCGTGGAAGCTCGTAGGTCGTTTTTCCATGCGCTGCGGATGCCCAGTAGCACCCAAGGAAGAACCTCAGTCCAGTTTGAATTAGAGTGACATGCTATTGCTGCTTTCAACTGGCGATGTAGCCTCTCCACGAGACCGTTTGCTGCGGGATGATACGAAGTTGTGGTGTGGTGGGAGGCGCCGACCAGCTCGGCGACCTCCCTGAAGGTGTGCGACACGAACTGTCGTCCGCGGTCGGTTGTGATATGCTCAGGGCAACCGAACCGAGCGATCCACCCGGATATCAGGGCGGATGTACAAGTCTCGGCGGTGATGTCTGGCAGAGGAAGCGCTTCGGGCCACCTGGTGAAGCGGTCCACCATCGTGAGACAGTACCTGTTGCCAGAACATAAAGTTAGAGGACCTACTATGTCTAAATGGACGTGCCTAAAACGAGCTGAAGGTTCTCGAAAAGCTGCTGGAGGTGATGACGTATGCCTCGATATTTTGCATCGTTGACATTGCTGGCACTCCTTTGCCCACTGTCGACAATCCCTTTTAATTCCCGGCCACACGAATCTGTCCGTAATCAAGCGTACTGTTGCTTTAGGTCCAGGATGGCTTAAATTATGCAAAGCATTAAATACCTGTCGACGGTGTGCGGGAGTGACAAATGGTCTCTTACTCCCTGTTGAGACGTCGCAGTATATCTGAACGTCACTCTCAGGTATCCTCACTTTCTCTAGCTTCAGTGAAGAGCCGTTCGTCAGGAGGTACTGCAGCTCCTCATCAGTGACCTGGGAGAGCGCTAAGGACTGGTAATCTATGGACAAAGAAAGTTCATCAACACGTGATAAGGCATCGGCGACAAGATTTGTACTACCAGGAACGAAACGAATGTCAGTTGTGAATTGACTGATGTAATCCAGATATCGGAACTGGCGTGGTGAACTGTTGTTTCTGTTGTTGGTGAAAGCAAATGTTAGAGGTTTGTGGTCCGTCATTACCGAGAAGGTTCTTGCCTCCACCATGTACCGGAAATACCGTATCGCTTCATAGATCGCCAGAAGTTCGCGATCATATGGGCTGTACTTTTTCTGCGACGGGCTCAGTTTTCTGGAGAAGAAAGCCAGTGGTAGCCATTTCTGGTCCTTCCGCTGCTGGAGAACTGCTCCGATCGCCATATCTGACGCGTCCGTCTGGATTGATAACTCAGCCTGTGGGTCTGGGTGTACCAAGAGAGTTGCCTGCGAAAGACTCTGTTTACAGTTCTCGAACGCTTCTTGCAGCTCTGGTGTCATGATGACTGCTTGTGAGCCTTTGACTTTTGGACCCGATAAAAGTTTGTTGAGTGGCGCTTGTAAGGAAGCTGCAGCTGGAATAAAGCGACGATAAAAATTAATCATCCCCAGGAAGCGTCTTAGGTCCTTTATGGTCTTGGGTGCTGGAAAGTCTTGTATGGCTTGCACTTTGGAGTCAAGAGTCTGTAAACCAGCTGCGGACACTTTATATCCGAGAAAGTTCACTGTTGACTGGCCGAACGTGCACTTGCTAGAGTTGACGAGGACTCCATACTCCGTTAACCTGTTGAAGAGTAGTTTTAGATGTTCCAAGTGCTGGGTACTGCTGTGACTAAATATTAATATATCATCTAAGTATCCGTAGCAAAAATCTAACCCTCGCAAGACCTCGTCCATGAAGCGCTGGAAAGTCTGAGCGGCATTGCGAAGCCCGAACGTCATGAACGGGAATTCGTACAGTCCGAAGGGTGTAGTGATTGCCGTTTTGGGTATATCCTCTTCAAATACCGGTAACTGGTTAAATGCTTTCACTAAATCGATAGTTGAAAAGATTTTGCTACCCGCCAGCTGGTCGGCGAAGTCCTGCACATGACGAACGGGATATCGGTCCGGAATAGTGCGTGCGTTTAATGCCCTATAATCCCCGCAGGGGCGCCAACCTTCGTTTTTCTTTCGTGCCAGGTGAAGTGGTGAAGACCAAGCGCTCTCTGACCTGCGCGCTGTCCCATTGATCAGCATCTCCTCGAACTCCTTTTTTGCAATTTTCAATCTTTCAGGATCAAGGCGACGGGGGCGACTAGATATGGGCGGACCTGGAGTAGTGCGAATATGATGCTCTGTTTTATGCTTGGGAGTACCTGGTTTACCAGCAGGGCGTGTAATGTCCGGGAACTGGCGTAGTAGGTGATGATAAGGGCCGTCACCTGGAGTTGTACTGGTTGTACGTACCGATGCTATACTCTTTGCTGATTGCCGCTGCGGAACGGATATAGTCAGTGATGTAACTCCATCTACGATGCGTTGATTGCGACAGTCGACAAGCAAGTTATAAAAACTTAAAAAGTCAACGCCGATAATGGGTTTGGATACTTCAGCAACTACAAAACGCCAACTGAATGCGCGGCGGAGACCTATATTCAACTCCAGGTGTATACAGCCATACGTAGCTATAGGTGTTCCATTGGCTGCGAACAGATTATAGTTTGTTTTCGGACGCGACCCTCGAACAGCTGACCTAGGATATACACACAAGTCCGAACCAGTGTCAATTAAAAATTGAATTTTTGTGATACGATCAGTAATGAACAGGCGGTTCGAAGTGTTAGGACAGTCGTTTACCGCTACTTCCGGCTGTCTTGGTAGTTTCCCGAAGTGTAACTACACGGCTTAATGCACTTCCTTGCTCGGTCCTTAAAACGGTAGTGGTAAAAGCAGTGTGGGTGATCTGGAGGTCGTGAGCGTGATCGGGAACGACTGTGGTCCCTATGAGAGCCAGGGTGCCTTTTGTCGCGTCTACCACGTCTATGCAACTCCATAGACATCGCTTCGATTTTACGAGTTAGTTCCGCTACCTGCATTCTTAAATCGCTATCGCCTGTGCCTGTGACCGCAGCCGACATTGCCGACGTACTTGCTACCTGAGATGTTACGGGTACGATGTCGTTAATGCGATCTGCTAACTCCGCTGCATCTTCGACGCCCATGTTGACCTGTGATGCCAGGATTGTTTGTAAATTAGTTGGCAGTCTGTTTGCCCAGATAGTGCGAATAAAATCAGTAGGAACATTGGGACCGGCTAAATGCTGCAGGTGCCGTAAGAATTGTGACGGTTTCCTGTCACCGAGCTCCTCATGCATCAGGAGCTGCTTAGTTTTCCTCTCCTGGGATGCTGACAACCGCTTGATGAGTTCCCCTTTTAACTTGATGTATTTGTCAGTGGCTGGTGGAGAAACTATTATGTCCCTGACCTCCGTAGAATACTGTGCTTCCAGCTGCGCAAGCACATAATAGTACTTAGTTTCGTCCTTAACTATATTAGACAACACAAACTGACCTTCGATCTGGGCAAACCATAGGGTTGGGTCGTCCGGGTTAAACGGTGGCACTCGTACACCCACTCTGAATGTCTCTGCTTGTCCTTCCTTTGATAACTCCGTCTCGTTACCCATCTTCTTGAATCGGGGTCACCAATGAAGCGACAGCGAGTATGTATTTCGGTCGCCTCTAGTACTTCGTTCACCAACCGGGAATCGAACCGCGTATTGCGCGGTCAGTTGTTTACTAGCAAGACTTAATGAAAGAAGAGGACACTACTAACAGAAGTTATTTATTTATACTTAAAAGCAAAACAATTTCTAAGACGACAAGGTACAGAGTGGCTGCCGGAGCCGCCAGCCGTGCTATTTATACAAACATAATGTCATAACAATGATGAAATGAGTGTTGACGCCCTCAGTATGACGTCGAACACAAAACAATAAAATTACAGTCGGCCATGCTGTTGTGCGCGCGCCGACGACTTCCGAATGTACTTCCTGCCTTGCTGCGCGCGCGTCGATGAAGCCCGAACTAGGGTGCCATCTTGAAGTAGGCGGCGTCGGCGAGGGTTGTTCTGCCTCCTCGCACGTGTCGCTTCATATGACTCATCGATCATACGATGTTTCGTAGGGTGGCGTGATTTCATGCCGCGGTCTCACTGTCACAAGCGAAAGCGGTTGTGGTAGCGGATATTGGTCGCTACACTACTAATATTATAAACGTGATAGTTTGTGAGGATGTATGGATTTTATTGCTCTTTCACGCAAAAACTACTGAACCGATTGGCATGGTAAGTAGATAGCTGGACACCTGAATTAACACATAGGCTACTTTTTATTGCGATATTCCCACGGGATCGGGAATTACGCAGGTGAAATCCCAGGGCGCAGCTAGTAAACAATACGTACCGTTCTCGGCTATGTTCGTAGCCTGTCGCCCTTTTTTCTTCTTGGCAGCAAAGTGTAGGTCGGTGAACTTTGTCCACTCTGCATCCAGCTTAGCGAACTGTGCCGGCTTCAATCTCGACTTTTCCAACAATTTGCTCTTTGTAGCTTTTACTTTGTTAATTCTGGAATAAAAGCTAGATATACTAAAGGTTATATGTTGACTGGTCTGTTGGTCTAGTGGTTAGTGACCCTGACTGCTGAGCCAGAGGTCGTGAATTCGATTACCGCCCAGGACAAATAATTGTGTGATGAGCATGATGGTTTGTTCTGTGTCTGGATGTAATTTATCTATAATATGTATTTATTTAGAAATATAAGAGTATGTTTATCAGCAGTCTGGTTATCATAGTACAGGCTCTACCTAGTTTAGGATCAGACGGCCATGTGTGAGATGATGTGTCAAGTTATAATTTTTTATTATATTGGTTTAAATCTCTAAACCAGCTTGTGTCTTAATATAAAAACTACTCAGCTACTTCGGCAAGGGCCAGTATGGTAATTAGTGTTGGTGCTTCGGTTTTCTAATAGGGCAAAATGTGTAATTCACAAATAGTTGTACTGAGTCTGGGTATATTTTGTGTTCGTTTTGAATGTTTGTATGTTGCGCAATATCTAATTAATTAAATTAATCGTTTGGTGATACATTAAGTACACTTTAGTATACTACTCAAAGTGAAAAATAAGGAGTAGTATTGATTGTCCTGAGGGGCCATCCATAAATTACGTCACACGTTAAGGGGGGAGGGGTCAACGAAGTGTGACATTGTGTGACAAGGGGGCAGACAGGGGTGATAAGCTTCGTGACGTCACATGTCAAAATCTAAAGTATTAAACACAAAACATTACCTGTAAACGAATGACTACATATGCTACTACACTTTTACTAAAAAAAATTTGAACTGCTGTTTTCAGTTCTGGGTGTAAAATTGCAAAATATGTGACATCACACCAGCGAGGGGGGAGTTCCACAAATGTGACCACCTGTGACAAGGACGGGGGGGGTAAAAAGTAAAAAATCATGAAATTCGTGTGACGTAATTTTTGGATGGCCCCTATTCAATGTTGCTCCTTGTTTTCCTAATTTCCTTGTATTATTATGTTATTTACTCACCTACACGCCTGATGTACAGCCATGCACACATATTGGGGTAGATTTAAATCCACTTCCTGAAAACAACAAACTCTTACATACATATACTTAAGCATTTATCCCCAAAGGGGTCGGCAAAGGCGTATTGAACAATAATTTATGTTGAGTCCCATTCACGTAATAAGGGGCAAGCTTATTGCCTTCAACCGGGCACTTCGGGAATTAATAATGGGAAAATTGGGTGTATATTCAAAGGGAAAGATATGTATGCGAGGAAAGAAAAAGGATATTACTTACGGAATGGTTGGAGAGTGTAGAATAGCTCGAGCATGTCAGGATTAAATACCTGTATCTCGAATTGGGTGTTGCCAGAAAGTTCGAGCGAGCCCTCTAACTTATCTTAGGGAACATACCCATACTACGTGACCCATTTTTTACAATTTCTTATACCCCTCCCCCCTTCGGTGACCACCGGTAGTATATGCCAAGCCCCCCCCCTTCCCCCTAATTTTCACGTAGTCATTTATAAATATATTTTAAAACATTTTTTTGCCGACAAAAAGTAAAAAAGCGCTAAACGCTTGCTTCTTTGTTTAAAATTGCTTGTTGCTATCTGTGAGTTTAAAAAGCGCTAAACGCTGTGGGCCATATTTGAATATAGCTCGAAAAAGCACAAGATTTCCCTAGAGGATATTGACTACGTGACGAAAACCTAAGCCTCCGCCCCTGTGACCAAGCGTGGTATTGTAAAGACCCCCCTCCCTCCCCCAGAACGGGTCACGTAGTATGGGTACGTTCCCTTATCTAAGCATAAATAAAATAATATTTTATATACTATATCTATACTAATATATAATATAGCTAAAGAGTTTCTTGTTTGATTATTTTTGTGAACGCGCTAATCTCTGGAATTATCAGTCCAATTTGAATAATTATATTTGTATTGGATAGAGTATTCATTGAGGAAGGTTATAGGCTATATAACAGTACGCTATGGCCCTTAGGAACGTAGCAGTGACCTTGAACGCAGGTGAAACTGTGGGGAACGACTAGTTATATATACTAGTCAAATACACTTAATATTATCCAGTGAATTTTACTAGTATAAACAACACAGATAACTTAATTACGGGGAACATTAATAATGTGTCAAATTCAAAATTATTAAGTGTATGTCATTCATGTTTGCACAAATCACCGTCTCCTGACTGATAGAAAAACTCCATTACCTAAATAGGAACCATGTATTATTCATTTCTGTAAACTGTTGCATCTTTGCCTTTGAGATCAATCGAACATCATTTCAAAGTCCACCATTTGTCCGTTAAATCGTATTTCTTTTAAAGGTTGCACTTAATATATCTTTTGTTATATTGTTTCCCTTTTCGCGTTTTTGCAACGCGAATCGCAGTTGCTAATCATTTAGAGGAAATTATTTCACGCCCTACTGCAGCGACAAATAAGACAAGAGTAATTTTAAAGCATTTCCAAAAAAAAGATATCAAGGACGTTTTAAAAGAGCCAACGTGGGTTATAAGTTATCACTGATCTCGTGCGAACGATGACTTAGAATAGATTGCCTCAACCTGTGATCCGTGGACCCCGTGGGGTCCCAAGATATGTAGAAGGAACAAAATAGAAAAGCATGAACAGATTTCTGACTACCACAGTAGTAATATAGAACAAAATATAAAAATTACTTATAACTTGTGCTTTTTTTTGTGTAGAAACCCGATACGTGCGAGTCATCAATCAGCAATTGAGAATGTAATATGACGGATGCGAATCGACTCCAACCTCACGGTATTGTGGCACGGGGTCTTACAGCCGTTATTGAATGTAACTTAAAAGGAAATTCCTTTTGAAAAATAGACCCCACCTATGTCTTGCGGAGAGCATTGTATTCCTTGTAATACCACTTGCGGAGCTGCTTTTGATAGAACGATGGGTAGTCATGTCCTCAAGCTAGCGGTTTCCGGTTATTCTCAATGAAGGCTATGAAAAAAATCTTGAAGTATGTACCACCGATAGGTTTTTTGGCCAAGTTTCATATTTTGTACCTACATAATGAAGAGTAAGATGTTTTCTTTTTCTTATTATTAAAGAGTCTGTTCCAATAGTAGTAGAAACTCTTAAGGGCCCTTTCTTACGAATGTTGGGAAACACTGCCTTGAGCATTTAGGCACTAGCACTGTTAGTTCATTTGTGCAACAAACTTGTTCATTTCCAAAGCAGCAATTTGACCAGGAAAATAAATCTACTGATTCTAACCATTTTAGACTGTCTTTGGTACTCCTGTAGTATCTTCTCCGCGAGATCCTGGACACCATTACACTGCAGTGTCACACACAGCATAGTTGTAGTTAATCTGTCACAGTTCAGCTCCAAAAGGTTCTCCACCACTTTTTTTGTGTTTGCATATGCAGATGGCTTCAACCCTGAATATTTTATTGCTGATTTCTGAAATCAACATAGAACAACATGCAATTACATATAACATAGGAAATACATGGGAATACCCGGGTTTTCGCCTGCAATTTTTTTGTCGTTCCACGGGAGGGAGAGAGTTGGCAAAATTTCTTTTTTTAGGTCCAGGGGGCAAATAAAAATTTGACTAAAAATTACGTTAATAAAGTTAATACCATATAAGCATAGAAAAGTCAGGATGGGGCAGTTGCCCTCCCCTGCTTTACCCCTCGGTATGGCCATGAGCAAATATTAAAAAAAAACTTTATAGAGTAGCTATAGAAAATTTTTTTTTGAAATCAAACTTGCAAATATTAAAACATTCCACTTGTACCAAACTTTGCTTCAGCTGATTACATTGCTGATGGCATTTTAAATTCTTAGTGTGATTATGGTTTGGCTCCAAAAACACACACTTGGCAAACACAATTTAGTTCAAGAATTCAAGTGAAACACAGATTCAAGAACAAAACAACATTCTGTATATCCTATAGCATTATTTATGTGTAACACTAAGTCTGTGACTTTTGAATACTCACTGTATCTAAATCAGCCCCTAGAAGACCTGCTGCTAAATCCAAACATATGACAACTTTACTTGTGTCTGTCAAGTTTATACCTGCTGTGCTCTTGACTTGAAGCAATCTTTGGAATTCCGCTGCTTTACTGGAATTATTATATTTTTATGTGTTATACTATAAAAATAAATAGAAGAGATTAGAAGCAAAGTACAGTTTTACTTTTGACCACAATTGGATTGCAATGTTGGGTAAACAACAACGTATTGCATCTCAAAAATATTACTACAATTAATTCCTATTTTATAAATCTAATATTATTTTTCTACTAATTATTAGATATTTGTAATAACACCAATTTATGGCAAATATGTTATATGCTTATTTTATATCTGAGAGTCAATTAAAATCTCTATATTGTATAAAACAAAGTTGCTTCCCACCATCTGCCCCTCTACACTTAGATCTTTTAAACTACACAATGGGTTGGATTTGCGGTTCTCATCAATAGATGGAGAGATTCCCGAGGAAAGTTTATACATATAGTTTAGTATTGTTTTGTGTTAATTTGTTGAAATATGACGATAATTGTTCAACCAATTAGTATCTATATTGCATCAGTGCGAAGCCAGGGCAGGTCGCTAGTAAGATAATATGTTGAATAAAGAAAAGTGATGTTGTAATATGGAGGCTATTTTATAGGAGCTTGGTTGATTTTTATGACAATAATATAATTATGATTCACTGGTTGATTGGTTTTCTAAATGCGGAAACAGAGCCCTATACCAATTATGATTCACCAGAAATCACCGTGTGTGATAATAGCTGATTGTTATATCTTAACATTTGTAAGTTGTTTTGCACTATTTACTACTTAAAGGTAAATACAGAAAAATAAATAAAATATGATTATATACAGATATTTAAAACTTTAATTAGCTGTCCCTTAAATCTTTTGTGTGTAAAATACCCTGCAGTGATTTTAGGCCTATGTGCCGGTGTAATTTAAAAAAACATCCATTAAAGAAATATGATGTTCCTGCCAAGGAATAACAGAAAGTTATAAAGACCTTATACCACAATTGCTAAGTCATCTTCAACACAGTTTACTACTGATATGAGCCCCCTTCTGTTATAAGTACAGTGCTGTTGTTAAGTAGGTAGTTGGTAAGTTGAATTTGGGTTACAGAGAACATAATATGACCTACATACTACATAAACTAGGAACAACACCATAAAATCTGACTAAAACCCGCATCGCAGACTGCAGTTGCCAAGCAACAGTCCCAGTTAGCTGCTGCTGCGATGGAGAACGATCGCAAGAGCGGCAACTATTGACGACGACGTGACCAAACCTCTGCCAAGAGTGACCGACTAATATATACTGCTTATAATAGAATAAAAACTTTTGTGAGTGGTATTTATATTTATTACAGGTATACGGGTACACTCTACACACGACACCGTCGCAGCAGAACGCTACACTCCTTGATAAAGTGGGCACTTTGTCAAGAAGTGATCGGGGCTGAAACCAGTTGGGCATTGGCCAAATGCACACCTTATTAAGGATATGTCTGGAATAAATGTTACCTAGCCATCCAAAGGTTGCCTGGAAGAAATTGCTTTCAGAGATAAGCCCGCCCTTTGTACATGTTCACCTGATATTTCTTGCAAAAACATTTTTGTTGGTGTACAATGAAGTTTATTTCTGTTCTATTCTATTCTATTCTAGCCTTTAATAACATCTTTATATACGCTCAGGGCATGAATGGATTAGACTAAGATTAGGTTAAAATCAAATTAGTGTGTAAGAACATCCTTCGTTAAGATAAAAAACTTATCTACTTTTCTTAATGGGAGATGTTTATATTACTGACGGGATATCTATTGTTTGATGCCCTATTAAAAACAACTAAAACCACATAATTGTTTTTACTCACTTCAAAACTTTACCCTGTTCGCTTAGTCCTAGTTTGGAAGCTATGAGACTCATTGTTTTATTGGCCATGTTTGTGTTTTTATTAACCAGAAATACAACTTAATTTGCCTGTTATATAAAAAATAATTTAACAACCAATTTATAATTCATTCACACTCAAGTCGCCGACTCGCGCCATTTGAACGATTCTCTGACATTTCAGCTAAAATTAGTTCACCGTTCTTTTACTCGAATCAAAGACAATCGAACACAGGTAAGAAAACTCATCAAATTGCATATCCAGGATCCAGGATTGTACAAAACCATTTTACGGTTATTTTTATATTCAGCTAAGAATGAAAACATTTCATTATACAGTTCGTTATTTGTTCATATAAACCAATTACGAACTGTTTATTGTTAATAAATAGCTTTGAATAGGATTTAATGTTATACAAATACAATTGTAAGACAAAATTCAGCATATATCGTCATATTCGTTATTTTTAAGTTAACAAAATTAATTTACAATTTAATAATATAGTTAAAGGGAAGGGGTTAAAATCGAGTAAGAAAAGTATGAGATAGAAATTAATTTCATTAATTAATATTCCATTAATTATACTTTCTAAACAGTATCTATAATATAACGAATAAAGTTTGCAATAACATAGTATTTTATTCTGCAGAGTATTGTATTGAATAAAATTAAACAATATTTATTTCATTAAATTTCACCATCTGACATTGTTCATCTCTTTCGTTCATGGTCGGAAAAATCTTCTCGATTTTCGATGACCACGCCCCTTTATCTCGATTTTGACTGAAGTGAAGTTTCAATGATAAAACACCTTGCAATATCACAGGAGGCGACATGTTGATTTTTTTCTATAGGTTCTGTGAAGCCGATACGGATCGCTGTCATTGCTACAAAATGTCTTTGTAGTTATCAGGGTGTAGGTCATTTAATTGTAGTAATATTAACTAATCCGTGCTAGTTTTCATATTATGTTAAACGTCTCGTAAAGAGAAAGAAGAGGATCCACTCCACCCGAATCAGGGGTGTGTATGCAGTGATAGACCGATATAGATTTGTATCAAAATAATCCGAAGCTATTTATAAATATTATTTTCTCAGCTTTTACTTATGTTCAAACGTTAATAGTAACGTCTGATCTATAATTAACTTGTGAAAGTTTATAAATATTACAGTATTCCATGGTGGACTTGTGAGCAGAGTCGTCGGGTCATTTCTGCCAAAGGTTGCCATTTTTTAGTTGGAATTAACCGTGTGTGGTGATAATCGGGGCGTGATCTTGTGGTTGCTCGCTTTCGGTGGCAACGGGACGGTGTAGAAGTGCGGTGGTGATACGTGTGCCGTTCAGTGAATGTGCGAGCCAAACGCGGGATATTTAGTCATTCATAGTGCATAAGATAGTGTGGTGATTTCAGGTTGAGATGCAACTAGTGTCAGTTCGGTCGAGATAATAGCCAGTGCGTGTGTCGTGTGGTAGTAAGTGATAATGCGGTCGCAGTGAGAGGTGAGAGGCTCGGAGACTCCACCACGGCTTCTTCAGTGGCGGGTGGCGCGCGGGGAGCCGAGTCTCCTTCGCAGGCCAACCAGGACACCGTGGATAACGCCACACCCACCTGCTGGTTAGTATTGCACTCCTTATCATATGTCCTTGCTAAAGTAAATGTATGTGCCATGTATAGATATGGCTATCTTCTCTTGAGGATGAACGTCTAGGTAATTATTGTGAATACTGACAATATTAGTTATTCTAAACTATCTTATGTTGGTGAATTTTTAGTCACAATTAACTAAATGTTCATATAACCTATATCTGATTGATTAGGTGTTGGACAAATTACATTATTACAGTCTATAGTTTCTTTTAGATTGTTCTCTTTTATTACAAAAACACTCAACTCAACAATTGTCTCCATCTCCAGAAGAGGTCTAGATATTATTTTTCAAATAAAAAACTATTTGAAACCTGAAAAATGACCATTAAAAAATTCAAAGCACTATGAACAAAAGGTATAACATATTTTATTTTTAGTCAAATATTATTGAGAGGTAAAATCTATAGGTAATAACTACTAGATTTTTCTAGTGTTTTATTTTTGAGACTAATTTTGTTATCAGCACTGAGATTATTGATTTCATTTGGTTTTAAGGATATTCATTAAAGGGCAGTATACATAATACTAATAGTAACATATTAGTCATTAAATGAAACACTTTTCATAAGTATTTTTATAGCTAACTTCTTCTATTAAGTACATTGATTAAAGCAACACATCCCACCTAGCACATGTAAGCATGATTATCAAAGATTTCTGCTTGTATCGGACCGATCTCAGGGCATTGTTACTATTTTACATAGTGACTTGGAACTTACTGGCATTTTGTAGAAGAATAGAATGGTTTTTTAATGCATAGACTGTGTACATAAGATATTTAAAAAACAACAATTGAGTATCAACAATTTATCCAGAGTGGATGTGCAATGTTCTTGTAATTTATATAAAAAAATTATTACATAAATAGGTACATTGTTATTATTATTATTGCAGTACAATAAACTTTATAATGATTTTACATTGTAAATGCCTAATGAGTGTGGTACCCCTAAATTTATCAATAGTACTTAGTAGAATGTCTAATCTAGTTAAATATAATCTAATTTCTAAATATTAATAACTTGATGTTCATTTGCAAAAATACTGTGACAAATAGTGTTACAATGTAGAATATTGTAACCAATAAAACTACTATATAATATATTCTAGGTAAATAATAATGAACATATTATAACCAATAAAACTATTATTAGGTTATTAGGTCTTGTAACAATGCTAATGAATAGTATGAAAATAGCAATAACTTCCTGCTTTTCTGTTAGTTAGTTTTCAAAAATATACTTTTGAAATAACTATATTATTTGCTTTTAGATAATAATTAAAGAATATTAACAACATTAATGATAGTAAAAATGAAAAAAAAGTTTTTTTTTTATCGTTGTAATTTTGCAACAATGAGAAAAGTAGGTACTGTCACTATTTAATGATAGCATAGAAAGAAACATTATACAACTAGCAACCCGCCCTGGCTTCGCTACAAATTATGTATAATCAGGTACAAATTATACACCTAAACCTTCCTCATGAATTACTCTGTCTATTTCTGAAAACCGCATGAAAATCCATTCAGAAGTTTTTGAGTTTATCACGAACACACAGACAGACGTGGCGGGGGACTTGGTTTTATAATATCTAGTGATGTAATATTAATCTAAACATTTCATAGTATAAGGTCTAAAAATACATGACATGAATGTCATTTGGAACATAAACCAAATCTTGTCATCTCTATAGAACTTTTATTAAGAAGCGTCAGAGCTCTAACATATAACATAATTAATTATATAAGATTTTTTATTAGGACACACAAAGTTTTATGTACAAACGTTGAATTAACAAAATCAGTATGTTGCGTGGGATGCAGTAAAGTATTTACATACATTATTGTTTTTATTCTTTGCCAATAAGTATCACACACAGTAACTGAATGTTTTACATGTGAACCTTAATTTGTTTTTGTAAAACAAAAATGAAGGAGATATCCGAAACTATTATCAAGTACCTTTGTAAATGGAATGCATAATAAAGAATTGAATTAAATTAAGGACTTAAATTATAACATATAATGTCAAGATTAAATACTTTCATATCACTATTTCTAACCAGATGTGAATGAAATGCAATAGAACCCATATAATACATACAGCATATAAAACACCCACTCTTTTCAATCACCAGTTACATATTGTAGTGAGATGCTGCATCTAACACTTCGGTAAAGCACCTCTATGTTTTAATTAAATTGTAATACTGTAATTGTAATATTAACTTGTATTATAAGTTAATCATCATCCTCTTCATCTTGTTAACTTTACCACTTTTTGATTTTGTACTTGTACTCTATCTTTGGTAATTTCACTGTTTACTCCTTTCGTAGCCATATCCTCTTTCACACAGTCTATACATCTCTTCTTTTTGTTTGTCTTCTACTTCTGAACCTGTTAGTTATGTTATGAAAGGAACGGACTTAGAATGGTTTTAAACGGAACAAGTGGCCAGTACTTTAAAAGAGTGTTCTATCAGTTATTCTCTATACTCCTCATATTTGTACACTAAAGCTAATTTATTGTTGGGTGTAATAGTAGTAAGTAAGTCTAAATACGGACATGCTTAAGTCTAGAATGCCATTTGCAGCTAATTGTCAATAAATCAACCCCTAACAACAAATGGTTACTCACAAGTGTATGTTATTAAAATTGTAACAAGTTTACTAATAAATTGAATGAATTTGTCCATCATTTTGTGTAGACCTTACTGATGCTATTTAGCTTGCAAACTTTTATTTAATAACCAATAATTGTTGTTGCCACTCAGAGTTTAATAACCCAAGTAATTTTTGTGACAAGGTTTAATTAGGTTGAAACTTTTTGTTGACATTGTGATTGCATCAGAATTCTGAGAAATAGTTTCATTTTTAAACTATTTTGCTAGTATAAAAATCAGTCAAGCCACTTCACAAGACAACAGATATTGATAAATCTTGACCTGAAATTTTATTTACGTAATTATGTATTGATATTATGAAGGGTTTCACATTTTTTTGCCTAGATGACAATTTATAAAAAATATTTACAAACTAGGGGGCCTTCTATTACTTAGCAAGATATAATTATTCAGTTGCAAGTGCTCACCTAACAAATATTTATATTACAAATATTTGAATACTGTTTATTGAGTGTGGAGGTCCAGTCTTTGTAATTTTTATAATATTGTTGGGGGCTAACAGGAAATGTGAGTTGTATAAGTCCAAACAGGCGAAATTTTGAATAAGCCCCAAAATTACTCTTTTTTTTTTTAAAGTGGAAACCCCCACTGGTCGTCATCCCACCTGAGCTAAGTGGTAGGGTGGTATGTCAGACTCGAACCGATTAAAACCACACGGTGTTCCGTCACAGTCCACACTACCCTGATAGTGTGGACTGTGACAAAACACTGTGTACCCTTACAAGGAAATCCCTGTGAACCCTGGTCCAGGGACCAGTGTTCATGTGGATTATTTATCTCCTGTTAGTAAGAGCACATGCGGAACACGGTGCCACCCTCTCGGGCCCGCTCCTGCTAGGGCGCCGGATAACCTTGTCCCGTCACCCCTAAGCAAGTGCTCATAGAGGCCGGAGATCGACCTGCTCTCTCCGGCGTATCGTGCGTCTTCTGCGGGATGGGAGAGAAAATTACGCTTGATGTTTTGTCTAAGACTCATTTTAAAAAATTAAATTCCCATCTAATAGGGATTATTAATTATTATTTTTGACCAAGACTACATCAGTTTCAGGCATTTATGAGTGAGTTTTTTAGTAGATGTTTTATTTAAAAAGTAAGGTTTTTAAAGACTTAATTCTCTGCCACTGCATTGGTCCCCCAACAGGACAATAATTATTGTGATCAAAGATGGGGTTTGGATGCTCAAAAAATTCAGCAATATGGATCCAGAAAATAGAATTCCACTTCATTTTCAAACAATAAAACGAAAACAGTCTATTTCATATGTGGCAAAACACTGTTGTCAAAATTGTATAAGTACAGAAAATGTGGAATTGCTTAAAAATGGATTAAAATTATCTTAATGACAGATTGCAATGTGTTAAACTAATAAAAATTAAGTAGAATCAAGAAATTAAATATAATTCATCATAATTAAAATTTAATAAATGTAGCGTACCACAGTGCAGTATCTTAGCTCCACGTCTGTTCCTAATCTTCATCAACAACCAACCTAATGCAATAAATCATAAATGTATCTTATTTACGAATGATATAACACTTATTGCCAAAAGTGACAACAAGATAACATTAGAGACGGAAACCAATAAAACTTTAGATGCAGTTACTAAATGGCTAGAACTAAATAACTTAAAGGATACATTAATAAAACTACTTTAATACGATTCCAAACATACAACTCAAAAATGTCTAATCTGCAAATAGTCCACAATAACGAGTGCAGGTGCCCATGGGCGGCGGTAGTCATTTACCATCAGGTGACCCCACCCACCCACCCATCTGCTCGTTTGCCCCCATCCCATAAAAAAAATTGAAGTATTTGAAAAAAGTTCTGGATAAAATCGAATGTTTATTTCTGGAAAAAATCGAATGTGTCATTTATGTTTCAAAAAATCTATCACAAACCGTAAACATTGAGGCAGCGATTGTTGCATATAATGCGTATGTGGCCTCAATACTTCGCTACGGTATTATTATATGTGTTGTGTTTACCTCCCGATGTATCTCTATTTTGCCGTCTTGGAGGGGCTTGTTAGCGCTAGGGCTATACCGGTAGAGGTACTACTACTACTAAAGGTCTAGGGTGAGAGATCAGACGAAGAGGGATACAGAGGTGCCTATGGTCTTCTCCCAGGCTAGTAGCATTGGCCTTCCTATCCTAGTTCCCCTATCCAATTCTCTATACCTGCTATCTTTCAATGTCAACCACTTCCTTACCCGTTCAATACTCCTATCTACTTCCACTTCAATCTCTGCAGTTCCTTCCCGCTAACAAAACTAAGTCTGACCCGGTGAGAAAGGCGACTCAACGCAGATATGTCACGAGCTCGGTGAACTTGGCGGGACAGCAAGGCAACGGTGAATGACCTAAGGCGATAGCAGAAGATGTGAGTTACTATCGGCCAGATACCCATCTGATCCTCTCCTCACCCGTAGTGGTTCTCCACTACGCTGATCTAAGGGAGGAAAATATAGACGTCTGCACCTGTGTTTGCGCGTACACTTGTGCACCCAAATATATCCTGCACAATAGACTACTTCCGAATAATGGACTCCGATTGACGTAAAGTCCCATGGGGAAGGGTTAAGGTGGAGAGGTTCGGTTTGATGCAGATCGTAATTTTTGCTCTGCACTAGGTGGGGGCAGAGTAATCTCGGCAGCGTCTGAAGTGACAAAGCAGCCTTATTTAAGGAGGCTTTGCTTTCTCACCCAACCCAGAAAGGAGAGTAGTAACCGCGGCAGCCTCCGCATCTCTCATTCGCGGTCGACGCTACAAAAGCTTTTAAAGTCTCTCTCTAACTCGGGCACTATACAAAGGTAAGACCGAGCGGATTGCAATTCATACCGTAGTGTCTGACTTCTGTCGGTCCCGGGGAAAGCCTTTGCCAGACCACTTTTAAACCGCCTTGTGAACTTATCTGAAAAGATACTGTCGGAAACTCAGTTTGGCTTCCGACCAGATCGAGGCACCAGGTCAATACTAATCAAAACTTCGCTATCTGGGAAGTACGATAACATCCAAGTGCGACCTTAACGCTGTGATCAAAAGCGAGAGACATGGACCATCTACCGCCTTCATAACAGCATGTTAGACCGCTTCTACCTTAATGTCTTAGGAAAATTTTGAAGATCCGATGGTCTGACCGTGTTCGGAACAAAGAAGTGCTTCGAAGAGCTGAGGTAGGAGGAATAGAAGCACATCTGATGCGGCAACAGCTTCGTTGATGTAGACATGTCTATCGAATGACGGACGAGTGAGTGGCTAAGCGCATCTTTTATAGTGAAAAATATTATCGATTTTTTTATATATTTTAAAACTTTGTCACAAATTATATTAATAGTCAGCGCTCTAATCTATCTTTCACCACTATTTTAGGCTTATTGTCAACAATAGTCCAGTCAGTGATTCCCAGTACAATGTTGCACGACCAGTTGCGGGTCGGGTTCATACCTGTATTACGGTAACCCGACAGCCACAAGGTTATAAGAGGAAGATGATGATGGACCATTCTGATCGCTTTGTTAGTTCAATGCAAATACTCGCCGTTGGTCGGAAATTATATGCTTGAGGTTTTCTCCGGGACCGACAAAAGTCAATTTTGCCGTCCTTCAGGATATACCTCCGATAGTTATTCGTCATAACAACTTCATCTGTAATTGCACAGACAACACTTTTAATTTCTCCGAAGAGGTCTCCGCATCGTACCCAGGATACAGATGCGAATAAATCTATATCTTGCCCAGTTACTGAAGGTCCGATTAAACCGTCCATGCAGCTCTTTTGCCCTTTCATATCTCCTTACGATCAGTAATAATGAGTATTGCAGGTTTGCGTTGATTCTCTTTTGCTAGAACAAGCGCAGTGAGTTTGTTGTCGACAGCTACCACATCCCGACGCACGTCCACGACGACATTTATATATTATTATAATTACCGTGGGAAATACACTCTCATTACCAATTAACGTGGATTGTTTATTCGGTACGTAGTTAACAGTATACGAACTCATCATCCAGGGCATCCAGTTTCGTCGGAGTCCATCTAAAATTTTTTTTAATAAATAAATACTTATAAGTTTCGTTTGCGGTAAGACATTAACGTGTGTGGAATCTGAGAGTTACATTACAATCCTGCCTCTTTTTACATGCATGACTGAACAATAATCTACACCAGTGTTTCCCAATACCCCCAATACCGTACGCGAGGTT
Source organism: Callimorpha dominula (assembly GCA_949752705.1). Taxonomy (NCBI): domain Eukaryota; kingdom Metazoa; phylum Arthropoda; class Insecta; order Lepidoptera; family Erebidae; genus Callimorpha; species Callimorpha dominula. The sequence continues at coordinate 6,366,139 of OX457012.1, read as the reverse complement.
GCATCAGGTCATCGCGTACGGTACGCGGAGCAATCACTTGACTAAGAAAATCATTAAAAAAATTAGGCAAACAGAAATTGCAAAAATATATTTTCAATCGATCAATGTGCAAGTCAGTCACCTTTGATTTTAAACATTTTTATTGAGGGGACAAGAAATAGCTCTTAAATTTGAAGATGGAGAAGAAATATTAAAAACAATCAGTTTTATTTACTAGGGGGTACGTGAGTTTCAGGTCTTTCTTGAAGTGGTGCGTATGAAAAACTAATTGGGAACCACTGATCTACACTAAATACATTTGATACATTTGGTAAAGGATTAAGTTACCCCTAGTAGTCTTATCAGTTGGAAATTGCTGTAGGCAAGTAGTTTCAATTTATCCATGAAAAGGAGGTGGGATTTAACCTGAGCTTCTCTCCGCAAACGATAGCCTAGTCCTGAATCCTCCAGCATAGTGCTGGGAAGATTCAAAGGTAAGTAGAACCACAAGGAAATCAAACTGTCACCTCAAAGTATACTCGCCGACATTCTGAATAGCAAAGGTCCGTTCACCATTGCCTCATACATGTCTTCAAGAAAGTCCATAGAGTTGTTTCAATCTTGTACAACTTCATCACCTTCAAGCAGAGTCAAAGGCCTTTTTATAATCTATCCAACAAATCGCCAAATCGTTTCGGTTCTGCCGAACTTGTTGGTAAATGGTCGTATCAAGTATAAGGAGCTCCTTACTATACGAACTAAAGAGCTCTTTAGTGCCCCACTTCTACATACATTCTGAGAGTAAGCCATAATAGTGTTGTGTGTGGTTTGTAGTTTTGGGGATCCATGACACCACCAGACTTATAGAATAGGTGAGTTATGCATGGGGTCAACTGAACGAACTGCACAAACTATATCAGTGATGGATATTGATATTGGCTCCATAGTTTCAATCGACTCACACGATCGTTAAACATCTCGCATCCAATAACCCTCTGTGATAGACAGGCATCGTCTAGATGTTATACAAAAATTTATTTGTGATTTCAGCATCTAGAAAATGTGTTTTACTCACTAAATCAGGCTGCTCCCACCTTCTATAAACCCACCTTTCGTCCATTTGGAATGAATGATTCTGAGTATATCGATCAACTCTTTTTTTGTACCTTCGTATATGGTTTTCCCATGCATAAACATTCTGTTTCAGAAGATCAATGCGCTCTGGGACTCGCGCTGCATAATCACAGGATATTAGTTTCCGAAAACGCCCTATTCACAAAACGCATTCCAATCACAGGACGGCCATACACGACACGACCCTAGTCTCTTCAAGCTACTGCTCTACTGCTACTACTTGTCCTTACCTTAATTTACCTTCTTCCTTTGTCCCGTCGAAAAACAACGTCAGGCAGATGGCCGGCCATAAAAGAACCAGCCACACCCGTTTGCAATGTTACACTGCGCTGACTTTAAAAAAATTGGGAAAAGGGCAGGATCATGATGATGATGTACTAATACTTATAGATGTAGCCCCATTGTCCTCTCCACCCCCAGCAGGGTAAGGTCACAGTAGCCTAGAATCTAATTGTGTGTTTGTGAAGGAGGAGAAGAAACGATGCTATTCTGTAAGTCCAAGCGTAGCCTCTCAAGCACGGAGTTATCCAACAAATAACAACGTTGGATCGCCCGAACTTGATCTGACAGTCTTTGCGCCGAAACGTTAACACCTGGTTCAAGTTCCTAAAACAGAGACATCATGCGATCACGGTACGCAGTGAGGTTAGTTCCTCCCTCTGTAGCCACAAAATATGCTACATGCAACATATGACGTTCTCGTTTATTGAAGTCGTCCATCTCATGTGACGAACATTACCACCGAGAGCGAAGGCCCTATTCGATGTCGGTGGGTCTCGGTATCCCAAGTCACATAGTGATTGGCCTCCCCCCTGCCGACATACAGGTGTTGGCGACGTCGGCGGAGAGGTAAACTCGTCACTCGATGTCGTTATGATTCTTGTAGTTTGCGGGGGCCGTGCGGCACAGCTGAGCGATGAGTCCGGGGATGTTATGTGTGTTATCCTCGCTCTTCTTGTTCACTTTTAGCCATCGTATCGTATCGTATCTTGTGTATTGATTTTTCCATTTGTATTAGATATGTTACAAAAATCATGTTGTATTGAATTTTTATTATTATTATGAATGAGCCCTGAGGTTGTATGGTAGCGCTACCATATATTATCAACCTTGTGGGTCTCAAAGGCGTATAGCATGTGTAGTTGTATGCTCTATACACCTTTTTTAGTCTTATAAATAGTTAATGATCTTATCATTTAAAATATACATGGCAATATCATAATTTAATGTAATCTAATTTAAATCAATCAACCTAATCTTTAATTTACATACAATGACTTTGGTGACTGATATGAAAATAGATAGTTTTACATAAGAAAGATATTAAATTATCTTAGAAGAGTTCATGTACTAGTTTCTGATTAGATTGTTAAGATGATTTCAAGTTGACACATTTGTATTCACGTTAGATACCAAAGATATAATAGAGATGTCATCGATAATATTTTTGGATGAATACCTTTACACCTCTTTTATTACGACGAGCACTCCTTTGTACAATATTATTTTTAAAAGGAAATAGCAGAACCAAACCTGTTTTTGCTTACATTCCGATTAATTTTGATAATATTTTGTAAACTACTAAGAAATTTTACTACTTATTAGAGTTTATTAATAACAAAATACTTAGGGTAGTTTAGCTTTCTTGTTATTATATTTTAATCGACCAATTAGCCTAAGGCAGAGTGTACTCATGAATAAATGTGCCATAGCACCTGGTCCCATCCAATTCATCCCACCTACACTTCATGTCCTCAGCCCATCTGGTTAGAGGGCGTCCCTACTTTTACTGATTCGCGGTCTCCTTTCTAGAACTCGGTTACTCCAACGATCGTCGGGCCGTTTCCAGCCCGTTGCCACTTCAGCTTCCTCAACCACCATCAAATCAAGAATGTCGTAAGTACTATACTGTGTACTATAGTCTAACAAGGTATGAGTGCTCGCTCTACATTCATTTGCAGAGGCGAGAAAAGGACAGAGATAGTCCCCCAGTTTATAGTAACGTCATACATCAGGCGGGTCCTGATTATAGAGGCGAAAGTTTGTGAGGATGGATAGATGGATGTTTGTATGTTTGTTAAGCATTCACGCAAAAACGGCTAAACGGATCTAGATGAAATTTGGCTCATATATAGATTATAGTCTGGAATAGCACATAATCTACATTTTATCCCGCAAAAATTTTCACGCAAACAACAGCTAGTTTATAATAAAAATGTAAACTATTCTTGTCATTTAAGGTAATACAAGGAGGCCCTGTTATTATTTTGTCAGAGTATTTGAGACTGTATATATAGAACACCTATAAACGAATTTATGTACATGTGATATTGAAATCGTCTTATCAGATAATGAATAGAGGGATGACTACAACACGCTGCGGCATCCAAAAATATATTACCAATTTATTTATAGAACACGTAATGATAATTCAGGTACAAATATACTTACTTATGTAAAAGATTGATAAGAGACAGAAAATTCTCAAATGGTTTACTTTCTTAAAATAATAGGTATGATTATTTTGTAAATCAAATTAATGTTAGTTGTGGACAAGGCTTGGTCGAACTTCAATGAATCAGTTATTGAATTCTCATATTCGAAAGAACAGGAAATGGGTAAGCCGACCTTCTTTGTAGATTTAAAATGATTTTAATGGTTTTGCCCCATGGAGTTATAAGATACGTAACAATTATAGTGCGACAAAGATCTTTTGTCGTGGAGCTAAAATCTGAACTACAGCTGGTATGTTGTTAAACGTCGTAATGTTGTTTAATAATAATAACTTCTTGAGACACCTCACAACACCTCCGTCTGATCCCAAACAAGGCAGAGCCTGTTCTATGTTGACCAGACTGCTGATAAACATATTTATATTTTTCTAAATACATACATGTTATAGATAAATTACACCCAGACACAGAACAAATTATCGTGCTCATCACTCAATTATTTGTCCTGGGTGGGAATCGAACCCACTACCTCTGGCTACCAAAATATTCATTAGAAATAATTAATATGGCAAAACAACGTGTGCCGGGTCAGCTAGTAACATTATAAATGCGAATGTGGTTTTGTTTGTTTGTAACGCTTTCACGCGTTAACTACTCAACTGATTATCAAGAAATGTTGCATTCACGTTATTAGGAGTCGGTTTCGTACGTAGGGGCCTACATATAAAATTTAGATAAATAATCAGTTTGTTGTCGACTCAAAATTAGTTTATATAAAATTTGATAGTTTATGTAAATAAGCTCAATATTTAAGACTTAAAAGGTTTATTTATTTTTTGCTTTTTAGTTCTTTTCGTCGGTTTAATTTTTTGTTAAAAAGATTTTTAATGTACTAGTTAATTTAAAAAAATGTCACACAGCGGCGCTAGCACATTAGGCACACGCAGACGCCACCTCCTCGCGGGGGGCCACTACAGCGGGTTAAGGGGAAAACCCGTCCCGTCCACCCGCGGCCACACTCAGGGCGGCATGAGGCGCTGGTACGCGCGCCTCCGCCGCCCGGTTCACTGGCGGCGAATTAGGTCCGAATGGAGTTCGTCCTCCCGGACCTGTTTCGCCGCCTCCTTCTGCGAGATGACGTCCTCACAGAAGGTCGCGACCGCAGTAGAATTCCTGTCCCTACCTACACGGCGCGTACGACGGCCGGTAGCGAGAGATCCCCGATCCGATGACTACAGTGACGGCCCGACGCTGCGTCGCCCAGGTGGAGCAGACCGCTAGCGTGTGCTGAGCCGAGGCCTCACTGCAGTCGCAGTGGTGACAGGCGATACTCAATTCCCTTCTAGCGACCGAGTGCAGGTACTTCCCGAAGCAGCCGTGCCCGGAAAGAACCTGCGTCAGTCGGAAAGAAAGGGTCCCATGCTGCCGCCCTGCACACTCGATGTTGACCAGCTGGAGCGCAACCACGGCGGCAAAGCAAGCACGAGGAGCCTCCAGTCGGGACGACCAACGAGCTATGGTGGCTCGGCGAGTGGCCTCACGCCACTCGCGTACCTCTTCGGGCAGGGGCCGACTGCCGCTTCCCGCCCGGAACTCAGCCGTTCGCCGATATACTGTGCAAGCTGCACCCTACCCGCTGTCTGCGTCAACCTTTATTATTTATTCTCAAAAATTTGTTCAAAGGATTTTTTATACTTTAGGGCCGAGATAGCTATCATTCCAGTGATTTATTAGTCTATTAAATTGTTAGGGTTTTATAGTACAATAAGATCGTGATATCGTATATCTCGTTTTCACCATTTAATATATTCCAACTATCGAACCCAATTATGATATAACATAATTTTGCAAAAATAAAAATAATAAATTAGATAAATCTAATTTATTCAGTATTTTTATTTTTGCAAAATTTTACTATCTACTTAGTAAAAAATCTTAAATTCCATTAAGTAGTTGTTAAGATTGTGGCGTTAAGACTGATAGTTGTAGCGGGCGACATTGGCCGCCATCGAAATAGCAACAAACAACCTCTTACTCTAAACGCATAAACCTCCTCTGTTTCGTCGTGGGCTAAAAGATCAAATCAAATAATGGAATAAAAATTAGAAATTACTTTTTTCCTGGTCTGATCTGAAAAAGCTGTTGAACCATAGTATACTCGTAAGTGGAACAGTGGTCTTGTTGTCAGTATGTATACATCGCTAGCAAATACTAGCACTACATGACATGACATGGCTATAGTTGAACAGGTTGGAGTCACTTTGCCCATGAGCAGACATCTTGATCATTGACCTGAGGGTGGACCTCCCCGCTTTTGCAGAAGCTACCCGTGAAGTTTATCAAGCTACCATAGACAAAAGAGGTTCCCAGAGGTTTTCCTGCCCACAACTGTTTAAAGGTTATTGGTTAAGGGCTCTGTTTCTGCATTTAGTCTCAAAAACGGTCCATTATACGTGGTAGTGGTAATATGCTTGGGTACCTATTATTATGTCTAATGAAGTTGGTTAGTAAATTCTAATAAAATGACTGGTCGCAAAATATCCCTTTGAATTTCCAAAGGGTTCAATACATTGGATTTTACGCTCTGAGTAATACCCGTACCTATGTATTCAATTCAGTGCCAATGTACTTATTGTAAATAGAACTGACTTCTGAATAATTAAGTGTTAACATGTTCTAAAGTGGAAAGTAAGGGACTCAGAACTATGGCTTAATCAATGAGCTGTTACGTTAAACACCCACTCGATGTCATTGTTTTTTCTCTTTTAGACCGTATCGGAAAGAGACTGACTGGTGATATGTATTGCAACGGATAGAATGGATGATACGTCACATTTTTGTTACTCTGACACCCTCTCTTATATTCCTAGGCTTGCACCGTTTTACAGATGTCGTAAGAAATAATATGAGAGCCAATAGGAAGAATAACTCAGAGAATATCTCAAACTCTGGAAGTTTTAGTAAACCCCGGGCAGGTCGGGAATAATAATGTCATGCAAGCTGAACCTTTATATGTAATAATTTAACTCGGTCGAACACAACAGACAATGTGTAATATATCTGTTATTGCAACCGATGTAAACATATGGAATTCCCTCGGTAGTTGTCCACGATTGCGTCACTGAGCCAAATGAGTTTTATGAATGAAAATACATTCATACCGGTATTGCCTCGGTGTTTATTGAATTAATAATAATAAACAAATGAGTCAATAAGTGAATATTATTATGTTGTTTGAATATCGTTCTCGAAAAATATGGTCTATTTGGTGTAAATGAAACTGAGTAGATTAAAGATTGGCATATGGGATGTGGATAATATTTATGTTTTCATTTTTATAGTTCCAAGGAACGAGTGTTATTTAGACTTGAGTCATAATGGAGAATTTTTTGATACAAACCAAGTTTTTGTTTTAACGTGGTCGATTCATTAATCTGCTCGTAGGACATGCAGCGGCTTCTCCACACGTACTGCAAATACAAATACCCCCTACAGTAGGTTTAATTAAACGTGCCCATTATACGCTAATATGTTTGACTCCAATTGCCAGTATAAAAGGGGTTGTTGGAAATAAAATGACCGGCGTATTGATGGTACTCAAAAACTATTTATTTTAATTTGCGACGGAAATATGCGGTGTTAGTTAGCGGATGAATCTCAGAAATGTAAAACAGATTAGTGGTATAAAGAGACAAAGGATAAGGAACGAAGGACTTACCTAAGAAAAACAAAGTGTGGCTAAACTTACTAGCATTAAGAACATGTCAGAGATTGAAAGGAACTGGGTCCCGGGAGGCGGATCAGGGTAAAAGTGAAATAGATAAAAAAAATAACATTATAGCTGCTTAAAAATAATTTTAAAGAGCGTGTAGCACGGAAGAAAGAAGAGAGAAAGAACCAAACAGACGCTGAGTTCTGTGCGAGCTTCCAGGATAATATTAAACTATTCTGGAAGCTAATAGCTGTGAGTTTGATAAGAGATGAAAGAGACGAACTTTTGAATGAGAAACGTGTTACTTGAGCAGTGAAAGAAATACTACCAAGAATTATTTGAAAAGGATGAAAATGAGGATATTTTTTTTTTTGAGAAATCAAGTGTTGAAATGAATGACATAAGTTTAGGGGTTTAAAGTTAAAGACAAAGGCATGAAAAGTGGCCTTATACAAAGGGAAGGGATTGCAGCAGGAATGTAAAAACTATTGCAGTATCAGCCTCCCTAAGTGTGGCTGTTAAGATGTATGTAAGAATTTTGATAGATAGAGAATAGTATCACGGTAAATGGCGTCTACCGTTTCTGCTTTCGGACGGGTATGAGAATATGTGCCTATGCGTGGTATCTACTACGTATATAGCTTGCGAATGTAGGTATTTCATTCACCTCTGCCTATCCCCTTGCGAATATAGTTACATAAATAAACATAAGGTGACAAAGAAGTGTATGGTCTGTATTATGAGTAGCGATCACTGTTGCGTCTCGAGGATTAACGCATTAAAAACCTTTAAAACGGTTGAAATGCATAGCTTTTTATACTTATCAAAATAATAGAACACGAAAAATAAAATACAGACAAGGATAGAAAGCGCCAATGGATAACCTAGAAACCATACTAATCTATCAGCAATGTTAGCCGGCGACTATACGTTTACTGTGTAATAAGACCCACTCGCCTATGGATTATCAATTTAATGAAAACTACTTCTAAAAACTAATCGTTTTCAAATCAAATTGACTCTATTTTGCCGGTTTTTGCCAAGTAAACGGCTGAAAAAGAAGAGAATTGGTGTTTATTGTAATACTCATATTACTTATGGTTGACATTGGTGGCTTAGCCGCTTTATTTAACTTCAATTACTAAGTAATATTGACGCGTCTGTATGTAACGTATCATTGTTGGAAGGTCTCACGGTAATGGGAGTTTTTTTTTCTATTTATAATAGGTTTAACAGGATAATGCTGTCGAGACGCTTTTGATGCTCTCTTTCTTAGGATTAAATTGTAATTCGCTTTCCCTTGGTAGTACAGATTTGTTAATGTTTTGAGTAAAGCTGATATCACACTATAGCATACAAAGGTGTCCGTTTCGCAATAATACTACAGGTTCAAAGTAAAAAAAAAAAAAAATTATAAATATTGGATTGCAGGTATGGCTGACTTGATTGTGTAGTCTACTTACCGCATTTTTGATTCCTGAATGACCTCATCAGCTTGTTTCTTCTATTGTCGACATAATGAGAGCTACACGAATGAATCTTTTGATGATGAATGAGTCATTTTTGCGTCCTAATGCTACAAATAGTAGTCTTCTTATATAAAGAGAAGTTAAAAAGGGAATACGCATCAGACGCCCTCCGTTGTCAACTTTAACAATATCGAAAGTTGATGGAGGATAGACGAATTACCTTAAACTACCTCAACAAACCATGGATTTAAAGGCTCTTCTTCTGTAAACCGGGCCTACCCTCACCTACTCGCCCACTCACAGGAGCCTTATACATTAATTTAGACATTCGCTTTTCGCTTCACTTTTCCAAATGCTCAAACCATCGCAGGCGGATATAACGTTCCTGAATAAAGCTCTGAGGCAGATTTGGCAGGTATCTCCATGGAATGCGCAGTCGTGTGCACAAAGTAACAATATGTAGTCTGTGCCGCTATCGCCAATACTCATAATGAAATAAGCTGTAACGAACATTGGGTGGCTCTGGAAACTGATAGGATGACAATCGTAACACGCTAGCCGGCCAGATGTCCGATCAGCACGCGAACAAATTAGAAAATATAGCAGAAATAAATTTTTCTTTATTTTTGGTACGGAGTTTCGTTTTTTTTTACATGGATCATTCATACGAATATCATCCCACGTGACGTGAGGTTCAAACCCATAACACTCTGGATTGGTAGTTAAATGTAACTTTTTGCAGGGTGTAAGTACTTCCAAAAAAAGACGACTAAAATTTTAACAGGAAACCCTGTTCCTTTGCAATAATTTGTTTATGGTTGCATCCGCAGGAAAAAATCATTTATAATTGCATAGTACCTACGCGACTAGTTCAGTTAACTCTCGTTCACCTTATTGAGGACTCACTGGACAGTTGAATCGTTGTGGTTAGGGGGCAAAAGTGGCGCCATAAAGTCGCCAATTGCTTAACAGCACAGTATTGAGGTTAGATTCATGAAGTTATAGTAGGTGAAGGAATAGTCGTAGTTAGTAGAATTTTTCAAGGGTGCTTAAAGTTAAATAATATTCTCGCTGAGGTCCCCGCAGCAGGAATAATAAACAAATGTTTTTCCCCGTGAAAGCTTCTTCGTGAAAAACCAACAATCCTAATATACCTTTTGTGTAATATGTATTGTGTATTGTAAATTGAACTAATCCGAACATAATGATTCTTCATCGTGCTACTACATTACATATTCATTTCAAATAGATTCCAGTATCAAAAGAGCACATACCACCTTAGTAGTAGGTATAAAGGCCTGTTATTGCACAAGCTTACCAATGCATAGTACCTCTTTAGGTTTGATATTATGAACCTGGTAAGCTTCATTGACGTCAGACGTCACATTTATCCTGTTAGACAACACCTATGACGCTAACGCCTAATGTTATACTAAAGTACCTTTGTACTAAAGTATTGAATAGCAATTAGCATTGCAAATTATAGACGACGCTGCCAAGATCACGTTTTCTTCCCTTGGGATGCTTAAAGGAAGATAGACTTTTTTTCACGTTTGGAAACGCTCCGAGGTTATCACCTCAGCGGAGCTAATGGTGAAGTAATATGTAGGAATCGGAAGAAGAAAAAAGACGCTACCCTGCATTAACTAATTTGATTTCCAATAATTTCTAATGTACCTAGAATACAAAGGTTTCAAAACACAGTAGTGTTTTGATGTGGCGACAACAGTTAGTGTAATGTTGTAGTTTATACAAGTTTCTGATGTTTTAACAAAAGTAATGTTTACAAGTTGGTGGGTTTCAATTTATAGGTATGTAGGTATCGCCTTTGTTACTGACTGATTGCTTTGATTAAAAGTTATCTGTAGTTATTCGTATTTATTGAATGCCGTACGGGGGACCTATAATCGCCTATCCATTAGGTAGGTAGTGTGCTTGTTCGCCTATGTATGTACCTGTATAAAATGCATTACATTTGCATTTGACTGATATAGTTTCATATATATTTATATTTTCCAACTAGCTGCACCCCGAGGTTTCACCCGCGTAAGTCTCGATGCCGTGGGAATATCGGGATAAAAAGTGTTAATCCAGGTATCCGGCTATCTACATACCAAGTTTCATCACAATCGGTTGTGTAGTTTTTGCGTGAAAGAGCAACAAACATTCATACACCCTCACAAACTTTCACATTTATAATATTAGTAGGATTCAATGGTTTATCAAAGGTTCTAGTTTCTTTTCAGATTTTTTTTACTATTGTATAATTTCATCAAATAAATAAACAATGTTCTCCTTTCCTATCATCAGTTGCTATATTTAGTTTAAAAGCATTTCCTTAAAATAAACTTTATGCAAATAGGTACCAACTCTTAGTATTTATCTTTTTTGTTTTTGTCAGGTAATAAAGCTATAAAAAGTCTTACAACAATAAAAAGTGGAATAATTGTAAAGCATCACAACTTTCAAACGTATAAACAAGCTGACATACAAATGAGTCCTGGTACTTAGTTAAATGAGCTCTTTGGACGACCAAATAGCTGCACGATGAGTGTGATAAGAGAGTCGGACATGTTTCGAATGTAAAACAAAGGCTTTTTAAATTTCTAGTGGAATTAGGAAAAATGTAATATGGATTAAGGTTTGATGGTCACCGTTGTATTTAAAATTTATTGTGATTAAAGAACTTGATAATTTCTATTAAGTTCTGGTTTTTGTTAGAATAATGTCTAGTTAACAACATATATATCTCCTACTTTATTCCGATCCGGGGAAGGCAGAGCCGACAGAGCGCCATATACCTTGATTTCCTGACATACAAGTAGCGGCTCTTCTAAATTCATCAGACCATTCATATGCTTACCTGTTACGGCGGCTTTTCACTTGGCCCTTCTTCAGTATACTGCCGATCTGGTGAGTATACGTCCACAGAGGAGCTTTATTAACTCCTTTAGCCATTCGCTCTTCACTCATCCTTTCAACATAACTCCAACCATCGCACCATCCCTTTCTAAATTCTTGTCACTACATCTTCTTTCTTCTTCTAGTTTACAACAAATTGCATTTTTTCTTAAGTTAACCTATGACTTTTTAAAAATGTACGTGACTTATGTACCCATCGTGAAAGTAAGAGTATATAATAATAATAATAATCTTTATTCATATGAACAACCTTTAACATTTTGCTTAGAAACTAGTAAGTATTTTTATAGTTAAGGTCACACAAACAGAGTAACCCTAGCTCCTAAACTAGGTGTTCCTGTGACTTGGGAGCCAGTGTTCGGCCGTCACAATGACACTTTAATTAAAAGTTAAAAAAGGTTAAACCCAAAGAGAACATTTAAAGAGGGAAGTAGTGTGTGTGTGTGTGTTTGGGTATGTGTGAGTTCATGTGTGTGCTGTGTGATGTGCTTACTGCTGGAGCTGAAGCATTGCTTCCGTTTGTGCATAGTCTAAATTGTGTAAAAATATTTTTATTTTAGCTTTAACCTGATGACGGTTTAGCCCAATTATTGCTATGACTTTACATACCTTCTTATAAATACGAGTACTCAGAATATAAAATTGTCGACCAGCGAATGCAGTTCTGTGGCTTTCTATTGTACATGAAAAACGTTCTTTACGCTTCGCATGCTCTGGTGGTAAGACTAGCCTGTGTCTCCTAAGAATGGCTTGAAGTACAAATAATTTTCTGACTGAAAGAAAACCACAGTCGGCGTACAACTGAGCCGTCGGATGTCTGAAAGGTTTACCAAGCATCACTTTCAGTACAGCTCGTTGTGCTCTCTCCACTTCAATGAACTTGGTTTTAGCAGCTCCACCCCACACCGGTATGCAGTAAGTGACAACGGATTGACAGAGCGCTAGATATATCATTTTCATCGTGTTCATGTCTGCACAGTGTCTCAGTGATTTTAGAATATACATGAGTCTTCTGATTATTGAAGTGATGTTGTCAATATGGTTGTACCATTTCAATCCGCTGTCAATCACTACACCCAGATACTTTGTGTGATTGACACAGGTAACTGCCTCACACGAGCAAAAATTGGGATCGGAGCATGCGTGTACTTTGATCGTAAAATCTGTTGCAACTTTGTTCATGAGAGTCATCATGGGGAGTGATTTTTGAAGCGACTTTTTCTAATAATCATCATTATCTTCCTCCCTTTCCCCAATCACACCTAGATCTAAACAGGTATTAACTCAAAAAGCACTTTTTTTCAGAAGAGGCGAAAAACTAATTACTGTTTTGTATAGGTTTATGCTTTTTAAATGAAGCTAGAAGAAAGATATTGTATGAATATTGTGTTTTAATCGTGTTTCGGGGCTGAAAATGGATTTTTGTAGTTATTTCCCTATTGCTTAACAATTAATGTATATTTGTTTCATTATTTTAAGTAGAGTCCGTGTTTGCGAATTTAGCGTCTAGCGTCGAGTAGTGTTGATATTTTGAAATTTGTTTTATAGGTCAGTAGGTATTGAAATATGGAATTCGATGGTGTGCATAACTCAAAATTTTTGAGTTAGCTCTCTTTAGATCTAGGTGTGCGATATGTAGATAATACAGTTATTATTATATATTTTTTTATTTAAAAAAAAATCAACTTTGCAGATGGTTTTGACTATTTCTTTTATGATTTGCCGCCTGCCTGACGCTAAACCTCCTTGGGAATGTAGTCGGTTTCAGACAGGACAAAGGAAGAAGTTAAATTGGGGTAAGGAAGATGGATAGGGCGAGGGAGCTAGGGTAAGGGATACCGCAAGTCTCGGATGGGGAGATGGGACTGAGACTGCAGCGAGCAGGTCGCGTACACGTCTCGTGATTGCAGAGGTCACTAGGATAGGAATATTAAATGACCAAATCTTTTCTAATAATAATTTTATCATATCCCTGGTTACTGCATTAAACCATAGTTAGCACGATTTTGGTAGCAATAACCAAATACAAAATTTGGTTATTGCTACGGACCATTGCTGACCAGTTCATAACGATAAACAATAACAAATGAACCGTGTCAGTAAATTAGTATTGATAAACTGATAATAATGATATGTTATCATATACGACATCTTTTACAGATACATTGTTAGATTAACAGTATTGGACAGATTAATAGGAAAGGCCAAAGTACATTCTGTATTTCGCTAAGAAGTAAACATATAACAAGGATAAACTGAGTGTTTCATATCTTAGGAGGCTTACAGAGAAATACTGCACTTTAGAGGCTAGCGTAGATGAGCAATGCCTCCTTCCGCTGCAGAAGATGATTGAGGTTCGCTAGACCACCAGTGCTAGACAAGATTACAGAAAAACCTTATGATACTAAATGCTAACAGAAAAAAAGGCGTGGCAAATTTATCATCTACTTCACTACATATTATAAAACAAAGTCCCCCGCCGCGTCTGTCTGTCTGTCTGTTCGCGATAACCTCTAAAACTACTGAACGGATTTTCATGCGGTTTTCACCAATAGATAGAGCGATTAATGAGGAAGGTTTAGGTATATAATTTGTATAGGTTTTGTGTAAATTGGTTTAAATATGATGATGATTGTTGAAGATGTTTCTGCTACTCGTGCGAAGCGAAGTCAATATAAAGATTTCAGTTTTTTTACCTCTACGGTTCAATGGTTCGATTGCCATTTGGTAGTAGATAGTTAAAAGACTCGTGGTTTTTTTTACTTCTTTATTTATAATCAGACATTTGACATGCCTTTGCTCGCCTTAATACACTATGACCCTGTCATCTCGAGATAGCTCTATTATCTTGATATCAAGTACAGTTAAACTAAAAGCAATATACTGCGACGGACAGACAATGACAATCTAACTAAAAATATTGTCTTGTGTCATTATGGTGTATGCTGTAAGTATACCCACATATATCCTATGCAAATCCGCTTATACCTCGCTTCTTGGACACAGACCATATACGTAAAAACAATTTCCAGCAAGGCCTAAAAACTGCCGTTACGTTCCACCAAATAGCTTAAAATCACAACTCGTTACTGACGCCACCACTCTGCTCTCCTCTACTTTACTCTGCTCTCCATCACCCATTCTTCGCACTTTTCTAAACTGTGCAGACTTCCTGCAGTAACGCATTCGAGATATTGGTACCGGCCTATTCGGAAAAAGTCTCTAGATAGAAATAATATTATTAATAATAATAATAACTTGACACATCTCACACACGGCCGTCTGAATGTCCGATCCCAAACAAAGCCTGTACTATGGTAACCAGACTTCTGATATTTATATATTTCTAAATACATACATATCACTCACTACACATTATAAAACAAAGTCCCCCGCCGCGTCTGTGTGTTTGTCTGTCCATATGTTCGCGATAAATTACTGAACGGATTTTCATGCGGTTTTCGCTAATAGACAGAGTGATTCATGAGGAAGGTTTAGGTGTATAATTTGTTAAGATTTTGTGTAAATTGATTGAAATATATTGTTGATTATTGATGATGTCTCTGCTACCCGTGCGAAGCTGGGGTGGGTTGTTAGTTATAGATAAATTACACCCAGACACAGAACAAATAGTCATGCTCATCACACAATTATTTATTCTGGGTGGAAATCGAACCCAAGACCTCTGGCTTAGCAGTCAGGATCACTAACCATTAGACCAACTTAAAACTTAGATAAACTTAAAACCTTCAATACAGCCCTATTCTGGCAATATCCGCTTCGGCTATCGCCATTTTGATATTCCCTTAACTTTAAATAACCGACCGTACCTACTTCTGCGCAGAAGAATGAAGAATTCATTTCAGATCGGCTTGACCCCTTGGCGTTGCGTAGAGATGTAGCCTCACTCTGCATTCTCTACCGCATGTATCATGGGGAGTGCTCCGAAGAATTGTTCGGACTTATACCGGCCGCAACGTTTCGCCATCGTTCAACGCGACAAAGCTTTCATCCCCATCACCTGGATAATTGGCAATCCACCATTTTTTTGCCTCGCACAACCAATCTTTGGAACAAATTGTCGCCTGCGGTGTTTCCGGACCGATCCGACCTTCAAACCTTCAAGAAAAGAGCGTACTCCTTTCTCAAAGGCCGGCAACGCACTTGTGACTCTTGAGTTGCAGGTGTCCATGGGCGACGGTAGTCTCTTACCATCAGATGACCCGTCTGCTCGTTTGCCCCCTATAATATAAAAAAAAAATGAATTCATCGAACCAAATTTCCTCTACATTAAACGCTCACTCAGTGCTGTGCTTCATTTGTTGTAAGACTATATATATGCTTTTGCACTAGGTATAACTCAATAGGCTAAATTTTTTATTCTACTCCGTCATTAATCGAAGGAATAGATATCTAAACGCGTCGTATGGCTGAAAGTGATTCGACAATGTTTCAATGAACAGGTGGAGGAAAGCCTTTATTCCTAAGCCGTTACCCGTTAGTCGGCTCTTACGACCAGCGGGATGGGAAGGGTGCGAATGTTATCCCTATTCAAGCCCTGGTACAAATTATCTTAAATTTTTAATAGTTTCTGTATCGAATTGTGTATTTTTTATTAGATTACTTTAAAATTGTTGCTTTTATGGGTACGAATTGGATTGCCAGAGAATGAAAAAAGTTTTGTAGCCGGAAGTAATTACTTGTCCTCTCACGCCGGCGGTTAGAGGTTGATTCCTGATCGCTCAGGTTTGATCATGGAAAAAATACAATTTACGTGCAGTACCGGTATCCGTTACATAAATAAATAAATGGCTGCCATCTCATTTTCGAGTCATCAACAGACAAACAAAGAGATATCAGGAAAACGAATACTCGCAGAACGCGATTTTGCAGCGATTCCAATGTCGGTAGAAAATCAACACAAATCTACGCACAAAATTAAATAGGAATACCTTCTCCGAATCCCACACGGGACCAAATATGGATGTAATAACAGATAAACGTATACAGGTATTAATAGAAACGGAGTTGTAAATGTTTGATTTATTTCTTGAAACGATATATTTTTAGACAATGTCCAAAAATAAACCGTGCTTAGATTTCGTGGGTGTCGTTACCGAATATTAAAGGTTGGTGTCCACTGGACGGGACGACGCATTTATTACCTTGGGACTGATGGGCCAAATAAGTATTGTTATTTTCTTAAATAGATATTAAGTATAACACATATACTAGGGCGGTCCTTATTTGGGTAAATTTTATTTTTATTAAGTTGGGGGCACCACATCATTTGATTATATTATCTATCCTGAAAAACTATTTCAGTATTTTTTAAATAAAATTTAGTAGTCAATATCGCGGTTTGGATTATAGGTAAAGAAAAAATATTGAATGATAGCTTTTATTTATTGATCAACATATTTAGCAAGCAAAATTATTGTTACAATTACAAATGAAAGTACATCAAAATATTTATAAAATCATTGATAAATTGATTATAATTAAGATACAAAGTTAATTTTTTTTATATCAAGGTATTTCTTCTTAAACTTTGCTCTTTTGCATACAACCAAATATTATTTTTACTTAAAACAATGACTAATTATGAAAACTTTGAATTATCCTTCATATATGTAGCTTCTTGTATATTTCAGTGCTTACCTGTAAGTTTTTCAAATAAAATAAAACTCTTTGTAGTCATTTGGACTTTAATATAACTTGGTGTTGTTTATAAACAAATGAAATCAAATCTGCAAGAACATATTTTATGATGTTAGATGTGGTGTCATGTACAAGTATTTTGTAATTATTTATGTAAATTTTGTCCCAGAAGTTCTTAAATCTTTTGATATAAGGACAAGTAGACGGACCGAGTCATTAACCCACTGTAGCTTCTAACATAATTGACACAATATGGTGTCGACAAGCAAGCCAAAGCATATCGTTCTCGTCTCTCGTAAGTTTTTTTTGGTCCAGAAGAACACAATAGTTGTAACATCAAAAGCATTTTGTTTTTTTTACTATATTGTACTGTACTAACTGTACTTAACTTAGAGAGACTTCTCTCTGTTTGCTATTTTACTTAGATATACGCTAATATACTTAACCTTATCCTAACTTAACGAAATCAATTAGTCGGATTCAAATTTTAAGTTGCCATAGGATGCTTGTTTGAAAGTTTGCGAAATTTTTTAAAGTTGAGAAATAAGGACCACCCTAATATATACATTTATACATCCTTGAATAGAGGTTCCCTTACCCACTTTATCGTTCCCTAATGTTTAGTGGGTAATTCAAATTTTCAGAGGAAGCTCATTTTATAGAAAAACTGACCGAACACGGAAAGAAGAGCGTACTTACCTCGAAAGTGTTGGGAGGGACAAAAAAGGAAGTATATTATATAGTGAATGGTTTCTGTCATGATTACTGCATAAAAATTAAAAGTACGAAACACTTTCACAACTAGGTAATATCCTAAGAAAAGAATAGAGAAGAATCCGAAACGACGTGAAGGGCGTTCGCTTGTACATCTGAGAGATTAGAGCATAACGGATTTTCTTAAAAAAACATTTGAGCCGCCTGCTTGTGAAAGTACCTCGAACCTGTGGAAACATGCAGCCATTCCGATCTCCCTTCCTTCTTTATTATTATTATATCATTCTCAGGACTACAATTATTGAGTAGTATTTAATGTTTCTAGTCGTTCTAGTGTGCGCCAGTCTTAAGTCTACTAAGTCAAATATCTTTCTTTACGGATTATAGTTGAGCTTACAGTGCATAAAATTAAAATATGCTACTGTATACTGTACCGGCTTTAGAATTATAATGAAGTTTGTGTAATCTCTTCATATATGCGATGACGTTTCACTTTCTCCCTTTGATATATTTATATCATAAGCGTCGGTTGCAGTTACGAGAAGTACGAAGTACAAATGGCGCAAATCGTACACACTTACTAACCTATTCTAGTAGTAAGATATCTTGAACGAGGTGTGTTTTGAGTTATTTAGGCGTGACTTTCTTCACTAACCCTTACGTAACTATTCTTCTAATTACGACTGATATTCTTACTTAGGACCAGGATAGGTATCCTGAGAGGTCCATAGAACACCAGTTAAATTAAAATATTTTAACATATGCTGGGTTCAAGAAAACAGTTACGAAATAAGAACATCTCCACTTCGTAACTCAACCATGCAACACATTACCTCACACGTTTACATTATAAAACCCATACATATTTATCCCTTTAATTACACGTCCGAAGAGAAACCCCGTCAACGGTGGCCACTTTCCCATATAAAGCATGCCATCCATATCAGCGTGTTTCGTTTCCACACTTATTGTAATCATTGTCGGCTCACTCCACCAAGGAATTTAAATCAGTTAAAACTGTACGCCTGTTATGGTAAAGTCGTTTTATGTAATTGTTAAGATAATACGTAGTGTCTTGTTAAAATTGTGTCTGTGTGACTATTGAGGCGAGATGTTATAAATACTGATTTTAAGGTAATGGAATTATATTTTAATTTAGACTTAGAACTCATGACAATGTCATAGACGGGCGTTAAGTTATATTAAGGCGCAGGGGTAGACGAGATGCGTATTAAACACCTACATTTTGCCAACTGTAATTTGATCCCACACACGTAATAGAGGGCAAGCCTATTGCCGATGGGAAAATTGGTAGTATATATAAAAGGAAATTGTAGATAAGAAGGGAAGGTAATAGAAGGAAAACATAGACACAGAACAAATTATCGTGCTCATCACACAATTATTTTTCCTGGGTGGGAATCGAACCCACGACCTCTGGCTCAGCAGTCAGGGTCACAAACCACTGGACCAACAGGCCAGTCGGCCAGGCTTATACGTATGGAGTGGGGAGTGTAAGTAATAGCTCGAGTAGGTCAGGGGTGCATACCTGTAACTGCTTTTGGCTGTAAGGCGTTAAGTTAGTCGGCAAAATAGCCCCACTTTAAGAGAAGGTCGCGGGCTCGAGTGTTGTCTTAATGGTTCATTTATGACAAACTAGCTGCACCCCGCGGTTTCGAGTAGCCTATAGAGAGTAAGTAAGTATAGAGAGTAAGAGTAGCCTATATGTTAATCCAGGTCACCAGCTATCTACATACCAAGTTTTATTCACTTCTGATCTGAAATAGGCTCTTTCACGTTAATTTGGTCGTAGATCTGTGGCGCGAGGACGATCCTCTAACACAAAAAAAAGGATGCTCCGACCATAGGGGATTATGCCTGACAAGCCTAAACCAGTGGGCAGCCATAACTTACATTATAATAGTTGGCATGAAAACATAGATGACGCGATGCAGGATCACGAATAACAAAAAGTTCAAGTTATCTTTGTTAGATGGCGGTGATTATGTAGGATAGGATGTAATACTTAGTTATTTCAGTGTATTTATCTTTCGCCATCAACTCACGATCAGAGCGAGATAGAGAAAATTTAAATTAAAATTTATATATATATATATATATTATATATATATACCTCAATTTTACCGGCACGATAGAGGTCGCAATTATGCACCGATTGCTTGCAAAAATGAAGGTTAAGTTCGAGAAGGAGGGGACTGGGGTGGCAGATTTTCAAAAAAAATACACGAAATCTACCTCTGCAGGCCAGAATTTTTTTATATTGATTGACATATTCATTTACTTTCCCAAACAATTACAAAATAATATTTGTTTACGGTGTTCGTTTTGCTAAAATATTAAAATGCACAAAAGTAATATAAGTATAACAAAAAATAATATACTTAATATAGATTATAAACCAACAAATACCGAATCGAGTGGACTAGGTATATAACGTGTAGACTAGCCCACAGACTTCACAGTAGCATAATATATTAGACCCTTAAAATCTCGTAGGGATCGGCTCACACGATAATCTATTAATAAATAATAATTACACTAAAATACATTTTGTGTTTTAAGGTCAGTAAAATTGTCGTCGTACATAATATGACATGATAATCGTGTACAAACATTACGATAGCGGTGAAATTGCTCCAATTTACAGTTGTTCTTACCAAGCTGGGTGTGGGACTTGCAAATGCAGCATTTACCGGTCAACGTTGAATTCAAATAATACGAATAATTACTTGTATGCGTATTCTATTGTGCAGGATCTGGAATATTCTAGAAATAGCCTGAATATATTTTTAATTTCTAAGTTCGTGTATGATAGTGAAAGCCAGGCGATTATTGGCCTATTTTATGTCACAAATCTGACTACCTATCCAACTTAGAGACCCTTTTATCTTAGCAAATGATGCCAACCAAAATAAACACAAGTAGCACTCCTGATGATAAGCGAATATCGACCTAACTAACCCATACTAATAGTGTAAATGCAAAATTAACTCTATTTGTTTGTTATTTACCATTTGCATCGTTATGAAATTTGACAAGGAGATAGATTATATCCTGGGGAAGGACATACTTTTTATGCCGGAAAAATGTACTTACTGTTCCCATGGCATAAATTTAAATTTCCACGCGAACGAAGTAGCGAGCTAGTAGGTATTATAAATGCGGAAATGAATTTGTTTGTTAACGTCTTAACTATATATCTTTCTTTCTTTCTTTCTTTCTTTAACTATATACCAATCACCATAGATATTTGCATACATGTGCCAGGAGCAAACGGAGTCGCTAGTTGTCTATAAACACTCGCAACTCGCACCACACCTATTCCCTTCACCATTTAGTTTTTCTATCCCTACTTATCAGCAGAAAAGCAATAATATGCCAGTAGAAGTTCTTTTAGTCGAGGTTTTTGTAAGGTGGAGGTCCTTTCTAAGAAGAGCTATGATGCCAGCTGGTATTCCTGCCTAGTGGCCTCTCCAGTCACAGGAAATACAGGACAATCGGGTACGCGACCCCGGCCTCTGCGAGCTACTGCAGTATCAGTCCCGTTCCCCATCCGAGAGTTAGGGTTACCGACCCTTAGGTTCGTTTCTCTACCCATTTTTCGTTTTATAAATTTACTTTCTTCCTTCTTTTCCATCTTAAAACGTCTACATTCCCAAGAAATAGCGTCAGGCAGGCGACCGGTCATAAAACAAACCACGCAAAACCCTTTGCAATGTTACACATTGCGCCGACCCTAATGAAAATTGGGAAAAGGGTAAGAAGATGAAGTATGATGGGGCTCACCTCTTCATATTCTCTGTATATTTAGATCCTCAAAAAATATTTTAAGAGCCGCTGTACCCGACCTCATGCGTCTTCTCTATCTCTCTTGATCTCACTGAAATTTTCGTCTTCTTCGTAGTTTCAGCATTCACTGCCGTATTGCATCGCTGGTCTAACTGCGGCTTTGTTATTTTGATTTGATCTTGATTCCTTATAGGCATGTGGTTGTCACATATAATTTCCTAATAAGTACATCGAATCACAATTTTACAGTACGTTTGTCATATTAACCGCATGTTACCTTTAAATGCTATTTACCAAATATGGTAGCAATTAGTTCACAGATACTAATTTCTATGCCCTTTTACGACTCATGAGCATAATTTTATTAAAGAACCACATTACATCCATTCATATCTTTCTATTAAAATTCCTCTTGGATCTCAAACTGTGTAAAACAACCTTACTGATATTGTGAATCTTGAAATACATTTTCTATTTTGTTTTGCATAGGTGCTTCTATAATGTTTGCAATAACTCATATTGAAGTGATAGTAGGACTGTCAGATTCCTGTAACGCCTGTGTAACCAGGCAGTTAAAAGGTATCTACTAGTGATGTAACGAATATTCGCTTTCGCATTCGCGAATATTCGCATAATTTTGACATTCGCATTCGTATTCGCAAAATCGAATCGCGAATACTATCACGAAACATAAACTATCAAATTTTATATAAACTTATTTTGAGTTGGCGCCAAATAATAGAATGATTAATTACCTACGTAGAGCCATGTCCATTTCTACTTAGGTACATATAAAATTTTGATAACTAATCAGTTTGTTGTTGGCGCTGACTCAAAATAAGTTTATATAAAATTTTATAGTTTATGTAAATAAGCTCAATACTTAACCCTAAGGTTTATTTATTTTTTTGCTTTTTAGTTCTTTTCGTCGGTTTATTTTTTGTTAAAAAGACTTTAACACGTATAATTAACATAAACTAGTTGTACCTGCCTCTAGGCTCCAAAAAATTAACAAGTCATTTCGAGGTCAATGTCTGCGGTATTATAATAAAATCCCAGATAATATTCAAATGTTAAATCTAACAAGTTTACGCCCATAGTAAAACGACAACTATGCCTCAAGGGCTATTACTCAGTAGTGGATTATATACATGATAGAAACGCTTGGGATTGAATTGTATTGGATTCACAGCTCACATTACATTTCTATTAAGTATATGAAATAGTCATATACTTAATAGAAATGTAATGTGAGCTAATGTGTTTCTTGTTTTCCATCTCTTTAATGTTCTTTTCTTCGTTTTATTTTTCCCTTTATTTTCAGTTTCCCTATTGTCATATCCTTTTTTTGTTTATTTACTTTTAATAACATAATAGCACGCAACAAAGTGATGTACTTCGATTCATCGTACTAACTAAATTTACTGAGAATTGACCTGTCTGGTTTTTTAAAAGAGAGGCCGTGAGTTTGTTTGCCCGATTTTTCTCACAAGGCTCAACCATTTGGAAACTTGCGGTTATAGATCGACACAGGCAGATATGATAATTTGTTATCCATTTTTTTACAAAGCAAACTTTGTTGCGGTGACTCTGTGTTGATCTATAATTTTTAATTACAATAATTTTTTTTTTTAAATAGAAGATTTCGAATAATTGATGATCATTTTTATGAAATAAAGATATTGAATTTGAATTTCAAATTTGAATTGACTTTGTCCAGGTATTCAGTGATAGCTCTCACGGTGTATTGTCATGCAATAAATCAAAATTTTCGCCAAGAAATGGCGCAAATTGAACCACATGTGGTTCTAAGACTTCTTCCAAATATCTGTGACCATTAACACTACCTCTGTCACAGATGACTAACTTCATACGACTTGACCAAAAGTTAACCTTTAACTCACATATCACAAACATAGTCCATAAAGCAAAAATGGCTTTATGGATGAGCTGTCGCATGGCCGGCGCCAGATGGGGACTTCAGCCCAAGATTGCCCTATGGCTATATACGGCGATTGCAAGGCCAATTGTAACGTATGGAGCTGCCGACTAGACAGCCTACAACGTACGGCTTGTTTAATAACCACTGGTGCGCTATCCTCGACGCCAGGGGAAGCTCTAAATGCACTACTAAGCCTGACTCCGCTCAGCATCTATGTGCAAAAAGAAGTTGCCAAAAGCATATATAGGATATGTACACAGACGTGTACAGACAGAGTGGCAATCACGAACACTAAACTCACTTAAAGAGTCGGTTTTCGGAATAAAATCTCTGAACATGCCAGCGGATGACATGCAAACAGAGATCGACTTCGTAAGAAGGTACACAGTAGACATACCACAGAGGGCTGGAAGGCCTCCAATCCAACAAAAATGGTAGTCACGAGTGGTACACCGACGACCAAAAAAGGGCTTGATGTAGGTTGTGGAATTTACGGAGAGAGACCAAAATTCAGGTGGAGCGCCAACCTGGGAGCAGAGGCCTCCGTCTTTCAGGCTGAGCTCTCTGCATTAAACATGTGCGTGGAGATCAACCTTGAAAGGAAAGTAAAAAATCAACACATCTACATCAACTCAGATAGCCAAGCGACGCTATTGGCACTAGACAATTTTGAGACTAGCTCAAAGCTAATACAAAATTGCAAGAAAAACCTGAACACACTAGGGCAATCAAACAAAATTACATTAAGATGGGTACCAGGCCATTCAGGTATCGATGGCAACGAAAAAGCCGATGAACTCGCCAGACCTGGTGGAGACAACCGACAGCATGGCCCAGAACCATTAAACGCCAAACATTGGCTATTAAGAGATGGAAGACCACGACTGGTCTAAGACACTCGAAAGCCATAATAAAGGGCTATGATAATAAAGTATCTAAAGAACTTCTGGAGCTCAAAAGATACAAAACCTGTGCAGTAACAAGAGTCCTCACCGGACACTGCAAACTGAACAAACATATGTTCAACCTAAAATTGGGTGAGAACACAATTTGCAGATTCTGTCAAGAAACAGAAGAGACTGCAATGCATATTTTATGCTCTTGTGGCCCACTAATGCGGCACTGAAGTATTCACCTAGTATTTCTTGCGGTTGCACATCATGCAACCGCAGGAAATACAAACAATCACTGCTGATAGGATCTGGAGGTTTCTCGAAGCCATAAGTCTGAGCAGTGAACTGTAAACCAGAAGTGCGCTACAAAAGACCAGAAATGGTCGAGGTAGCACCAGGCACTCAAATCAATAATAATACCTTCATACGAGCGTCATAAGAAATGGCACCCCACACCATTATTGAACTCCTAACGCAGTTCATTGTTCCGACCCTAGCACATCCAGCAAACCTTTCTTATTACGTAAAGCAATTCTTAATTCATCTGAGAAGAGAGCTGCCTTAAATTGATCCTCGGTCCACTTTAAGTGTTCTCGGGAAATTTCAAGTCTCGCTCTTTTGTGAGCTGTGGTAAGCTGTAGAACTCGAGCTGGTAGGAATGCTCTCAAATCCCTCTCTGTTAAATTTTATTCTTATTGTTTCTATACCTACACCTACATCTCGTACCTTAAACAAGCAGCGACGAGCCTCTGCGTCCAAATATGAAAAATCGACATTCATTACATCACTAGTATCTACATACCAAAAAAAAAACCCTTAATTCCCATTAATGCAATCATATCTCATGGAATCCGAACGTTAAAAGTTAATACACTTTTTACTCTAGAAAGTTACTTGGGTTTTATCCTGAAAGCATATTTATACTCACACCGGTAGGGTATTTCCGTAGGGGTACGCAGAGGTATTATTTCCTCTAGATAGGTTGCCGACTCTACCCCGAACCCGTTTGTGATTATAAACCCTAACAACATCAAGTCACTTACGTTGCTGCCCCTGCTTTTGCCTAATTAAGTTTGAGGACCCTACTTATGAAGTCATGAATAGAAATACAGAATTTGCCAAATGTTGTTTTGACTGCTGCAGTTAACCCCTTAACTGCAGCAGTCAAAACTAATTTTCCTACTTTTAATGTGACATATTTTGATGTTTTTCATAAGGACCTCTCAAAGCAGATACTTATGATTTGTTTTTTTTAACGTAACGAAACATACTTTTGGAAAAGTATCTTTCGTTACATCGGAAAAATATGAATTCTTATGAATCGCTGAAAATAGCTTATATTATGGCAGAGTTATGAAGTGTCATCGTTTTAGGACAAATAATATTTTTAATCAAATCGAATCGTCTTCGTCACGTTACAATAAAATATCAGCACATATTTGAGAATCACAATTCTTTTTAATTAATCTCTTAAGGATGTCCTTTTAGGGAGCATAATGCATTACTACATAAAATAAACGATTTACTGCAGCCTTACTTGGTTACTAATGTGACCAAATATATCCTGTCATTGCACTTTAATTTAATAAAGTTAAACTAAATGTGATTTACGTTTAATGTTGACATTGCTTCGACAGGTCGCTTCGCTCCATGGCAAAGAGTCTCGGTTCGAAACTAGTCTAGGTTGGGTTTGCAGATCGGAATCCCGGTATAATGCTATCTGTCGTTTAACGGAAGACAGGTATCGCCTTGCACGTTGCGCGTTTTGTAGCGGGAAGAAAACTTCCACTGACTTCCCGTAGTGGAGGAACTGATCCCCGCAAGTCTTTTAAGACATTTCTAGTTCTAATACCTGCAGCCTACCGAAGACAGCAGCTAAGTTCTTAGGTTAAGCTGGTGAACTCTAGTGGTTCAAGTTCTCCATGCATAAAATTACACTAATGGAATTCCCAGTATTTGTAAGCATCGGTCACGGCTACTTATAAAGTGGTCATGCGCTTGTTTGCCAAATTAGTTAGGTACTTATCGAACTGATAGCATAAGAGTATTCTAAACAACAAATTATGCGTATTAATGGAACCCTTCCGAAAACTAATATCCACACATTTTTTCCTAACATTAAAACACGAATTCGGCTACCGAAATCGCTTCGCGTACGGTCACAAAGACGTTTGAACATAATGAGGCCATTAGCATATTTGTTGCATTACGCAGAACAATTGGTCGGATGAATAGCCCTCACTGTGGACATGTGAGGCCGAGCGACGCTTGACAAGTTGATTTTGTTTGTACTTTTTGAAAAAAAAATCCAATAGATATAATTTTGTGCTAGATATATGGTATTACCCTAAAGTGTCAATTATATAGTCCATCTGGTGGTAATCCCTTATTACGGATGGACTCAGATGGACAGAGCTTCGTGGAGACGTTGCGAGGACAGGATAGGCAATCGAACAAGTAACACAATTGGTGAAAAAACAGTCATTTTTCATCAGTCAAAAACAGCAAAGCGCAGGTCATACGTCTCTTTGGTAGCAACCATCTAAGTATGGAATTATTTACTATCTTACTAGCTGTCCGCGGTTTCAACTGCGTAAGTCCCGTGGAAATATCGGTATAAAAAGTTACCTATGTGTTAATCCAGGTCTCCAGCTATCTACATACCAAGTTTCATCGCAGTCGGTTCAGTAGTTTTTGCTTGAAAGAATAACAAACATCTAAACATCAATACTGCCATACATCTTCACAAACTTTCACGTTTATAATATTATATTAGTAGGATTGGTCCTAGTAACCAAAATACCTACTTTTCATAAGTATTAAGGAACATTACATTCATCAAAAATAGTTTTTCTGTTGCCTTGACATGGCGTTTCATGAGCTATTTTTAGGTATTAGGCACAATGGTGAATTTAAAACACCGTGTGCCTATTAAGCAGGATTGTACATGACCTTACTGAAGCTGAAAACGTATTTAACGTGCCGCTGTCTGTTTATCACTTAACATGATTTCTGTCAGCTATTAGCCTACACTTACTAAATAATTCTGCTTTCGTTTAATGCTGGTCCACGAGAGAAGCATCTAAAAATTTACTGTGGTTAATTAATGGAAACATTATGTCTAAGTACCGATAACCGTATGTCTAAGTACCGAATTCCGACCATGAAATGGTCGGAATTCGGTCGGTCGACCATTGAACTCGGTGTCAGCGACATTCCAGGATAAGACAAGATTGGTCGTTTGACACTTCGTTGATGGTTTGCAGCGTCACATCAACTTCTATCAGGTTGACAATTCCTCTTAAGCGACTTCATCTCTTTGGTGGAGAGCAAGCATTACGCCTATATAGAGGAATGAAAGTAAGATAAAAGCACGCCACCTTCTCTCACCTGTAATCATGTGATGGACTGCTCTTCCATCACTAAAGGATGATTCAGATTAGAACGAGCCAGGCGCGAGCCACGGCACGGTCTAATGTGAATCATCTTTTACAAGGCCTATTCGACAAATGGTCAGTCAGCTTGTATTCCTAAACTGTACTTACTGTATCATATGTTAGTGACTAGCGTTAAGAATTGGTATTCCACAGTTCTGTATCACACTCTGTTTATGAGCCCCTTGGAGTTTTTTTGAAATATCGATTTTAACCGATTTTATAACGTTATTTTGCAGTATACGCAAAAAAAAAAACGCTCGTTTTTTATAGCTTTGACCTTCATTTGCTGTTAAACAAAAGTATTTAGTGACTTTGAACAAAAATGCTTTGGGCACATATGACGAAAAATGTACTAGAAACGAGATATCACACGAAATGTAAAAAAAGTCTTTTTTTTCATTAAATTGTTAAAAAACAAATGACGGCCGTCCAGAGTGCGGGCGGGTATCGAAATCCTTAAACAGCGCGTGGTAATCAAAATGTCCATTTTGAACATAAAACGGCTAGGTTGACTGGGCTAATAGTAGGGAACAATTTTTTGCTATTAAAAACAGTGAGCCGGCAAAGTGAGTTGCCGAGAATAAGCAGGCTATTAGTCCAGTCGATAGAGCAAATGTGATGGTTGTAACTCTGCACAATTACGTTTTTGGTTTTTAGTATCGATCGGGAACAACCTGTTGAACAATATATAGGGGTTGCACAGTGATTGGTAGGAGTTTTCGTGAAAATTCAATAACAAAAGTCAAATACTCTGGTTCTGTTGAAGATAATCAAGCTCCAAACCTTCCTTATGATGCTGCCTATCTGCCTATCAAATTTGTTTTTTTTTATTGAAAACCATTAAGTTACTAGCAACTTCTACAACAACTACTTAGCAACTAAGGTATTTAAAAAAATAAAATAAAAAATGTTTGAAAAAATATTTAAAAAGTTTTTTGGAGTTGTGATCTTAAATGGTCTTGGAGCATGTGTAAAAAAATCAGGAATATCAGTAGGTCGATTTTGTAGCACTGGCGTAAAATATATTTTTTTCAAATTTTTTTTATTGCAAATTCAATACTGCAAAAACTACTTTATCGATCGTGACCGAATTTCGAGGCTAGGTTGAGTATATTATATGGAAGCACTCAAATATAAATTTAAATTGCAAAAAACGTATTCATTCATAAATCATTAAACATTAAGCAAAGAAATAGAAGAGAGACTTTGCCACTTTTTTGTCCGGAGTGTTACGCGAGTGTGATACTCGTGTTGTTGTAAGTTTGTTTGTCATTCCTTACCACTTCCCACTTTTTATTAAAGATGGCTACAAAATCATCACCGCTATGGTACCGTTCTGATGAGCTCTATAATTAATTATGTTGCAATGGGATAAATATTGCAGCTAATATTGTGAAATGTACACATTGTACACGTAATTGTTCATTTACGTATTTGAGATGTGATGTTTTTATGATGAAACAACAGGTACTTTGAAACCACAACGTGTTAAAGAACGATTACGCCACGTAAACATAGTTTAGTTATCCTTATTTTCTAATAACTCAAAGGTCCCTCTGTACCCCTATAATTTGTTTCGTGAATGCATTCAGAGACGATTCGGTCATACACACACATTTCTGTGTGAAACATTTTAACATTTTTAATAAATGCTTTAACATTTTGCAGTGTACAGTGCACTTTAGTAATTAATCACTTGGTAAACATACTTTTTACGTAGTTTGATAAAAATTGCATTTTACAAAAACTTCAATAATTAACCATTATGTTTAGGATTACATACATCTGCTTGACCTTTTGTGCTTAATCTATGAATCTCTCAAAAACATGGCCCCCAGTACTAATACGTTGCAACGATATTATAATATTATTATTATTATAATATTACATGAATTAAATCATGTAATATTATAATAATAACTTGAGACTGCTGATAAAAATCAATCAATCAACCTATTGCAAGGAGGACCGGGTGCTATGGCGCACATTGGTAAAAGCTTATGTCCAACAGTGGAATACTGATAAAGATACTTATATATTACTAATTACATTAATATTATAGCTAAACTACACCCTGTCGCAGGACAAATGATCGTGCTCATCACACAATTATATGTTCCTGGTGGGAATCGAACCCAAGACGTCTGGTTCAGCTGTCAGGATCACTAACCACTAGACAAATAGGCCTTTATTATGAATAATATGATGAAATGAAATTATATATTAAGGGTTTTATATGGAAACGTTTTTCGATAAGTTTGTACAGCTTTTAAGTCCACATGGAGGCATTACTTAGAATGTAATACTTTAAATACAAATATGTCGTGTTCAATCGACTCCAACGCTTAAAGTAATTTGTAGAACGCGAAGTCAATGCCTTACCTAGAGATTGGAAAACTAACTGCCTAACGGCATTTACGCAATACAAAATTAGCAGACTAATTCACTTATCAGTCTGCAAATTGGGTAATGTAAATCGGGCTTCAGCGCTTCATTTTACTTTGATGTCTCTTCTATATA
Organism: Callimorpha dominula; assembly: GCA_949752705.1. Classification (NCBI taxonomy): domain Eukaryota; kingdom Metazoa; phylum Arthropoda; class Insecta; order Lepidoptera; family Erebidae; genus Callimorpha; species Callimorpha dominula. The sequence goes on along the minus strand of OX457012.1, from coordinate 6,335,493 downwards.
CATACATGTATACGTTGTAATGATAACTCAAAGAGTATGAGTCGAAATTTATGTGGAGAAAAACAAGGTTTAATATTTTTGCGTTTGTTCCTTCATAATTCCGTATTAGCAATTTCTTTTAGTAGGCTGACTTGGCTCTCTTAAAGTATAAGAGAAGAACATAGAAAAGAATAATTTTAATTGTAAAATCACTACATTATTATTATGAAACAAAGTCCCCCGCCGCGTCTGTCTGTTCGCGATAAACTGAAAAACTACTGAATGGATTTTCATACGGTTTTCACTAATAGGCAGAGTGATTTATTTATGAGGAAGGTTTATTAGGTGTATAATTTGTTAAGATTTTGTGTAAATTTATTGAAATATGTTGATGATTGTTGAAGATGTCTCTGCTACCCGTGCAAAGCCGGTGCGGGTTGATAGATAGATAGATAGATAGTACTCTTTATTGTACACCAAACACATGATATATATACATATAAAAAAAAAACAACTTAAACATAAAATGCACAAGGGTTGCTTGTAAATACATAAATTGACCTTTATTACTTAGCCTTATCGCTAAGAGCGATCTCTAACAGGCAACAGGTAATAGATAAGAGTCGATAGTGACAGTTGCCTATCGTCTGTAGAATCACTCACATTGGCCGGTGGCTGACGTTAATGGTCACTGCTGCGCTTCCAAAGGATCGTAGCGTGATGTAAAACCTTCCTAACCTTCCTCAAGAATATGGCTATCAAATGCCAAAAGGTGTTTGAAAAAAAACGACTTCCAAAGCTTAGCTTGTTCAACCGAAAAAAATTACTCTCAGCTTTATTAAATTGCTATAGATGTCCCCTTGTCCTATTTCCTGTTTTCTTTGTGCAGCACCTGGCGAATGATACAAATAATTTTTGGAATTATGCTTTTCATTTCATCACTTAAAACTCGGCTCTGCTCAATCGTGTATCAAACCTATGGCCGTGTTTGCATAAAAGACGAATTTGCAGCCATAGACAAAATATCAAAAGGTATCGTTTGTTTTATTTGCAGGTGGGCGGCGTGGTCGGCAATGGGATGCTTCGGCTCGCCGGGTGGCAAGAGCAGTGAAGATGACGCCAAGACACAAAAGCGCCGCAGCGATGCGATCACTAAGCAATTGCAAAAAGATAAACAGGTTTGTTACAGTCTAATAGTAGCCAATAGCTGTGTGTTAACTACCTTGCGGAATTTGGACGAACGGTATTTCAGAGGAGTCTTGCCGGCTAAAACAACAACATCCGTTGATGACTAAATTATAGTACACTGGAGGGACAAGAAACCCCGGTTCTGGGCAACATTTTTAACTCGCTGAACAGTATTCAAGTCTGGATGAGCTTGACCGAGTCCAAAGTTCAGGCAAGTCTCAAAAGTTGAGAAACAACCCGCCCTTTCGGTAAAACATTATCCGGAAGTAACGAAAAAGAAAAAATAATACTCAAAAGTTCTTCGAATTTTCTTCTGAGATGGTGTCTACTAGTTTGTCGTTACTTATTTTACATGATTTGTTGAAATGTTCAAGACGTACAACGCAAGGCCTATAATTGTACATACTTATACTACTATTATAACTGAGAAAGTTTGGTTGGATGGATGTTTGTTTGTTGCTCAATCACGCCAGAACGGCTCATCGGATCTGTATAAAATTTGGCATAAATATAGATTATAGTCTGAAATAGCACATAGGCTATTTATCCCGTCAAAATGTACGGTTATACATTTGAATTTCGATGCCAACGAGGTTGCGGGCAACAGCTAGTAAACACATAGAGCTTAAATTGTTTAAATTACTTGACTAAGAAATTCCAAGTTCAGTTTGAAATTTTAGTATTCTGAAAATTACTTAAGTCAGAAAATAACTGACTAACTAAAAAAACTTACAAATCCTATGTTAAATCATATTCTACCCATTACTACTTCACTTTTCTCATATGTTTCTGTATATTCTTCTTTCTTCCAGCTATATCGCGCGACGCATCGGCTTCTGCTCTTGGGCGCTGGCGAGTCCGGGAAGTCGACTATAGTAAAACAGATGCGGATCTTGCACGTCAACGGCTTCTCCGACAAGGAGCGCCGCGAAAAGATCGAAGATATCAAGAAGAATATACGAGATGCAATACTTGTAAGTATTAGTTTAAAATAAATATGTATTTAGTTGCCATTGCTGGATGATTTTCGGGAATAAAGTCTTATATGATATGCTTTAATGGAGTATATTCAGAGCTAAAGTAAGGTTAACTTCAGCTGTGGCTATTTAATACATCGGACTCTGTCTTGTTCCGAATTTAATAATTGCTTATTATCTTGTTGTACCTATATACCATTCCATACCATTCGAACGAAATCATTTTACTAAAGCCCAAGCAGTAGGCCTATTAAGAATTCTGTTTCCAATAAACTTATTAGTAAGCCTTAGTTGAACTTACCTCCAATACTACTTACAGAGCCTTAGCAGTAGCCTACTAAGAATTCTGTTTCCTTATTAGTAAGACTTAGTTGAACTTGCCCCCAGTACTACTATTCCACAATTCCGGTTGCGTTTTAGAGATTTTTACAGTTAGACTTACTATTAAAAAGTAAGTTCTGTTTATTACAAGCCACAAAACAATTTGGTGAGACTACAGGGAGCAATGCGAGTAACGGCCAAATGTAACTTATCAAAAGTCAGCGTTGATACAGTGATTTTTTTTTTGATAATTACTCCGTACATCACTTATTGACAAAAATCACTGGTGGAAATAAAAGTATATCTAGAAGGTTGACATGTTTTATATTATTTCAGACAATCACGGGTGCCATGAGCACTTTAACGCCCCCAATACCGCTCGAAAAGCCAGAGAATAAGGCGCGTGTCGATTACATACAAGTAAGTGCTTCTATCTAATACATTTATTAATTATGCAGACTGCACGGATGGCGCAATGGTTTAAGTGGTCACCTCGCCACTACGCGCGCCGAGTGTTGTGGTTTCGAATCCTACACGGGACAAAAATTTGTGTGATCCACAAATAGTTGTGGAGTCTGGGTGTTCTTTGTGTCCGTGGTTTGAATGTTTGTGAAGCTCCCCCTTGTGTCTTCTGCGGAATGAAAAGTAATAGTCCTCGGTCCCCCCGTTTCCTTTCCGCTGGAAATAAAGAAAGACTTGGATCCAGTTATAAACTATTTCATTTTACATCATACTATATTCACATATGTCTATGCCTACCCCTGAGGTAAAAGGCGTATTAAACATTTTCTTTCTGTCTTTTATTTTACCAACTGTAATTTGGTCATACTCACGTAATAGGAGGCTAGCCTATTGCCGTCACCCACTTGGGAAATAAAGATGGGAAAATTAGTAGTATATATAAAAGGGAAAAGTAGGTAAGAGGGGAAGGTAGTGGAAGGAAGGGGATATTGCTTATACGGATAGATTGAGGAGTGTAAGCATGTGCTCGAGATGGTGGGCATATCTGTAACTCAAACTAGGTGTTGCCAGGAAGTCTGAGCCCTATAGCGTTATAACTGGTGTAAGAACGGCCTGCCGAATCTTGAAATAGTAGATAGATAGAAGATAGAATAATCTTTATTGTACACCATTAATAAAATACAGTTGAAAAATAAATAACTTACAAACTACAGTACAATGGGCGGTCTTATCGCTAAAAGCGATCTCTACCAGACAACATTTAGGATGGAGATAATTTCAGAATTATTTAATAAAAACATAGTAGTTGATGGCGTACTATTCTAAATATTGACAAATACTAATTAATTACATACAAATACACATTCACACACATATACAGCTACTTAGTGGATATAATTATAGTGACAGATAATGTTGCTTTACCAAATGTTTAAAAGATGTAAGGGTTTCAGCTTGTCGAATTTGTACCGGTAATGCATTCCAAAAACGAACGGAGAGAACCATAAATGATTTATCAAAGAAAGTTGTTGAATGTACCGGCACTTTCAATATGGTGATCTTCAATAAGAACTTCTTATGCGTATCGTGAAGGAACTCAAATCGTCCTTTTAAATAGGAAGGTGTATGAGGGTTAAACAGTATACTGTATAGCAAAGAGAGAATATGAGCGTTCCGGCGAAGACGAATAGGTAACCACTTGAGCTTTTTTCGGAATTCAGAGACATGATCATATTTACGCAGTCCAAATATGAATCTAATACAAAAGTTTTGAAGTCGCTCTAGTTTATCTAATTGGTTTTCGGTGAGGTCTGGATAGTAGATTCAGATCATCATTCAGAGTGGAAAATCATTGGAAATTTCTGCCAGAAAATTAATTTTTTTTTGCATTTTTTTGGTTAAAAGTTATATCACAGTGAGTAAACAAAACATTTTAGAGAAAAAAATCAATACACACCCCATACGGCCATAAAACTGCAGTGGAATCAATTAAACAACATTTAGGCAATCAGCTGCTCCGACGACGCCGAACGTTTAAGGTCATTCACCGTATCGCACTTTACGGGTGTTCCGTTTACATTGCGTAGCGCGAAATCAAACTAATGACTGTAAACTCTTAATCTCGCATTTTTATGATGAACTGACTTTTGAATTGTAACAAGTGTCCAAAGAAACACGTTTTTGTAAGTTATTTGCGACGCTGATACTTACAACGCTGCAAATACTCTAAAATACATTTTTAGTTTGATAATATTTAGAATAGTTTTACATTTTATACACATAACATACATAGTTTAGTGAATATTAGTTCTGTTATTTTATTGCAAACTCAAGTATAAAAGCTGTGATAGGTTGGTTAGCGAACCAAGATAATGTACTTACGTGTATGCTCGTGTTCCAGGACGTGGCGTCGCAACCAGACTTTGACTACCCGACGGAGTTCTACGAGCACACGGAGGCGCTGTGGAAGGACCAGGGGGTGCAGCGCACGTACGAGCGCAGCAACGAATACCAGCTCATCGACTGTGCCAAGTAGTGAGTACTAAAGAAAACCTTATACCCGCGGCTTCGCTCACAGTTCAATTGATTGACAAATTCTTCATTCACAAGAGTGAACGAAGAATTTGTCAATCAATTTAGATATCCCTAGAGAACAGAACTGTATAAAATGTACCCTATATCCTTTTCTATACCCCCAAAATAAACACGTGAGTATTTCTTTAATAAATAATGAAAAGATGTATATTCTTAATGTTACCGTACCCCTCGTGCCTTAACGTTTCAGTGCAAAAGGGAAATATATAGATCTGCGCAGTGCCAAATCCGGTCCCTAGACCTCTATGGGTTTTGGGAGATGAGGGCATCGACAAGGAACAAATGAGTTATTCTTGAAAGTTATAATTTCAGGGAACCGCCTGCCATCAGGCAACTAAGTTAACATGTATTGTTTGTCAAATTAATTGTATAAATCAATTATTAGAGTTTAAAAAAAAATTATTAGCGAACATACCTAAAAAGCACTTAAAAAAAAAAACAGCGTGTGGTGCTTGTTTTCAATACTTTTTTTTTGTTTTTCGTGTGTGCACAAGTCATCACCTCACCATGGCTACTGGAGAAGTGACATGTCGGAATCGAACCGTATTACCACATGGTGTTCCGTCACAAGTGAGTCAATTGCAAAAGACTCTGGTATACCCTAAGAAGAAAGTACCAAGAAAAAGAAATATTTTTGTATTAACTCTACTTTTATAAATAGATACCAACTCAGCACCCCTGTTTTTATAGTTTCTTAAACTGTAATAAATTTTCCTATTTTTTTGTCTTGTATTGATGTGTGTAAATTTTTAAGTTAATTGGGTTTTAAAATTCGTGAATTCTACTTTGTAAGACGTTACATAGATAGATACACAGGTTAAGTTAAATACGACTTACCTTATTCGAAATTCATAGTTCCTCACTGACGAAACAGCCTAACTTAACACTTAAGTAAATACTTCTTCCTTCCAGTTTCCTGGACCAAGTGCACATAATAAAGCAAGCGAATTACACGCCTACGGAGCAAGACATCCTGCGATGCCGAGTTCTCACCTCAGGCATCTTTGAGACGCAATTTGTCGTCGACAAAGTCAATTTTCAGTAAGTTTTTTTTTTATTCGCAACAAGACTTGGCACAGGGTTTTTTTTTAATGATGTGAAGACTGAAATATCTTGTATAGTTGAACTCTTTGAAATACTTTTAACAGTAAAAGAACACGGTATACAAGATACTCTATACAGCTGTTTTTACACTACAAATATTCTGTCCTGTGTCCTGTCTGATATTAAACGCAACAGGTACAGTACAGTTGACAAAGAAAATGATCTACCAGTTTTTACAAAAATTTCTGTGTAACCACAATAGCGATAAGGTTGAACCTATCTAACAATGAACTGTCGGAATATTATTGCACAGGAAAATCAACCTTGTTGTTTTATGTCAAATGATCTTCAACCGTTAAAATAACTACATAGATCAGAAACGTCAACATTTTGCCAAATATAATTTGATCCCAGTAACGTTTTAAGAGACAAGCCAACCATTAATATTAGTTTTTTTATTGTTAGGGGGAGGCGGGGTATAAAGATTATTCTCAAAGCATAACTTATAAGGATGTTCTTTCACAAATTTGCAGTATGTTCGACGTGGGCGGCCAGCGGGATGAGCGGCGCAAGTGGATTCAATGCTTCAATGACGTAACAGCCATTATCTTCGTCACAGCCTGCTCATCATATAACATGGTACTGCGAGAGGACCCCACGCAAAACCGTCTCCGGGAATCGCTTGACCTTTTTAAGAGCATATGGAATAATAGGTATATTAATGATCTGAGTATTTTATTACTAACTTCATATCTAGTTAAATATCAGTGACTGATATGCTAGTGTTGCATGTTTGAGGTTACTGTGTTCGCAACGTCTATGACTGATATTTCTGACAGGCAGAATCGATGAGTCCCTCATTGCTTTTCTTTCTTAGGGGCCATCCATTAATCACATGATGCTTATTTAGCAACTTTTTAATCCCCCCTCCCTCCTGGTGATACGTGGTGAGGTTTTAGACTAACCCCCTGTCCTCCTAGCCAAAATCACGTGTATACTATAAGTTCAAAATAAATTTTAAAATTTCAAAATATTATCTTTAAATACAGATATAATCGCGCGTTCTACGAAAATTAAATACACGTGATATCTCACTGAACCCTCCTCCCCCCTATGTGATATTTCGTGACCCTCCTTTCGAGCCTCACGTGATTAATGGACAATCCCTAAGTGGTTCATATATTTAACAAATTTAGTCATCTAGGTAACATGTAACACTTATGAATGCCAGTAACTATATTTACATGTGCCATGTTCGCAATGTTTTAGGGTAAGTAGTAGGTAAGGTACAACAAGCGAGAACTAAATAAAAGTTTATTCAGTAATTGGAGTCTTCCATGTACTAATGTCATTTGGCGTCTTGACAGATGGCTGCGCACGATCTCGGTGATCCTGTTCCTGAACAAGCAGGACCTGCTGGCGGAGAAAGTGCTGGCTGGCAAGTCCCGGTTGGAAGAGTACTTCGCAGAGTTCTCGCGCTACAGCACGCCGCCTGACGCTGCGCCTGACTCGCGGGACCATCCCGACGTAGCGCGCGCCAAGTACTTTATACGCGACGAGTTCCTTGTGAGTACACAAACGTACATAGCCCCCCACCGACTCGCGGGACCATCCCGACGTAGCGCGCGCCAGGTACTTTATACGCGACGAGTTCCTTGTGAGTACACAAACGTACATAGCCCCCCACCGACTCGCTGGACCATCCCGACGTAGCGCGCGCCAAGTACTTTATACGCGACGAGTTCCTTGTGAGTACACAAACGTACATAGCCCCAGACCGACTCGCGGGACCATGCCGACGTAGCGCGCGCCATGTGCTTTATACGCGACGAGTTCTTTGTGAGTACACAAACGTACATAGCCCCCCACCGACTCGCGGGACCATCCCGACGTAGCGCGCGCCATGTACTTTATACGCGACGAGGTCCTTGTGAGTACACAAACGTACATAGCCCCAGACCGACTCGCGGGACCATCCCCACGTAGCGCGCGCCATGTACTTTATACGCGACGAGGTCCTTGTGAGTACACAAACGTACATAACCTCCACCGACACGCTGGACCATCCCCATGTGGCGCTCGCCAAGTACCTTATTTGCGACGAGTTCCTTGTGAGTACACAAACGTACATAGCCCCCCACCGACTCGCGGGACCATCCCGACGTGGCGCGCGGCAAGTACCTTATTTGCGACAAGTTCCTTGTGAGTACACAAACGTACATAGTCCCCCACCGACTCGCGGGATCGTCCCGACGTGGCGCGCGCCATGTACTTCATACGCAACGAGTTCCTTGTGAGTACACAAACGTACATAGCCCCCCACCGACTCGCGGGGTCATCCCGACGTGGCGCGTGCCATGTACTTCATACGCAACGAGTTCCTTGTGAGTACACAAACGTACATAGCCCCCCACCGACTCGCGGGATCATCCCGACGTGGCGCGCGCCAAGTACTTTATACGCGACGAGTTCCTTGTGAGTACACAAACGTACATAGCCCCCCACCGACTCGCTGGACCATCCCGACCTAGCGCGCGCCAAGTACTTTATACGCGACGAGTTCCTTGTGAGTACACAAACGTACGTAGCCCCAGACCGACTCGCGGGACCATGCCGACGTAGCGCGCGCCATGTACTTTATACGCGACGAGTTCTTTGTGAGTACACAAACGTACATAGCCCCCCACCGACTCGCGGGACCATCCCGACGTAGCGCGCGCCATGTACTTTATACGCGACGAGGTCCTTGTGAGTACACAAACGTACATAGCCCCAGACCGACTCGCGGGATCATCCCGACGTGGCGCGTGCCATGTACTTCATACGCAACGAGTTCCTTGTGAGTACACAAACGTACATAGCCCCCCACCGACTCGCTGGACCATCCCGACCTAGCGCGCGCCAAGTACTTTATACGCGACGAGTTCCTTGCGAGTACACAAACGTACGTAGCCCCAGACCGACTCGCGGGACCATCCTGACGTAGCGCGCGCCATGTACTTTATACGCGACGAGGTCCTTGTGAGTACACAAACGTACATAGCCCCAGACCGACTCGCGGGACCATCCCCACGTAGCACGCGCCATGTACTTTATACGCGACGAGGTCCTTGTGAGTACACAAACGTACATAACCCCCACCGACACGCTGGACCATCCCCATGTGGCGCTCGCCAAGTACCTTATTTGCGACGAGTTCCTTGTGAGTACACAAACGTACATAGCCCCCCACCGACTCGCGGGACCATCCCGACGTGGCGCGCGGCAAGTACCTTATTTGCGACAAGTTCCTTGTGAGTACACAAACGTACATAGTCCCCCACCGACTCGCGGGATCGTCCCGACGTGGCGCGCGCCATGTACTTCATACGCAACGAGTTCCTTGTGAGTACACAAACGTACATAGCCCCCCACCGACTCGCGGGATCATCCCGACGTGGCGCGTGCCATGTACTTCATACGCAACGAGTTCCTTGTGAGTACACAAACGTACATAGCCCCCCACCGACTCGCTGGACCATCCCGACGTAGCGCGCGCCAAGTACTTTATACGCGACGAGTTCCTTGTGAGTACACAAACGTACGTAGCCCCAGACCGACTCGCGGGACCATGCCGACGTAGCGCGCGCCATGTACTTTATACGCGACGAGTTCTTTGTGAGTACACAAACGTACATAGCCCCCCACCGACTTGCGGGACCATCCCGTCGTATAGCGCGTCATGTACTTTATACGCGACGAGGTCCTTGTGAGTACACAAACGTACATAGCCCCAGACCGACTCGCGGGACCATCCCCACGTAGCGCGCGACATGTACTTTATACGCGACGAGGTCCTTGTGAGTACACAAACGTACATAACCCCCACCGACACGCTGGACCATCCCCATGTGGCGCTCGCCAAGTACCTTATTTGCGACGAGTTCCTTGTGAGTACACAAACGTACATAGCCCCCCACCGACTCGCGGGATCATCCCGACGTGGCGCGCGCCATGTACTTCATACGCAACGAGTTCCTTGTGAGTACACAAACGTGCATAGCCGCCACCGACTCCCGGGACCATCCCGACGCACAGTATGGAAAATTACCTAAAAAACGGAGATCCCCTTTTTATTTATTCATTCGATAAATAAACTGATTTTAAATGCACGAGTAGAACACCCGAAGGTCCAATGTAATTAGATCCAAAGATACGATTTTTTTTAAATTATTCTTGGGATTTAGTAAATTTTTAAAATCTATAGTAAAAAAAAATATTTATGTAAATCTACTGGTATACGTGTATATAGGTTTTACGCGGGCATATGATGTACGAAACTATGTGTTTTAAAAGCCATTAACTTGAAAGATATTTTGAATAAAAGGTCTAAATAAAAACTCTAAAAAAAATGTTAAGGTATAGGGTTTAGGTATAGCATACCACATCACCACCATACCACATCACCACCATACCACATCACCACCATTCACACATTCACCCCCTTCCCCATACCACATTTTCGTTTTCATCGGAATTTATTTCCATTTTAAAGAATTTACAAGTAATGTTATGTCAAACAAGCTACGTTCATTTATTTCAATCTTATATTTTACAAAAGATATCAACCTACTTTCTATTAATCTATAACTTTTACTTAGTATCAAATCACAATAAAAAAAATTTGGTGGCAACCCTAGGATACTTTCTTTAAAACCTCATAAGTCACGATTCCCAAGGAATTAAGATTTCAGGTTTTGAAAGCCTGTTAAGAGGGAGCTGTTCTATAGTCTAATTAAAGAATTGAATCCTACTAAAGTAAGACTTGATGAAAAAAAAAAATTACGAAAGTATGGTTAAAATCGTTTTTTTATGTTATTTTAAGTGCTAGAACTTTGTTACTGACTGCATATTATAGATAATTTACACTTTGATAATATGGATTATTAATCAATAATAAAAACTGAACGCCTTTTGAACAACACCTATTTCTATGGCTTTCCTGAATTCCATAGAAAAAACGATAAAAAAATTGTATCTCCGGATCTAAGGACATTTCAACTTCGGGAGTTCTACTCGTGCATTTAAAATCATATTCTTTATCAAAAGAATTATAAAACGAAATATATAATCACTCTCACTTTTCTTGTAAATTCACTTAAATTTGAATAAGTCTTTTTATTTTATCACTTTCAAATTAATATATTGTTATTCTTATTTCAAACCAAACTTCAAAACTAATATATTGTTGTTATTATTATAATATATTACATTATATTCTTTACGTCACTATACTAAACTTTGATAAAAAAAGCAACATGGCGCGTAACCGAAAAACGTGACGATTTTTCTACAAAATTTCTCCCATACGTCGATAAAGAAGTTTCACTTCAATAAAAAAAAAAGGGGATGTCCGTTTTTTAGGGCATTTTTCATACTGTGCGACGTGGCGCGCGCCAAGTACCTTATTCGTGACGAGTTCCTTGTCAATACACTAACGTATCGCTGGACCATCCCGACGTGTCGCGTGCCAAGTACTTCATACACGACGAGTTCCTTGTAAGTACACAAACGTACATATAGTACACATAATATGTATGCAAAATTTCATGTTGATCAGTTAAGGGGTCATCCATAAATTATGTCACACGTTAAGGAGGAGGGAGGGGTCAACGAAGTGTGAAATTGTGTAACAAGGGGAGGGCAGGGGGTCATAAGCTTCGTGACGTCACATGCCAAAATCTTGTTAATTTTCTAAAATGTTATTTAGAGTTGATTTTATTTAAAAAAATTGGAACCGCTGTCCCAATTATTAATCTTATTCAGTTCTGATTTATGGATGGCCCCTAAGTAGGTAAAGCATGAAATCGTAACCAACTTATATTGGCATTATTTTATAACATTCTCATTAAATATACATACATTCTCATAATCTAGCAATGTCAGATTGTGAACTGCAGGGTTCATAATCTCCGGTTTCATCACCAGTAAAATTAAAAACTCTCTGATTGGTCGGTATCGGCGGTAGCTCGATCCGTATCTATAAGTATGTATATTGTATGTGTCGGTTCCAGCGCATAAGCACGGCGAGCGGCGACGGCAAGCACTACTGTTACCCGCACTTCACCTGCGCCGTCGACACGGAGAACATAAAGCGCGTGTTCAACGACTGCCGCGACATCATCCAGCGCATGCACCTGCGGCAATACGAACTGCTCTAACCGCACTGTCGCCACGCGCACGCCATCTACCCGCCACCCTTAGGTAACATATAACTGACATATTTGAACTGTACATATACATAGTGTATTTGAAAATAGAACACTTACTTAAATCACTAAAAGGGCATGAGTCTAGTATGCAGTTACAATAAGAATTTAAAAATAAAACTATGCGTTAGTACGCAATAACCTTTTTTGTATATAGGTACACAGTACAGGTACAGGGTAGACAGAGGTGTATACTGCTTTCATATCGCCAGCTTATTATGTTAGTTTTCCTGTAATAGATAGCGAGACTATTGCTATAATCTTAGTTGTTTTTTCAAGTTAACACACAATAGGTGACGGTCAAGGCTAATTAGTATATCCCACTAATATTATAAATGTGAAAGTTTGGATGGATGAATGTTTGTTACTCTTTCACGCCAAAACTACTGAAGTGATTGCGATAAAACTTGGTATGTAGATAGCTGGAGACCTGGATTAACATATAGGCAAAATTTTTTTCCGATATTCCCACGGGATTGGGACTTACGCGGGTGAAACCGCTCGGCGCTGCTAGTTTTTAATAAATGTTTAAAACGGAAGGTTCGGTACATTCCTGTATGAAATACTACCTGCGCCCCGCGGTTTCACCCGCGTATATCCCGATGCCGTTCGAATATCGGGATAAAATGTAGCCCATGTGTTAATCCAGGTCTCCAGCTATCTACATACCAAGTTTCATCTCGATCGGTTCAGTAGCTTTTGTGTGAAAGAGCAACAAACATCCATACATCCTCACAGACTTTCACGTTTATAATATTAGTAGGACTAAGACATGACGTAACTCCTTAGTGCTGCCAAAACATGCACTTTTTATGGTAACTTGACAATTATAAAATAAATTAAAAACGTTAAATAAAAATGGAGGACAAATTTTGCATCATTTTGAGATGTTGCATTGCCTGACTTAGACGAAATAATTTATTTTGAACATAGGAATTTACCCAATTCTTCATCTGTATCGAACCAATGCTTCACAAAAGATTATCACGGCTGTACAGACCTTACACAACCGAGACAGTGTAGTGTGTATTATTGTTTAAAAAATCTGTAACACAGGTTTTTCCTACCACAGACACCAGTCTCTCACAAAGGAATAATAGTTTGACTGATCTGTGTTTGTATTTCCTAAGTTGTACCTACCTTTGTGATGAGAGAAATAAATACAATATTTATTATTATTATCTTATAAAGGTCAACCTTCCACCCTTTAAAGATTTTTATAGTTCGGTGTTCGGATGTCGCATATGGATATAGAGCATCTCGTGAACCTTATCGTAAGAGATTCGTGACCCGTTCTCTCCTACCACACTGTAAAGCGCAATGCAGGATCAGTTAAATCTAAATTCATCTGAACTATTACGTAATAGTTCAGCCGATATTCGTTAGATGGCACTTGTATATACGGCGTTATCTAGCAAAGATCAGCATTTTCCACGACAGATAAATAAAAATTTACATAAATTTTGACATAAGCTAAAAAAAGTCACTTTTTTTTAGTTTTAGCTTAGCTTATAGAACTTTAAAATGGTAGACAAGTGTACTAATTCTCTATTCAAACAAACGAAACGTAAACTTCGTACGCCAAACTAACATATAAAAACTAGGCTAAGTGGTTTTTGATAAGCGCTTTTTTAGGTTAGGTTGCGCTATTAAGGGGCATTAATTTCGTGAGGTGATATTGGCGATATTTTGGTAAGATGTCGTAAGATTTGGCTCTTCCTTTTCCTTTCTATCTTGTCTCATGTGAGATTTTTGAAAATGCGTATTTTAGTGTAAATATTTAGTGTAAATGTAATCTGTGCTTAATTGCGTTGGATTTATTTAAAAAAAACACAATTTGAGTAATTATTTTCATTCATGACTAGTATTATATAGCCTAAAATCACAGTATGGAAATGGAACAATAAAATACTTAAATAGGAACTACTAAAAGTTGTTAAAGAATACTCATTCTATTCCATGGGGACTCAGTGGGGTTTCAAGAGTGACTTTGAGTTTCCTTTAAAAAAAACCCGATATTGACTCCCCCACCTCTAAAGGCTTCACTTAATTAATGAACACCCTGAAAATAATACGCACCAGACTCTTTGACATTTGCGATAAAACGACAGACAACATTCTGATTTTTAGCCAAAGATCGAACAGAATCAGCGCTCGCTAAATCTCGTCTCGATGGTTAGGGCGTCAACGTTTTTAGCAAATATTAATTTTACTTTATTTACAACTCTTGTAAATCTCTTATACCTGTGTATGAGGTCAAAATAAATTTCTTTCTTCGTTCTTTTAATGAAAACGCAAAGAAAAAGTTTTCCACTTGTCTAAGCCTGCTGGCCTATTTATATTTAGCATGTCGTTATGGCAAAATACTACCTAACACTGTGTCTTCGTGTATAATGATTGAATGATGAAATGTTTTATTAACAGACAAACGTTGTTGGTGGTGGGGAGGGCTGCTGGCTGTCCCGCACACACGTGTCACGTCCCAGGTCGACGCACGCTCGCTGTAAACTCTCTGTCGTTGTGCGCCAGCGTAACGGTAACGCTTCGTAACGATAACGTTGTTCTTAGTTTATAGTTACGTTGACGATCCGTCCGAAATATCGTTAATTGGACGAATCTGGATCATTATTAAAATAACGATATTGAGAAAATCGAAGACTATCGTTACAAACTTAATGATACCTAGATATCATTAGCGGTTTTTCAGAGTGATTTTCAAATTGACTATTTATACAATTTAATTGTTTACAGTTTTTACCTAGATTATTTTTTATGATTTATCAAGAATAAATTTATCGCCTTGTTATTGAGTTAACAAATATTTTTTTTTAACTAATTGTCTTGTTATTTCAACGTTATTTCGATATTGTTTTTTACTGTCTCCAGTAGATATTTGTTAACTTAATAATATATTTTGTATGATCGCCTGTTTCCTATTACAGCCTGACTCACTGCTGTGTATACCACTCCTAGTACATATCCTGTCAGATTTTCTTTTACGGTTTCTTGAATTTTCTGAAGCGTGGCTGGATCTCGAATATTTTTCTAGAGAATTTAGTATTTTGGACATATATTTGATACTTTTAAAAACTAATATTTACTTGAATATGTTGTATAAGGTCAATCATACCATCTTCGTAACGCAGTATATTTCCAACTAATTTTATTTTTTTCTGGCGATCATTTTAGGCGATGTTAGTAAACAATTTGAATTTAAACGAAGCGATTATCGATATGTCACGGCTAGCGATGCTCCCATGGTGTTTCCGAACGTCCGAGTTCCCAAAAAGCTGGCAACTAATAGTCGATTTTAGTCGAAAGCTTACTAAGTATGTATTATGCATTTCTGTCCAGGTGTATTTTTTTATTCATCACTCACATCACTTATCACTAAATGTGCTGTGGAACAGTGACTGTTTCAGCACCCTGAGTCCATATTTAAATGCATATGTATAATTAGTAAGTTTTCACCTTAGTCGATTAAGTGAACGCGCATCACTGGATTCTTATTTTGATGTCTTAGTGATGTGTTGTTGTCGCGTCTTGGGTAGTGATGTGATTCGACATATTCGATTGCTCTTTTGAGTTGTGGAGGACTCGACAGCCGCGAGTTATATTTATATTGTATCGATATTTTAGTCGAATGGTCTATCTACAATATTTAAACAGTTGACTCAAACAAATCGTACTTATAAGTTGTTCTTAATTCTTATTATAATAATTTGCTTCAAGATTCTATTTTAAATTAATAGTTGAATATTGTTTAAAAGTTTATATTTAATTTGAACATCAATTGCGATACAGTAAGGTGGGTTAGGACAGAATGTATTAACATTATACGTATGTTTTTAAATATGGAATCTACTAACTTTTTCTGTAAAGAGATAATCGCCTAACCACGAACATTCTGTTGTTATTCTGAAAAGAACTTATGACATTATTTAATGTTGGACATGTTGACAGTTTCTCATTTCAATATGAAGGTGGTATTAGACCCTGGATCAGGCTAGAGGTCTAAGGAGGGGTGAATGACCCGTGAGGTTGGGTGAGACGGTAGCAAACGACGACAGTGTGTGTCGAATAAGATGACTACTAAAAGTAAATCTTTCATTATTAAATAATAAACGTATTAACGTAAAGAACATAAGGATATATAATTTTTCCTAGAAATGCAAGATCGAGCAAAACCTATTTAAGGTTAATTCACACTTAATCGTCGTCGTCTGCACTGCTCCGCAGCTGTACTGAACGGTTTTATATTAAGGATCATCGATGTACTAGATACGTCTCGAGGCTAGAACTTATAGTATTCAATTCGTTTCTCGAGTACACAACTTTAGGTTTTAAGCTTTGGGTACGACTGTGGGCTGTGCATGAGCCCAAGTAACGCCTATATCTTGGGCGTCAGCGTATTCGACGAGTTTTTCTTTTATATTATATGAAAGACAACATAAGCTCGCGAGGACAGGCTACATATAAATTCAAAGTTACACTTAGTGATTACTTGACTAAGTTTGACACAGAATTTCTGATTTTTCATGCAGAGTCCACTACTCTACCCTTCAAGTTATCGAGCGCAACAATATGCTCAAATTAGGCCAAATTGTTTTATTTATTTAACGAAGTCCGATAATACAATTTTGTAGTCAAAATATACACCTTTATGTAGCCGTATCTTTTTGTTCTATATTCAAATTTATATAATATTTTTTGTTTGTATATTTTTGAGTACAGATGTTTTTTTTTTTTCAATTATTATGTTTTGCTTATGAGTTTTTTGGCACTGACGTGTTTTATACGACCTTGGATGTCAAATTGGTTTTTTTTTTCAGCATGACTTATGTATTTATAGTTTCATTTATTAAAGTGAAATATATTGCGATAAATTAAATTAAAATTTAAAAACCTATGTTATTATGAATACCTCAGTGCCAGCCATTATTTAGTGTTGTAGTTTAAAACGATTTATTTATAATTTTATCGATGTACGTCTTCCAACATTGTCTATAGGTTTTTATAATTATTTTTGTTTATCTAACTTGTTTATAGCACAATTTTTGACTAAAATGTAACAATACAAGTGCTTTTGTAGTTTTAATATAGTTTTTATTTTTCTTTTGTAACGTGAGCTTCTAGTAACATAAGGTCCAAAGACGCGGCTGTATTTAATACAGCTGGCAGAATATCAATATCGTAGCAGTATTTGATTAAAAAAATATATATTTTCAAAGATTATTCTATTTTTGTTTCGTTTATAAGGTGGACACAAGTTTTAGCCTTTAAGTACAAAGATTACTAACCTATAAACCTAATATTAATTTATAAATAGAATTATTTTTATTTAAATAAAAAAAAACATTGGTTTATGTACTTACACATTGTGCTATTTTAAGATATATTTTTAAAATACAAAATGATCTATTCTGTCGTTATGAATCTTAATGTATTTTGATTTAGTGAACTGTTTAAAAATAATTTTCTGTTTAAGATTACTGTCAACTGTTGCGCGATACTGGCCAACAATGTTGGCTAACAATATTGGCGCACAACTCTCTCTCTGCACTCATTCCACTGAAACATTGTTCACTACCGACGTTATTTTCATTGTAGTTACGATAAGTTGTTGCCCCACTGTTGCCCAACAGTTGATTACCTATTAATTAAATTATTGATAAATTTATATCAAATGTTATTTTAAATACCTTAGCGGCAAATTTATAAATTGTTAATATATATGTTAGCAAATGGTCCTTAATATAAGAAAGTTAAGCTGGAGTTTGTGTTATGTGCCATAATCTAGTGTTGCCAGCGGAAACACCATATCTTATGTTACCATACTAAAAATAACTGAAATATTCCTTCCTTGTATCGTATGTAAAGTAACAAAATCGCTATATTTTGCTTTCTAATCGTAACACTATCGTTATTTTTTAAAATATAACTATATTGAAATTGTATTTTTTTTTTCTTTTTGTGTTATATAAGTTTTCACTTTAACTGTAAGTAGAAGAGAATATAACGTACATTTAAAATATTAAATGAAACTATATTTAATTCATACTGTTCGCGTACGGAGGTTGATAAGATTCATTTAGCCTGTCAATTATAGGCTATTCGAACCACGAGTGAATGCGGTGCGTTATCGTAGTTTTTTTTAATTAAAAAATATATAGAGAATAGGCTGTAAAGCTGTCTACTCAAACCCACCATTTTTCAGTTCAGAAAATTAAGCGCTTACCCTTTGCCAACTGAAAAAAAAGGTGTATATCTACGTTCCGCGTTCATAATCCTGAGTGCAATAAGATGACCTCCGTATTGCAATCGCATCATTATAGAATTCATTGTGTAATTAAAAATTAACATGGCATTCTTTATTATATATGTAAAATTAAAAAGTAAAAAAGTACTATTTGGTAGCTATTTAAGTAAGTTCTAGCGTATCGCAAAAGCAAAAAAAAAAATAGAGTAAATCCGATTGTATTTCTTATACATTTATGTTTTGTCGTCGGATCTGTTCGCACTTGATGATAACTTTTTGGACTTAGGGTTGCGTTTGACTGACCGGAGCGATGCTAAACTACCAACTTTATTTCTATAGGTCCATGTTTAATTGTAGTCTGGGTTACATCCAACAAATATCAAAGCGCGACCCTGTAACTGTAACAGGAAATAGTTCTGATAGATATTAGAGTTGACTGGCGGTTGACGTAGTATTCATTTCACTTTCATTTAACTGTAATGCTCTAAGGAATTGAATACGAACCCTTTGGGATCAGTGTGATACTAATTTACACAAATATACACGTTTAACTTATAGTTATATCAAACATATAAAAAATAATCCTGAAATATACACTCCCTCGCTCTTCCTTCAAGAAGCCACGTAAAAAAAAAACATTTCAATGTCCATCATACTGAAGAAATAATGAATGAATGAGTTGAACTTCACACAAGAATATAAAATATATTGGAAAAATACATGTCAATGGAAAATTCTTCATAATTTCTAGTTTCAATTTATTTAATTTCGAGTTTCGTTCACAAGTGGAACTTTTAATACTGATACGAAAAAGCAATACACAAAGACTCGGACTAACATAGACTACCCTAATCTTAGGGCTGCCATAGGACCATCGTCAGCAAGAGAACTATATGCTACTTGCGTGCCAAGTGTAGCAACTGGAATCAACTACATTTCATATGAAAGTAAGGTAAGGAAGAACGAGAGCCTCTAATACCGGATTAAATCCCAACAAAACAGGTTAACATGGAAGCGTTATATGAAGAAAATGCGATGTCTACGAGCTCGACTGTGTGGATCCAACCCTAAGTCCAAAAAGGGGCCATCGTACACAACGAACATACTGCGGTTTCGTTTCGTTAAATAAAGTATATGCACACTGATTTAGTTAAAACATACTTCAAACGTAGGCCAGGTACACATGAGTGGATTTGAATAACCAGTTGTTCAGAAATGAAACATCAGTCGTAGTGTATGTGGTCGCGACCGCCGAGCAGTTCAAATTATCGTTGTCTTCTAGAAGGGTTGCTTCGCCACCTCGTACTTGGACTCTGTATGACGAACACCTTAATAATTGTCTTCTAGCATCTTCCGTCATGCCATTGGCTCTTCTAGCGGTTCTTCCTTTTCTTAATCTTACAGATTTATTACAAGGTGTTATATAGAATGTGACAAAAGCTGTCTGGTTCTAATACGAATTATTAATCATAAATTAAAACGTATTGAAATTATTTCGACTACATTATTTTACAATAATTATTCTTCTAGAGGAGTTTACTGGTTGTGTGCTTTATATTAGGAGTTTCGCCTCTCAAATATCTATCAGTATGTTACGTCGATAATTAAGGTCCAACTCGTTTTTTAATTATCATATAATATAAATAATAATATACAAAACTGCCGAGCATGACGATCGATAAATCCGCTTAGAATACGTCATGCAAGAATACAGAAGTACAGAAGGAGAAAAGAAAGTACCTATTTGAGCAAAAAGATGTCAATAATCTGAAATTCATCTGGTTATTCAGTCTCGTTCACGAAGCGTATCCTGGCTAAGCTTTTGGTATATTCACCATTTTAGAAAAATCACAACTCTTAGGTAGTCACATTGAATTCTAAAATTATTTAGGGTTAATCGCTTGAGTTGGAGTAGTTTTTTAGTTCAATGAAGTGTTGATTTAAGTGTCTTTTGTAGATCACAATATATTTTCGGTTGTTCGTACTACAAAGACTTGAAGTTATACGTAATGGTTTTAGTTTTTTAATGAATGCAAAAGCGTCCGGAAGTTACTTACCGTGAGACCTTTTTGAAGTTTAATCGCAACGTGTTTATACGCAAAAGTTGTATTTTTAAGGGAGACAGCGGGTGGTTTCTAAGTAAATTTGTGGGGAATGTCACTGGAGAAATGAATATGAAGTTAAACGGTGGTAAATATTTAGAGGGTAATTGTAAAATTTAAACTGTGTGTCTGGTTTCGAAACTATGCCGCTAGATGTCGCCCCTAAGAATTCAGCTACGTGTGGTACAATTGTGTATACATTGTATATTACTACCCTGCCCTCATCCCTTTACGATTTAAGTGAACATGCAATAACAAGTGAGTCATGTATCGTGTATAAAGGTAGCTTAGAACAAAATTTTCTATGTTTTTCAATATTTAGATGAAATACTGCCAGTAAGGAGTGAAGGAACAAAGGCTTTCGGTTAGACCGCGTCCGGGGCATATATTTCATTTTCATATAGCTGGTTTGCGAGAATAGCGACGGAACTAAAAATTATTGATTTAGAGATGAATTTGTGACTTCCGCTAGAGGGTTTTGTCTCAAATATATAATGAACTTGACGCTTTCTAAGGAATGTTAGCACGAAATCGGCGTTGCATCTCTGTTCACTATAAAACATCAACGACTTATGATCGTTTGGCATACTTAGTTCAATTCGACTGAATTTTGAATTACGTCGATATTCTCGCAAACCAGCGATATATATTTCATATAATCGTGTTCGAAGCAACAATATCGACTTAGATTTAGTATTTTGTTTCGCGTGTTCGGCTCCTTGATTAGTACGTACGTAACGTCCGTTGCCAATAACCAAATAGTATTGAAAGATTCCTCCTTTTTTCAATATATATTCATAGTAGTGATAAGTGAATGTACTTGCGCACAATATGTATGTGAAGATCGTGTCGAGTACCCCTTTTGTTTAAACAAAGTGCAGCCCAATACTGCAAAATATTTTTGGTAATATTTTACCTGTACCTACCGCATTTCACGCTAAACATTACGATGGCATCTACTTAGTGCTCATAGATTTCTTTCAATTTTAGCACAAAAGTAATTAAAAAAAAAGTATTTTTCTCTCAATTTTTGGTAGTTCATTTTTTTTTAATAGATATTTTATAGTATAGCTCAAAGTAACACTTTGTTTAGAATCAGTATTTGAGATCAGCACTTTACATTTGTGTCCGTTACTGGCCGATTGCGGAGTATGGTGTATTTACTCTTTATACCTACGTCTAATGATATACTGAAAAACTATATTTTTAACAAATTTAATTTAAAAATATACCTAATTAATGAAATTCCTAAAGATAAAAATGAAATTTTTAATATTTATGTGTATAGTAGTGTGTACTGCGAAGTGATTATAAATAACAAACGCTTATAATTTTTACTGTCTCCACAGATACGTGCAAAGAGAATATATAATTTACTGTCCATGAAATTAATAATAAAACTATAACTGATGTGTACAAAAATCAGTATGTTTCAGGCATTTTGAATCCGACTTAATGTATGTAAAAATAAATGTTGTTTTAAAATTGTTGTATTTTATTTGTCCTGGTTTTGCTGATGCCACTCTGTCATGAATTTTACATTACCTACTAATATAAAATTAGTAGTATGTTATTAAATTATTCCATCATCACGACTGGACATCAATTGAATGACTGATTAAACTGGATTTGATATTTACTTATTGCATAACACGTTATTAAATGATTTTTCTTCACACTGTTACGAAAATAATACGAAGGGTTCAAAAAACATCCTCACACCGTGGCTGGTCCAGTATCTGCAGAAACACGATTAAAATCAGCATTGAGTGCTACAAGTGATGTGGATCCATTTTCTTCTAACTTTTAGGTACTTAGTTATAACGACTTCAGACTAAATGTTATTCTTTTTTAAGAACTTATTACATCTCTTTTAACTTTAAGTCCTGATTCTATAAGAGAAGCTTACCATCTTTTCATTTCAAACTACAGAAACTTATAGTGATTAGGTTTACGTCAACGATAAGAGCGAATCGTAGATCGTTGAAGAAATCAAAGGTTCTATTTTATTGATAGCTTTTTTTCGAGACTTTACTCTCATTAATGAGCGGTTTAGCGGGCAACTTCAACCTGTTACTTTTGTGTTACAGTCATGCGCGCGCATCTTAAAATCAAAATCATTTATTTCGATTAAACCACTATGGTTATTTTTGAATTGTCAGGAGTAGTAGTCAGTCAGATTAAGTCAGTCGTGAAGCTAGTTGCCTGTTCCAATTCGTAGATCCAGTGGAGAAGAACAGGCAAGAAACTCCAAGGACACTCTTTTTTAACATGTAAAAATTTCACTCATCATTTTTTCATAACGCGCCTAAAGAAGTATAACTTCAAAAAATCTTCTTCTTTTGTCTTTGGATAGGTATATAAATAACGTATTATACTTCATCTTTCCAATTCAGCACAAATACTGACTTTATCTATAAACTCGAAACATTTTATGCCTTCCGAGTACATTTCCAAATACAACTTTGGTATTCTCTGCGTCCCAATGTGACAATTACCTATATTTTCTAAAAATAAATAATTATTATATATTTTCGCGGTCCCTCTACGAAATAGAAAGACATCTATAGTCGCTATTGAAAAATCTCCGTCTACACTAAAACCATAAGTCAAAACGTTGTTTGGTTTGAACACATTAAATCAAAATCATTTATTTCAATTGAACCAATACCTTCGTCCTATATACGATAATAAATTAAAAGTACGGGACAGGTACGAACAGTTTTTGTAAAAAAAAGTGATCGAATGAGCAGAAGACTGCGGTTTCAGTAGATTTAATCGGAATGTTAGTAAAGAAATCAACAAATTCCTGAGCTATGTCAGAGTTACTTATCACAAATACTACCTGTGCGATTTGTGAAATTACTTTTGTTAGATATGAAGAATAATTTGAATAATAACATCACGCTACGATCCATAGCACCGGAGCAATGATCAGAAACACACTTGTGTCTGTCTCACTCACCGTATGTCTCTACACTGGTAACCATTCCACAGATAAAAGAAAAAAATCCAAATCTGTTAACGCTAAGTATATTTACACACACACACACGCACGCACGCACACACACACATCCATACATGATATACTCTACTCATTTTCATTAAAACTAACTATCACTAAGATCTTTAATATATTTATATTACTAATATAGCTCTTAATCCACATACTTTGAATTGTAATGAAAATTCAACACAGGTGGCACTAACTTCTAAGATACTGGTAAACACCTAGTTTAGAAGTCAGAGTGATTTATATATAAGCCCAGATTATCAGAATTATTACTATATTGTAAACTGTGTACATTTTCAGAACAATAAAGATTATTATTATTATTTATCTGCATAGACAGTACAAGCTTGGCCTAGATAGCAGTGTCATAATTATGTCCTAGAGTATTATTATTGTTTGAATTGCAATCAACTTTGTGTTGGATACAAAAAAAAAACACTTTTTATAAAAATCAAATTTATTATCAAAACCTTGGACACGCATGTTGTCACTTCAAAGAACATGAAAATTTAGTCAAAAAAACATTAAGAGCAATGAAACATAGAGAAATACAAATAAATATTATTTACACGTCTATGGCAATACATAAGGTATGAGACATCTTTGGACTTGCCCTTATCGCATTAGGTAAAACATGTATAAAACCGGTAAAAATTTAGTACAAAAGCATAATTATTAGTAAGTTTGACAAATTCAGATCAAATATAAATAGAGAGACTAGGATGACGATGACACAAGTTAACGTTTTAAACTCATTAACATTAAACTAAAGCTTAGCACAGAATTGTCATAGAAAAATTTGTTATTTTATTATTTGAGAAATGTTGACTTGGGATTTGAAGAATCATTGGAAACTATTTAGCTAAAAGAAGAAGTATTACTCTTGATATGCATTTCTGCACAATGTCATGCAGATATTTTGCTACAGTTAAATTGAATTGGTTTCGAATATATAACTATAATACTAATTAGGAAGCGAAATATTCAAAAACCATAAAGCAATATTGGTAACAACCGTAGTAGCCCATGATATTTAACAATGGGAACCCGCTAGAAGATATTTATCGAATTTAAAACTAGTCAATATTTTGGACAAGTTTACCATATTCTGATAGCTTTCCTGCCATCCACAAAACTATCAGTAAGGATAATATAAACAAAATTAAAAAATACGTGTTTTCTATATTAACTGGTATATTTTGTTTCTGCGCTAAGCTTATAATTGGGTAATGTCCAATCACAAAAAATATATAACAATTAAGAGTATTGCGACCTTTAGCAAGTCTGGGGTCTTTACTAAATCTAACATTAAATATAAGCGTACTGACCTGAAATTATATTCAATGGAACATATATAATTGTGCATTATTGTGATTACACACTTCAAACTATTTTATTAATCAGGCCACTACAAAATTGCATTAATTAGATATTATTCGAATGAGTAATTACTAAAGCCAGTCGTTTTATCGCCTAATTTTCAAACAAGAATATGACATACTTGGGCTACTGGATGGTAATTTGCTGGTGCAGCACATGGACGCTACGATATCACTAGCGCGTATCTGATAAAGTAGATGATCAAAATTAGAAAAATCGGGGGTCACGAAAGATGGGGCCTGTAAATTTTTAGAGAATGGAGATTTTTAGTTCTAAGCAATGATATGATATGACACTACCATTCCAATTAGTTGGAGACGTAAAATACACAACTAGTGACACGTGAATGTTTTAGGTATTCTTACTTGAACAAAAAGTACTTAACTATACATAATAATGCACATTTACATATTACAAAAACTTAACTACCAAACACTTTCACAAATATCTTAGACTGAGGTATGCATTGGGATACTGTTACAAATAACTTAAAAGTAAGATTTTGGATAGTCTATGGTCTTAGAACTTAGCACAACTATTTGTCTATTTAAAAAATGTTTTGACAAAAGAAAAACAAAGTCTTAGTAAAAAAAAGATCTATAGAAGCTGAATTAGATACAAAATTAGGTTGACGCTGAGTAGTAGAAGTAGAGTGAGTTAGTAGAAAATAGTCAGAAAGTTTATGCTGACTATTTGCAACTAACCAACTGGGCTTGTGGTTTATTACTATCACATTTGTGATTTATTTCTAAATAAACCCCAATTGTGTGCATGGTTCATAACCACTTTTCACGAAGTGTTTATGAGCTCAAAGTATTATCAAATCTTGGAGGAATTATCAAGTATGGAGTGCCTGCAATGTCAATGAAGAATCTGGGTAACAAAAACATCATAAGACGTT
The DNA here is from genome assembly GCA_949752705.1 of Callimorpha dominula. Lineage (NCBI taxonomy): Eukaryota > Metazoa > Arthropoda > Insecta > Lepidoptera > Erebidae > Callimorpha > Callimorpha dominula. The sequence continues at coordinate 6,309,525 of OX457012.1, read as the reverse complement.
TGGAATCGATTTGGTAGGTATGATATGGCTCCTACCACCCTGTTCTTCAATTCTCCCAAAATAAAAATCAAGCAACCATGGTCTTATTTCAATATAAAAGGCACGATTCACACAACAGAAAACCTTCAAAACTCCCATCAAAATCTTAAAAATATGTCAAAAATTTAAAACTTACAATAAAAACATTCTTAGCCTAGTTTGCGGCAAATAACTTACAAATTACCTTATTCCTATAATTATATCGACATTGGCACTTATTGTCTTATTAAGTACTGCAAGATGTCAGAATTTACAAACACTATGTTAAACATGATGTATTGAAATTTGAAACACATTGTAATAAATGAAATACTCTTAGAGCTAAGGCGTAGACTTAGTAGTGTGACAGCGACATCTAGTATCACTCCCATAATTTCATAAAATTTTAGTGGACGATGGGATGGACAAGCGAATCGCAGGACGTACGATATGTGTAACTTCTTAAGAGGCCGTAAAAATACTATATTTCTATAAGTTTTTATGAACAACAAAAAAGATCACTTCAATTTAGATAAATGATTGATTACTTTTATTATATTATTACTTTTATTATAAATTATAATGCGAGATTTAGGTTTGTTTTAAAACATTTTTCATTAACATATTTTTTTTATTTTTTGCAATAATTTTTTGCAGAAAATGGGTTGATTTTGAACTGAAGTTTTTTTGATGTTGTAATTTTATGAATGAAAGTTCCACGTAGCCGAAATCAAAAGCAAAACTTTGTCCATTTTCTGTAAAATTTGACTAAGTCAAACATTTTTTTCCTCAATTATTTTTATATTAAAGTGGTAAAAAGTGTTTCATACATTGTATAGAAGACTTTTACAGCAATATACATTGTAATTTTTTCATACCGTTGATACTTCAAAACAGTTGCTAAATATGTGATATTCTAAACCTATTACAGCAAAAATTTACAAAACAGTCACCGGTTTGAGGTCAATCGATCAAAATTAAATAATAAAAGTAAAAAAGTGGCTCATACATTAGATCTAAATTGAAATGATCTTTTATGTTGTTCATAAAAACTTATAGAAATATAGTATTTTAACTGTAAAATCACGTCTGTAAAACCACGTTAGTCAGCGAAATTGGCAAAGATTTGTATACAGCCTCTTAAACTGTTTATAATATATCATTTACATAACATCTAACTTAGAGAAAATACATGCTCTTTAGGACAAATGCAACAATAATCCCTATTGAAATTGGTCCCATCATTATCACTGATAAGTTTCCATGAACTTTTTATAAAACTAAGCCAAATCTGATTATTTGTTTGTAATTTTTTATTTCAGATAATGAGTAATTTTGTTGATATTAATTTATCATATATGTTTCAATATGTGAAAAGAATGCTTTGTAAATTAATTTAACATTCCTCATGTTAATTAATTTGGAAAACTTAAAGTTTATATGTATAAAAAGTGGAGAAAGATAAAATAAAAAAGCAAATGTCTGAAATTTTTTTTACGTGAAAATACTTACAAGAAGCTACAGGGTCCAGTGTTTATTACCTACAATTACAGGCAATCAGTGTTAGTAGCATAGCCTTATCAATGTTATATAAGAATGAACAACAACCATATGACCACTGTGTCACAATATAATAATAGGCATAAATGCAATTGCATACTTAATCATGCAATACAATCTTGTTATATACTATTTCTTTGACTGCAGTATTTAAATACTCATCTTTGTGTTTTTATTAAATGTAATATTTGCTGGTAATGTTAATCAAATTTGGCTCAAGTAATGGATATTAAAATCAAACTTCTTTTAAAGATTTTTTGCAAATGAATATGATATTCTTTTCATATAAATATTGTATATATATTTTTACTTACTGTTAACATGTTAGTCTGAGTATTAACTAATACTTAATGTGTGTGTATGTCAGTTCACTATATAAACCTGATATATGTAAAGTAGGTATAAGCATGCAGGAATTATTAGGTACAAACATTTTATACAGGTTCTTTTTTTTGTAAAACACACCTATTAGCATTTGTAGATCTCCTCTAATAAACTGTAATTTTCTTAAATATTCAACCTCTTCAAGACAATATATAATCGTCAAATTGTTATTTAAATTATACAAGCAGTATATGGAAATTTTAACATGTCTTTTGTTGACTTTTCCATTTCTATAATTACAAAAAAGTGTAATATAAACACCACTTATAAACAGGATTCAGTCAAATTAAGAAACATGCTGGGTACTCACCCAAATTAGAATTCACACACTGAATCATGACACACTTATTCACAAAAGTCTCACAATGTTTCATAAGACACTCACTTCAGTCCAGGTAAACATAAAAGTTGTGAGTGCCGGTGTACTTGGCTGCGAAAGCTTTCCCCTGAGCCGTGGGCGCGCTGAAGGCGCAGTCGCGCGCGCGGAGCGCGGCGCCGTACAGGAAGGACGCGCGCGCGCAGTGCAGCAGGCGCGACGCCACGCCCTGGCGCCGGTAGTTGATGTGCGTCCAGACTCGGGACACACCACATCTGAGGACGAGATGTACCTTATTAAGCGAGTGGTATTATTTACGGCATACGAATTTTTGGACTGTAATGGACAGGAAATTAAGAGCTACTGGTTGAGAATGGATGAGAAAGAATCCCAACTAACAAAAAGTCTTATAAAAGTCACACATGCTCTTTTGCCAAGAGCTGAAGCATTGTAACGATCTTGTAGTGTGTTACAAGTCCCGACTTCTAGTCTTTGTGCTGGAAGTGAAACATTAATATGAAGGTAAGTTTGCTGTCAATATTTATGTAGATTTTCCGTAAATTTTCAATGCCCCGCAATATAATGGTATTTTAATTATTTTTACAAGAAAAATATTTTGGCATTGTCTTGACTGAGACTGTTACAAGACTTATGCTCTGTACATTTGCTTTTATAGAAACTTTGCACTGCACTAAGACTTGTATGATGGTTCCCGGAGGCTTCCTTCTTAGGGTATCCCGGGTCCCTTGCAATAAACCACAAGGTGTTCCGTCACAAGTGGTGACGGAACACCTTGTGGTTTTAGTCGGTTCGATTCCGACATACCACTTCACCGTTAGCTCCGGTGAGGTGATGACCCGTTGGGGTTTCCACACAAAAAAAAAAGACTTGTATGATGTTCACTTGTTTATATTGACGCCATTGTGTAAATTGGGGTTCCTCAAATGAAAATAAAAACGGAACTTTTGAAAATACATAGGTACATATTATTTATTTAAAAAATTCACCGTCCGTGCCTATACGAATATTATTATTTAAAAAATCTTCTCAGAAGAGCTACGAATAATTGCATAATGTAATGACCGTGATACATATTGAATAAATTAATTTCTCGAAAGTGTCAATGCAATGCGGGCAAGTACCTACCTATAGTACATATGCCAAACACATCGATGTGTAAGCATACTCAGAGTGAGAGAGATTAGTAACTAGTAAGTAATAGAGAGAGAAGACAATACATCATGTACAGAACCACTAGCTTCATTGTCAATACGGCTCTTTTTTGGGTAAAAAAATTGCAGTTTATCTATCAAAACTGCAATTTTTCTTTGTATTTTGAAAGAACTTTTCTTCTAAACGTTCCATTTCGTTTAAGTTGCTTCCACTTTTTTAGTCCATATGTTTTTTTTATGAAAAAAATCGTAAAATAACCAATTTTGTTATGTAACGTTAGAGTTTTAACAAAATGTCAATTTGGTCACCATAAGCCACATAAATGATGAAATTTTGTCAACATCAATGCGAATGCTTCTATAACAGTCAATCGTTCTTAGCTTATAGAATTTCAAGCAATGTTTGCATTCATCTAAATGTTTTGAAAACCAATAGTCTTGTAAGAATCTTATAAACGCACTTTAATAGAGCCACGCTAGTGTTAGAGCGTTATTACTGTTCGCGTATAGGTCATGTAGAGTGCTGATACAGGTACATTTCTCGGTGAGGTCTTGTAAAGGCATTTTAAAGTGCGCTTACAAGTATGATAGCATTGACTAAAGCCATTATACGATTTTAAGATCTAGTAAGCTATAAGCTGCGCTATAAGTAAGAAAGCAAGAGCATTTTGCTAGTTGGGATGTTGTCGGTCAAACAATATGATTTCATTATCCACCAGTATTAGAGAACTACAGTGTACTGTAGTGATTAAGTGTTCATATAACACGGTTGCTGTCCACTCTCAGCTCAATGAAGATGAAGTCTAAAAGACTGAATGAATGAAAGAATGAATTTGCGATTATAGCTATTAATAATATAAACTATTACTACTAGCAGTCTGAATATTAAATAAGAAAAAGGTACATTTCATACTATTCCAACTTACTTGACAGGGTAATCCTCGACACTGCAGCAGTCAGGGTCGCCTGGAATGAGCTTGTACGCACGAACTTTAGGCTCCACTATTAGACATCCAACTATCTGTTTCTTGTCTATGTATAAATATGCCTGAAATAGAATAAATATCTTTTAAAACACATGTATAAAAAAAAATTGAGAGAGAGAAAGTATAGCTAAAAATACCTACTTAATTTGGGAGAATCGATATATTTCATGTACAAAATTATAAGCTTAATCAGTAGTGTTCTTAATATTGTAATATTGTTGCGTTTCAATTGTAATTAGTAGTTAGACGAAAGTTAATATTATAATTATGTATTTACGGGAATTAAGGCGATCACGAAAAGGTATTACATACCTCATTACCTGACGTTTCGACCAGGTTACAAATTCCCGTAAATACATCATTATATCATGGAACGCGAAAGTATAAAAGTTTGTATGTTAATTTTAATTGAAGTTTAGTATACCTAATATATCTTTGGTTTGTGCATGGTGAGTATACATAAATCTGGTCAGTATACGTCTTTCGGCGCCTACCCGCATCGACTCGCAGGAGCCTCATAAATTTAGCCATTCGATCTTCACTCATCCTTTCGACATGCCCAAACCATCGCAGCATTACTTTCTTAATTGTTGTCACTACATCTTCTTTCAACCCACTCTATTTGACTGATAGAGTGACGTCAATCTTACATTACACACACTTCTCAGTGAAGCATTTCCAAGGCATGAATTTTACTTTCATGTTTCTTCTGCCATATCCAACTGTCGCTGCCATATATCAAAGCAGGTGTCACTCCCTCGTGAACCGCCAGATGTTCTTTTATTAACACGTTCTGACTTGTCACAAAGGAGCGCAAGGCACCATTTAGTGAGTTTCTCTTTTGGACTCTTCTTTCAATGTTTTCGTCTTTATCATGCTTTCCATCCCTTGTAAACACACTTCTAAGATAAACGAACTAATTCACTCGTTCCACTATTTCATTTCCAACCTTAACCGATCTTAAGCATCATCACAGTCATTACAATCGATCGTGAAATTTTTAACAGACTTTAAAAAATAAGGTAATTCAAAAAATTTATAGAATCTAACTCATCTGTGGCAAGGCGTCTTAACCCTACTTAAAGCAACAAACACGGCCAGCACGTTGTGTATAGTTTGTGCCACGTTATGTATAGGTGGCATAAAGGATAGATACGGTGTAAATGTGTACGTGCCTACGTGGTGGTGGGGCAGGTCTTGCCCGTTGCCGAGCTGCGGGTGCACAATCCTGGCGAGCAGCTGCTGCACCTTATGCCAGCACGTTGTGTATATTGTGTGACACGTTATGTATAAGTAGCACAAATGATAGTTACGGTGTAAGAGTGTATGTTGTGGTGGGGCAGGTCTTGTCCGTAGCCGAGGGTGCACGACCCTGGCGAGCAGCTGCTGCACCTTGTGCCAGCACGTTGTGTATATTGTGTGACACGTTATGTATAAGTAGCACAAATGATAGTTACGGTGTAAGAGTGTACGTTGTGGTGGGGCAGGTCTTGTCCGTAGCCGAGGGTGCACGACCCTGGCGAGCAGCTGCTGCACCTTGTGCCAGCACGTTGTGTATATTGTGTGACACGTTATGTATAAGTAGCACAAATGATAGTTACGGTGTAAGAGTGTACGTTGTGGTGGGGCAGGTCTTGTCCGTAGCCGAGGGTGCACGACCCTGGCGAGCAGCTGCTGCACCTTGTGCCAGCACGTTGTGTATATTGTGTGACACGTTATGTATAAGTAGCACAAATTATAGTTACGGTGTAAGAGTGTACGTTGTGGTGGGGCAGGTCTTGTCCGTAGCCGAGGGTGCACGACCCTGGCGAGCAGCTGCTGCACCTTGTGCCAGCACGTTGTGTATATTGTGTGACACGTTATGTATAAGTAGCACAAATGATAGTTACGGTGTAAGAGTGTATGTTGTGGTGGGGCAGGTCTTGTCCGTAGCCGAGGGTGCACGACCCTGGCGAGCAGCTGCTGCACCTTGTGCCAGCACGTTGTGTATATTGTGTGACACGTTATGTATAAGTAGCACAAATGATAGTTACGGTGTAAGAGTGTATGTTGTGGTGGGGCAGGTCTTGTCCGTAGCCGAGGTGCGGGTGCACGACCCTGGCGAGCAGCTGCTGCACCTTGCGCCAGCGCGGGTCGCCGCCGCGCACTCGCACGATGCGCGCCGCCCCGACGTGCTCAACCACGCACTCGTCCTTCCAGCCCTGTGGGAATATAATACATCGGTTGTACGGTCTTTATGGGGTGACAAAGGAGCGATTTATACGTAGACAGCTGGGCGGGTTGCTAAATTGCTGTCGGGCCGTACGAAGTTGTGCACGATAAGCACACATAGTTAAGCTGAGTAAAACAGAAGTCCCTAAGAAAAGAGGTCTACTGAACTATTTACATGCTAACGAGAATTAAAAAAAAAACAGTTATATCGTCGATGAAGTGAAAATACCTCCTAACTGTGGATATGCTTATTTTACAGGAGAAGGAAAAATGATTTACTGCTTAGGTTTTGATCACAGAACTTTTAAATAACTTATAATGTAATGTTCACGCCGTTGATTTATTAATTGATAACAAGCAAGTTATTTAAAAGTTCTGTGATCAAAACCTAAGCAGTAAATAGTTTTTCCTTCTCCTATAAAATAAGCATATCCACAGTTAGAAGGTATTGTCACTTCATCAACGATATATGTAAAGAAAACAGTTACATATAAACTTACATTAAATCGTAAAACATCTGTGGCATTATGATGAACCAGATGATCATGCTCATCTTGGGGATCGCCAATCTGTGAAAAAATTAGTTTAATTCAGTAAATAAATAATGTATTTGTATACCACCTAAACAAATTCGCTTTGTCGACGACTTCCTTTGTAAAGAGCAACCATTATCTATTCTCACCTGATATATAGTTCCGCATTCAGTACATTGCGTAGCTCCAAATTTCTTCTGACCAGCATCAATCACATACTGGTCGTCTCCCGTCTTCAGAAGTAGCCGCTTGCTATTTTTGTCTAACGATTCTATGGGATTTAAATTTTGAAACATTAAATAAAGTATTTTCTTTAAGAAGTAAAAGGTGAAGCGTTGTTTCCTGTCTTTGGGCAAATTCATTATATCTTTCAAAACAAAGACAAAATTATTTAATTCTTATGGTTGCAAGTGTCCATCACTTAAGTAACTTGATCATGTATCCAAGAAGAAAAACACATGCATACGTCACAAAAAGTATTAACATTGGTTAGTTAAGTTGGGTTATAGAATTTAAAACAATAATTTGCAATGAAATAACTCTAAACGAGGTTGCAGTTGTGTGGATAATGATTTTAATATGCATAAACACGTCAGAATTAATTTCTTTGTCAAATTGTAAATTTGGTCGTAATGAATGTATGTCATTTAAAATGAAAATAAGTGTAGTTTCTAATCGAATCATGTGTAAAAACGACTGACAAGTTCAAAAAGAAGTCGAAGTAACTTTGGATAAACAAAAAGGGATATCAAGGACTTATCTTGGTAATAATCGAGGTAAGTCCAGATTTATATTCAATATGCATATAAGCCCCGAAAGTATAATTATTTACAAATGTGATTCTAAATATAGTGTACTAGCAGCGCCTTGCGATTTCACCCGCGTAAGTCCCGATCCCGTGGGAATGTCGGGATAAAAAGTAGCCTATGTGTTAATCCACGTTTCCAGTTATCTACATACCAAGTTTCATCGCAATCGGTTCAGTAGTTTTTGTGTAAAAACATTACAAACATACACACAAATGTTTCCTCTTCATAATATTAGTTTAGATTTATGTATTCTTTCAGATGGGTTTATTTATTTACTAGCAATATAAGCTTACAATTTTAACCTAGATGTTTACATGCTAATTATTATTTCTTCGGAAAATGCTTTTTCTGGTGTATGTGCACATTTCTTAATATTGATTGTTAAAATTTCAATGATTTTATTTTTGAAGTGAAAACTTCTTTAGACACATTGCACATTTTTGGTACGGGGAAAAAGCACTGAAAAACTGTTTTCACTTCTGACATGCAGTCCTACGACTGACAGTTTTTTTCAACATGTTAAATAGCAATAGTTTCATTCATGTCATTGCTCTCCCGTACGAAATGTTAGCTTCATCTGTCAATTTAAAGATTTCTGTATGAAAAACCACGAATTTTCCTGAAATTGTTAGCGCTTTACATAATTTACGGGGTCTACTGTAAGACCCTACAATATGACCACACATTTCTCTAACAGCCTGTATATGTCGATGTAAGATAGTTATGATATAGTTACTAGTAAAGAATGAATAGTTTTGTTACCTTTCGATCCTGGTGTAGAAATGCCAGGGTTCGGTTTTTCGAAAATGGAAAACAGTTTCTGAGTGTCAGACTTTTCAGACTTGTCGTCGTCAGTTTTGGAAGTAACGTCTGAAAAAGAAACAAAGTAAATGGTACAGTAGTGTTTACATTTTGTAGTAAAATATTGACTTGCTGCAGACTCGGTCATAAATCGTAGAACCAAGAAAACAATGGCTTTTTTGTGTTATTGATGTGATCAGAATCAGTGCCGAGCGGAGAATCAGTGTTTAAAGATCGTGTGATCTACGAAGGGGGGTCAAAAAGTTCGCTAAGGAGGAGGGGGGGAAGAGGCACTTTTTTTACCTGCACTATTTGTGACATTCATTAAGGGTATAAATACGAAGTTTCATAAAAATCAGGTCATTATTCACTGAGATACAGTTCAATAAACAAGTCAATCCGGAAGAAAATTGGAAACATAGAGAAAATTGAGTTTCGTGCAGTCATCAAGTTCCTTAGCAAGCAAGGAAAACCTCCTCAGGCGGATAGTGCCTTTAGGCCGGATTGTGACTGGAGATGAAACTTGCGTTCATCATTATGAGCCTGAGTCCAAACAGGACTCCATGCAGTGAGACAAAAAGGGCACACCACCGCCGAAGAAATTCAAAGTGTCTTTGTCGGCTGGAAAGCTCATGGTCACTGTTTTCTGGGATATAGAGGGAATCCTTCTTATTGACTACAAAGAAAAGGGTATCAATATAACTGGAGAGTAATACGCTGCACTTATAGAACGTCTGCGAGATGCTGTGAGGGAGAAAGGCGGGGAAAAATTACTAAAGGGTTTCTCTAAAGACCTCGAACGCTAATGATTTGATGATTTTGTGAAAAAAAAAGAGGACAGAGACCTAGTGAATAGCTGTAGTGTTTTTTATTCCATAGTCCTTCAATATTATGTACACATTACTTTAAACGGTACAAAAATCTGGCGAAAGCGGTCTGGTAATAGCTTCGAACCTACTCAGACACTTTAATTTAGCGTAACTACTTTGTCTTGTGCAAGCATAAGGCTTGCCTAGCGATAAGCGGTGCCTTTAAGGCCTCGGACACGAGTCAGCGGGAGCGGGGCCGCGGCAACGCTCTCGTACGCCGCTAGCCGCCCGCTCCCCGCGCCGCTGCCTTCGAGGCCAGTTCCATATAAATGTATGCATTGAAACGCGCCGCCGCCGTTGCTGCCCCGCTCCCGCTGACTTCGTGACCGAGGCCTAACACTTGCCATACTAGTGATGTCACTCGTTACTTGGACTCCGGGTGTAGAACCGATAAACCTCGACAAGGTGATAGTTGATAATTAAATAAATATCTTTTATTAACAAAATTTACAAATGCGTCTTTAAATATTTTAATTATTAATGTATTCAACATTAATTATGTATTAGTTTCTCGATGAATCTGTGTGTAATATTTCTAACCTTGTATAGGTACTGAAGGAAACAATAGAATTAATTTGAAGCGTTTTGACGGAACGATGAAATTGTATAAACAAAGAAAATAATATTATTATTTATTGATGTATGTGTCATACACTCGTAGCGTAGCTTTAACAGTTTTTTTTAACTTCCAAAACGTATATTATTTTTATAGAAATGCACCAAATAATCCTGACTTAGATGGATGGATGAATGTTTATTATTACTCTTTCACACTAAAACGGCTGATCAGATCTGGTGGAAATTTTGTACAGAGATAGATTACAGTCTGGCATAGCACATGGACTATATTTTAATGCCGGAGAATGTTCACGTGGGATAGATTTCACCATAATTTCCACGTAAACGAAGTCGCGGGCAACAGCTAGTGTTATAAATACGAAAGTGAGTGTATTTCTTTGTTACGTTTTCACATCTTAACTACTAATGCCCGGTTGCTATAACCAAGAAACGATTCGTTTTGCTTACGCACGGTAAAATTTCGTTTTATTTGATCATCATGAAACTTTTCATACACGTTGCGAGGAGCACAGAAACAGACAAAAGGTACCTCTTGTTCATATAAAATGTACTTTTCCCTGGTGTTAGTGACACATGAAGAGGCAATCAAAACTTAGTATGATAGTCCAACAAAACTTACCGCCAGGAGGTGGAGGAGCAGTCTCAGTAGATGCTAAAACAGCTTCAGCGTTGATATTGTTCGATTCCGCCATCCTGAGAATCTGTTCATCGAGCATTTTCAACTCTCGCTCAATTTCGTCTAAATCTGGAAGTTCTTCTTGTGCTAGAGTAAATAAAACTAATTATAATTCTGCACAAAATTAAGTCATGACAAATTTGAATGCTGCATGTCGTGGAAAAACGATGTAGGGAATCGAGCTGCATTTAGTTTGAACCGAACCGATCAGGAGTTTTTAGTAAATCATGTACAATTATGATGATAAACTACTGTATTGACAAATGGTAGAGGAGGGTTACTGTGAAGCAGATAGGAGCAGTCACATTATTTCCATTAATATGAAATTACAAAATCTGAAAGGCTACCATGAGTGGCACTGCATCCATATAATGTATTGATGAAGTGCCACTCACTGTAGCTTTGAGAACATTTTCCACTACAGCAAATCATTTTATAAGTAAAGAACAGACAAAGTGACAACGAGGTACAGCCATCTTTTCTTTACTTATTACTAGCTGTGCCCGCGACTTCGTCTGCGTGGAATAGTGTCTTTGGGTAGAATTTTTAATTATTTAGACTAATTGACGATACTTCCATACAACTTTTCATCCCCACCTTTCAACCCCTTACACCCCTTTTATCGCATTAAAAAGTAGCCTATGTCGTTTCTTAGGCTCTAGACTATCTGTGTACCAAATTTCATTTAAAACGGTTCAGTAGTTTTAGCGTGGAAGAGCGACAGACAGACAGAGTTACTTTCGCATTTATAATATTAGTAAGGATTATTTACCGCAAAAAAAGACTGGTTAACAAACACTTTCTGCTGCGGAGTAGGGTCTACAACTCAATAGGAAAACTCATGTTCTCTTACTTACTCTACTGTTCTTAGTTCTGAAATCAACTTACCAGGAGCAGTATTTTCTTCTACGAGAATATAACCACCTTCAACCGGTAAAAACTGGCCACTCTTTGGTATTTCCCCATGACTTTCAATGTGACCTGCTTCACCCATAACTACATCATTGGGCACTGTTCCTGGCAAGGCTGGTAAACTTTGTGCCAAAGGTGCCACTCCTTGAGGCAAAGACACTTCATGTCTATTGCCCCCTAACTCTATAAAGACTGCTTCAGAGTCTTGTGGCAGTACTGCCATATTCACTGGCACTGCGGTTACTGGCTGGAAGATTTGGTTGGTTTCTTCTATGACTGTGCTGTTGAAGCAAGGCAATTCTCGTGCAGGTTTCGAAAATGATAATTCTGATTCTGGAACTTCTTCTTCAGTCCATTGGCTGAGGAGAGCTTCGATTGTTTGTTTTTCTTTATCGAAGGGGTCTGCTTTATCTATAATAATCATTAGGATTAGCTTCTATGAGCGTAATAAACAACACTGTTATATGTAAGTAACCGTTGATCATATATTTTATAAATATCATTGCCAGTTACGATTTAACGTAGCGGCAAAAAAAATACTCCGAATAATTGGGATAACCAAGGAAGATTATTATTATTTTATTATTAATACAGCAGTTCACTGTGTTTTGCAGCAAGGGGGTTTATCGCATCTTATCTATTCTGTTGGGACTGACAACGGCCGAATGGCTTTAAGTCGTCAGCCATAGAAAATTCTGTCTTATGCGTTTTCAACCAAAGACGGTGGAATTGATTTTATATAAACCTACGTCCAGCCGGCTCGTAGGCGGGAACGATCGAGTCGAACGATTCATAACGCTTGGTAGCGGGGCCCATCAGCCCTCCTTTCCTAGATCAGTGATCTAGGAAAGGAGGGATTACCTTTTAAGCGGGACGGAGTGGAAAGAAATGGTAGCCATGATCTACGGGTAGCTTTCGAAAACCCTGTAAGGTGTTTGTCAGTTCAACTCAGAGCGGTTTCCAGTTTGTGAAAACATATATATATCTGTGCCAAATTTTATCCAGATCCTTTCAGCCATTTCTGCATAAAAGAGTAACAAACATCCATACATCCTCACAAACTTTCGCCTTTATAATATTAGTAAGATATGCCCAATCCGGCCGGGTCCATCCGGATCTGGTCAGATTGGTGCGGCTACAACCCGGTTTGTCCGAAATAAATGTGGAAGCTTTATATTGTTATACAGATGGGTATCTAATGCATATTATATTACTGAATTGTCTTTGTTATATACTTTTCATATAGATTTTTTTATACCTGAGAAAAATTAAAATGTTATCCAAATATTAGTTTTTTTTTCTTATTGCGGTGTGCCTAGATTTTACTGTAGTAATATAGGTTTTTTTTTTTTAAACTATGTACCTAACAATTACATTTAAGTAAACATAATAGGAATCAGTACCACATTAAAATAATGGTCTTTGTTATGATTACGAATATTCTCAAAACCTTGCAAGTTTTGTTTTTATAATAAATATATTGTATTTAATAAAAATTGACTTATCATACTGTGATAATATCTTATTTTATAACTTTAAACGAGCAATTCTTTTATTTATGTATATGTCGTGCCCAGGTTTTAGAATTAACCACTTCATGATGTATCCAAACATTTCATGAAACCGTATTTAAATGTAAACGTTTGATGATATGTCCATCCACATTTATATACACAAACAAACGTAGTTTAGGAGAACTGAGACTACCTAAATTATTTGGCACCCGTCTAGCCCTAACCAAGGAGGTCAAGTATCTAGGAGTTATACTTGACAGCAAACTCCTATGGAACAGGCACCTGGACGCAAAACTGAACAAGGCTTCCACTATTTTCTGCCAATGCAAGCGACTACTCGGCAAAAGCTGGGGACTATCACCAAAAATCACACTATGGCTGTACAAAACGGTCATACGGCCAATCATCACATATGGTGCTATTGCCTGGTGGCAGAGAACAGAACTAAGCACTGTCAGAAATAAACTGCAGCAATTCCAGAGACTCGCATGTACTGCCGTCACTGGTTGCATGCGCACTACTCCCACGGCTGCCCTTGAAGTGGCAATTGATCTAGCACCACTAGACCTGTATATACAACAGGAAGCAGCTGTGGCAGCCATCAGACTTAAACACCTGGGTCTGTGGTACAACCGAGAGGGTCCCCATTCCAAACTATGGAATCAATTAGTGGAATATCAACCACTAATAGCTGCCCCATGCGACAGGATCCCTAAACAACACATCTTCGAAAGAAAGTACCGAATATAACTATACGAAAACAACCGACATCAGTCTGGCATAAATGAAGTCCGGATCTACACGGACGGTTCCAAGATGGGGTCAGGGACTGGAGCCGGAGTTTTCTCACAAGACTTAAATATAAAAATATCACTGGCGTTGGGCCAACACAGTTCCATATTTCAATATGAGTGTGTTGCGATAACCTACGCCGCCACCGTGGTCATGTCAAGGAGTCAATATAAAGGAGTACAACATCCGTATACTGTCAGACAGTATGGCCATCCTGAAGGCCCTGGAGGGCAACACCATGAACTCCGGTCTCATTTATGAATGCCACTAGAGCGCTTAGCCTCTGCCAATGGGGTAATTCTTCAATAGATCAAAGGGCATAGTAATTCACTCGGGAACGACGCCGCCGATGAGCTGGCAAGAAAGGGATCTGTAACGTCAGTGGCAGGTCCAACTATACTGCTGCCCACTTCCCTTTAATCAACTTCGCTCATGGGTAAGGCAACGGACTCGTGAAGCGCACAACGGTCGCTGGACCGACACACCTGGCTGTAGGCAGTCTAAACTGGTGTTGACGGAGATCTCACCACGTTTAATTTGCAGACTGCTCAGTCTTAACCGACTTGACATCAGAATAGTTGTAGGAACCATCACGTGCCACTTGGCCCTAAACCAGCACCTATTCACCATCAGTGCGACAGACAGTCCCCTATGCAGAGGATGTCTCAACGCAGAGGAAACGGCCGCCCACGTTATCCTGGAGTGCGAGGGAGTGGCCACACAACGGGCACGTATCCTCGCGGGTGCGAGGTCGCTCCTAGAAGCCTGTGAAAGCCCCAGGAGGCTTCTGTGCTTCTGGAAGGAGCTAGGCTGGCTCAACTAGTCAGCTTATTCGAACGCAGCCTATGAGTCTAAATGCGGAAACAGAGCCCTATACCAATACCACGTTTATATATATCTATGCACTTTTTATACCATTAGCACATTATTATTCGCTTTAAAAATGAAATAATTGTCTGCCGCCATGATGCACCACAAAAACAAAACGAGATTAGCGCCTCTAGAGGCGCTAAATCTCGTTTTGTTTTTGTATTTAATTGTAACTATTAGTATTATAACTATGTAGTCGTGCGTTTAGCTGTTTATATTGTCAAACGCTGATTTTTCAATGATCTGGCCCGACCATATCATGATGTAACTGACCACTTCATGAAACTTGAATATGAAATCCTTCGGACATATTCATGAAGTGAGCAATGTTAAGATCTGACCACGACATCTATAAATATGTTTATTTCGTGTATCTCGGCACGGGTTTTGCTTTTTAACTTTTTCTATTACCTTTTTCATAAAATAAAATAAATATTACAAAAAAAAAACCAGTACGCCCAGGTTCTTTTAAATTTTTTTTACAGAAAACAAAGCAAAGAACTTATCAATTATATTAGACGCAGCAGGTAGCAGAGACATCTTCAAAATCAACATCATATTTCAACCAATTTACACAAAACCTTAACAAATTACATACGTAAACCGTCAGTAGTTTTTGAGTTTGTCGCGAACAGACAGACAGACAGATGCGGCAGGGGACTTTCTTTTATAATATGTAGTGGCTTTGCGCTCGCAAAGCAAGAATTGATACAAAAGGTCCGATGTGCAAAAGGCCAGTTACCAGAAAGGCATCAGGTCTCATTTGGGCAGGAGCTGAAGTCCAAATGTTACCACTCCCGACGGATAGGACTAAAATACGTGGTAATGATAGCCTAATTTAGTTAAGACAAGAAGTTGAGTAGCATTGCTGTTGGATAAAAGCGGCGCAAGACCGATTATTATAATCTATAAATAATTTCAACATCAGATTTTATCACTAGCCTGTTCATAATGCTCTACAACCTATGCACATAAATACAGAAATAGAATGAAACTCTCCTAAATGTACAAAAGTTTCATATAGAAATTAGTAATAGAATTTTCTGGTCATGGTAACAATGCATAATAATTAATTAGAAACTCATATTAATATGTGTAAATATTCTGTCTGAATTACAAACAAATGTCTTGTGTTAATGCATACTAAACATATAATTTAAATTAATATGACACACTCATTACCTATAATTTAAAATCAAAACCATTCCTTTACAAACATGAAAATTATACACTCACCATTTACGAGGTCCTGAGATGAATTTTGACTCAACATGGATGAATCGGTTCTGCTAGTAGTTGAAGCAACAGTATTGTCCAACATGGATTTATTTTGACATGCATTATTATACTGAACCACTTTATTTTTGTGAATTTTTGGTTTTCTTATCCTATGTTTTACTCCTAGATTGATCTGACCTGGCCTTCTTTTACGTCTGTGAGAATGAGAGTGCCTCATACGTCGGTGCGTAGTGCTAGCTTCAATTGCGCTAGAAATCTTTGAAATCACAGTGGTATTCAGTTCTGGATTAGTCTTCCCATAGAAAGATTTAGTAGACAGAATTTCTTTTAATCTATCACTGTTGAAGAGAGACAGTCGAGCCTTAGGTGCATTCTCAAGCCGAGGGTATTTAGAACCGGGTGCACTTTCTGAAAGGCTATCATTGCGTAGACGTTTGTGACTTTTTCCACTATCATGAACAGATTCAGGACTTTCTTCAATTTCCAATACTGAGCGACGGTTGTGTCCTAATTTAGGAGGAGATACTACCTCAGTCATATTATGAGGGGTTTTCTGCATCTGTGTAGGCGATAGCATACTGTCCATATCCATTTTTGTCAAGTAGACAACTGGATTCTTCATTGGAGTTATATTCTTCTTTTGTTCAAGTAAAATGCCTTTGAAAGTTTGTACTTTTGGGGTCATCTTCTGTCTCCTACTTGACCTTCGAACAGATTTAGTAGGAGTATTTTCTTTGGAATCGGTACCAGAGTCTGTATCAAAGTTCAGGTCTTTGAGGGAACTGCTGCAGCTTTCAGTATCAGCAATAAGACTAGCCAGGCTTTTTCGGGCCCTGCTTGATGTAGAAGAGGTAGTATGTACACTTGCACAAGAGTGTGTTGAGGATGGGGTTCCAGGATGATTGTTCAAGTGTGGAGTAACCGGTGTTGAGATGGAACCTGTACATTTTGAGTCTGGACAGGAATATCTAGTCTGATACTTCTTTAATGTAAATGGGGACTTGATGAAATTCTTTAAGTCATTAGATTCTTTCAACAGTTTTCTTGTCTGACTTCTTGTTTCATCTTAAAAAAAAGAAACAATTAAGAATGAAAATTATATATCATAGCAATATTTCGAAAGAATTTGCCTCTTATTAATGCTTAATATTAACTCTTAGTGACAAAGAAAGTAGAGTAAGTCTTGTGTTGCATAAATTACTAAAACACTTTTTAGATTTTCAGAATTTAAATAAAACAAATATATGTTAAACTAGAGAACATAAAAAAATGTGATCTAAACCAAAATACTTACAAATCATAAAGACTAAAGCCAATAAGATATGTCCTTATAAATTATAAACACTTCATCATCATTAGAGATCGGATAATCGGATGCATATTTACCTAAAGTTATTTTTTGGATAACAAATTATGGGAGCGGCTTCTAAGTATATTTTTTTTTTAAATAAAATCCCGGGATTCCGGAATTGCATAACTAATCGTATGTATATTTACTTTAAGTTAAGTCTTTTTAAGTTAAGGTGTTTCCCATTCCAGTATGTACGTATGTAAGGTGTAAGAGAAATGGTGGTGTGGTAAATAAGAAAACATAAGTTAATATAAACTTAATATTTTTATGTTGTACACACAGAAACTACATAGAAGAGAAATGAAAGATAGAAAAGTTGTACATGGGTGCGGGATTCTTTCGATAAAAAAGTGCTTTCCATAATAGCCAACATCTCAACTTTAGGTAAATATGCATCCGAATATCCGATCTCTAATCATCATCACCATCATCATCTGCCTACCCTTGTCCCAATTTTATTTGGGGCGGTGCAATATGTTTTATTCTTCCATTCTACTCTATTTTTCGTCATTTCACTGCTTACTCCATTTCTAGCCATATCTTCTCTCACACAGTCCATCCATCTTTTCTTTGGTCGTAATCTTCTCTTGTACCCGTCAACATCCAAACTACATTTTCACTACATTTTGCTCATCCCTCCGCATCACATGTCCATACCACGATAACCTATTGCTCCTCAGCTTTTCATCCAATGGTGCTACTTTCAGGCTTCCTCTAATATATTCATTTCTCACCTTGTCCATCCTAGTCACACCACACATCCATCTCAACATTCACATTTCGGCTATGTGCAGGCATCTCTCATCCGTTCTCTTTGTAGGCCAACTTTCAGAACCATACAGGAAGGCAGGACTGATGATTGTTTTATACAATTATAAACACTTCTCAGTGTATATAATTTTTAATAAAATGCTTACTAATATAAAAAAAACAACTACCATTACCATTAAATAATAGTAAATGCAGAAAATATAAATGTCCTCCTATTAATGTTGTAGTGTAATGGTTTACAAAGTATATAGTAGTCCATATTATATTTTTAGCTAATGCAATCACCTTTTTTTAATACATTCTACTCTATTACTGTGTATTATGCTTTACTCTACTCTTTGTATTAGCCATATCTTTTAATATTAAAGTAATATACAGAAAAAAACATATTAATAATAACAATTTGAAACACTGCTATTTGTATACCAAACAAAATATTGACCCAGAAACTAACCATTTTATGATTGTGTACTAAATTTATGTTTATTGCTAAGTGTTCATTCTAAGTGCTCCAGATGTCACAATGGATTATAGACATGTTTGCAAATATTACTGAATTTACTTATTGTTGTGTAATACTTACTAATTTATTGTCAGTAATGTAATTGTCTGTTTTTTCATATTACCTTATTGTACATCAACAATCCTTTTTACTTTGCTACTGAGCAAATTCATCTTATTAAATATTTGAGAGAATATTTCTAGAATAGCAAGCCTTAATGTACAGAATACTGTAACAATACTTACACAGTAATTAACAACTAACAACTTTTTGATAGAAATAACTCTCTACTGCTTAAGATCCATAAATAACAAAAAGTGATAAAAATTTTTAGTAATCTCGGATATAAGTTAACTGTGATATCACCAAGATACAAGTTCACAAGGTTTGGGATTAAAAGTAAAAGAAAAACGTAAAGACAAAAGGAACCTTGGTTAGTTGTTGCCCAATGAAAAGTTAACAGACGCACGACATAACAGCTTCCTATATGTTACGAGCTGTAAAGGTCATTTATAAGGGCAATAAGGTTCAAAACAAAATTAAATGATTTGTTGATGTATACAAACACTCACGCCACAAGCTTCTTTCTGGGGTCTTAGGAACGTTTTGGTCGTTTTCGTCTCCCGAACTGGAATCTAAAGTACTGATGATTCCCAAGTCGCACTCCTCGCTATCACTCTCGCTATCCACCACCGGCAGCGTTCGGTGTGTCGTCAATGACTCCCGCGAAGCCATCTCCTCGCTTTGAAATAACCCCTTTTTCCTTTCAGACATTTTCGGTGTGTGAGTATGGGGGAATCGCGAAGAACGTCTCGGCGTTATCGCGGCCATCTCTCTGAACTAATTACAATTACTGACCTTAATTAGAAATAAGACACGAAATAAGACACTGCATATCAATGGAACGAAGACCGAACCTCGCTACACATAATTTAATGTTTGTCTAAATAAAAGTATTTATAACACATGGTATAGCGAATTCAAAAACTATGGGAATTTAGTTAATATTCACAACCAGTATTGCTGTATTATTTAGTTAAAACGTATCGTAAAACGTGTGCATAAAAACTTAACAAACGTTAAAAACTTCGCTTGCAGCAACCATTGTTGTTTGGCGCGTAAAACACCTGTCACGCGTAAGTGTTGCCATTTTAAATATTTCAATCTATAGATATTTATACGTCCATCAAGCGGCAGTGTAGTGTAAGGGCTAACTGAAGCGGACTCGCGAATCTTGCGATGAGTGATAGCGATTGCGCATTTAAGAACCACCCAGTACACTGCCAACGTGATCCGCCTCCTAACAAGGGGGAAGGCTTAACAAAAATACTAGTAATGTGTGAACCGTGTACCTACTGACAAGTATATTTATGTAAAATTTAGAACTTCATACTTAATTATAGTAATAATGATTATATTAGGCCACGGTTTTAGAAGATTTGGTGCAAATAAAATTAGGTACTCATAGCCTATTGACAAAATATATTAGACGGTGACCATTCTTATAGGAATGGCCATAGTCTAATTTCTAAATCAGGTGTTCCTAAACTTTTAAGATAACTAAGCACTCATCAAATACCACGCTATTCAATTCACTTATTAGTTTTATGAAACCACATTCTCACACAACCCCATTCATAGGTATGCCTATATTATAATTTGTCCCGCGCTTGTTTGGCGGACAAGAAGCAAATAGAAAACTAAAACGTTACTTTAATAAGCTTATTAGTTAGGTACGTTGGTATGCATGAAAGCAATGCAAGCAAATGACCCTCAGATGGCCGTCTGTTATTCAAGCATGTCTGGGGTAGCAGAGTCATAATCTGGGCTGTATAATTATATCTCTAACTACATATAAGTAATACCACCATTTACACCACCATTTGTTTTCCCAATGTCTTTGAAAAAGTTAGGGAAAAACGACCAAGAAGTCGCATCCTATTGCACCATGGCACAGATAAGATAATAGCAGTGGCATAGGTAACCAAAGGCCCTGGGGCAAAAAATAAACTAGGGCCCCAACTAAACTATTTAAAATCGTTTGTTCCGTATTCGTCGTATTCCGAATTCGACGTAGATAGATAGATAGATAGTACTCTTTATTGTACACCAAACATGATATATATACATATAAAAAAACAACTAAATATAAAATGCATAATGGGCGACCTTATCAAAACAAGCAATATCTTTCAGGCAACCTTTGGATGGACAGGACTGTAATGATTACAGACGTACTCCAGACTTGTCGTAATCCAGATTCATCGTACTCTATAATCAAGCAAATACGCAATATAATATAAATAGTGGTTTAGTCACAACTCTAATACAGACCTGATAACTTCTGGTTCTGAAAAATCTGGTTTATTTATATTCCGAATGTGGGAGAAATTTTTACTAGCTCAATTTATAGTTTGTAAGTCAGAGTCCGAGGGGCCCTCTGACCTTGGGGGCCCCGGGGCACTGCCCCGTCTAGCCCTCCGGTAGCTACGCCACTGGATAAAAGTTGACCATGGCAATGCTTCGGCGCACACTGCGAACAAGAAAATCATTTTTGGCTTCTGAAAAGGTAGAGGTAGTGACCCATCCCGTACATAGTCCAGACCTGGCACCATCCTATTTCTTTATTTTCCTAAAAGTTAAAGAGTTGATGAGAGGTTTAGGCATTTACGGAAGGCCGTGATAGCTTTCAATCAGCAAAATATGCCCTTATGGTTTAGACCAATGGTCGTCATGTTTTCAAAAATGGTTTGACCGAATGAAAAAGTGTGTAAAATGTAATGAAGAATACTTCGAAAAGCAGTAAATATATTACTTTACATGTAATTTTATTTTTTAATGAGTTACTCAAAACTTTCAAAGTACCCCACGTAATAGGTATCTACATCATAATTATGGATAGCAGTCCTGCAGACGTAGACACTGTGTGGTTTTGATTAAAGAGAACCTCTTCTCATACTGCACTTTGAGAAATGAGACAATTTCTACATGAAGAGATTTGGGTGGAACAGACTAATTTTTTTATTTAATCTTCATATTTTTCATGGGATAGGGGGGCAAACGAGTAGACGGGTCACCTGATGGTAAATGACTACCGCCGCCCAGCGGCACCTGCAAATCAAGAGTCACAAGTGCGTAAGGGAAAGGTGTAAGAGGGGGAGAGGGGGGACGGAAGGGTTAGGGCCTCGGGTAACTTCACTCACTCGGCGAAAAGCAATGCAAACGTTTACTGCCAGTTTTCTGTGAAGCCGGTTTTCTGTAAAGTTTATCACTCCGGTCAAGCCGGGCCCATACGTGCCGAAGCATGGCTCTCCCACAATAGTTACGACATTATAGATGACATGTACGATCAGTGGCATAACTATACCATCTGAGACCCGTGGCTAATTCATTAATACATTTTGTAATTAGTGCCTTCTGTGTTCAGAAGCTTTGGTGCCCGGGGCCCCGTCGAGCCGGGGGCCCGTGGCATTTTGTCCGCTCTGCCACACTATTGTTACGCCACTGTGTACAATGGTCAAGACCTTTAAGATGTTGTGTATTTGATAATAATCTTCCTATTTAGAAACATACATACATACACTGACGCATGTATCCCCGATCGGTAAGTAAAAGGGTATTAAATACCCACCTTTTTCCAATTATAATTAGGTCGCACTCACATAGGTACCTAATTGCAAGCCATTTGCCGCCAACCGGGCATCTTGGCACAGATAAGATAATAGTTACTTCGTAACAGGTACATCACTCCCATACAAAACTGAAAATACCTACGTTATAATAGCCTACAAAATTTAAATAATAATACCTGGCGTTAGCTGCGACCAGAAATATATCTTATTTACGCTTTTCGAAAGTTGAGAACGCCTTGCCCACCGCGCAACCTTCGTCTGTGTGTGTAGCCGAACTGCCGGACACTCTAGGGTTGTACAAAGTACACAAATAATGAAATAAATTATGCTCGCAGTGTATATCGGAACATACCCATGTTTCGATATACACTGCGAGCACTGTTCAGTGCTCACCTTACCACCTTACCGCGCAAAAATTCGTTTCGGTATGGACTGACAGTAACTGCTGCAGTATCCTAGGGAAATATATCACGTCATAAATCGTCGCCATTTTTGTACTGTGAGCACTGGCGTTTTCGAGGAAAGGTGCGGTTTTCATCAATAGATAGAGC
This sequence comes from Callimorpha dominula, assembly GCA_949752705.1. Lineage (NCBI taxonomy): Eukaryota > Metazoa > Arthropoda > Insecta > Lepidoptera > Erebidae > Callimorpha > Callimorpha dominula. Next base: position 6,286,477 of record OX457012.1, on the reverse strand, counting down.
GATTTATGAGGAAGGTTTAGGCATGTAATTTGTTAATGTTTTGTGTAAATTGATTGAAATATGATTATGATTGTTGAAGATGTCTCTGCTACCCGTGCGAAGCTGGGTTGCTAGTAATGACTGTTGCGTAGACTAGAGAAAGATACTCTGATAATTTAAACTTTGTATAACTTATTATATTACACAAAAGTATTAAATAACAAATAACTAACTACTCAAATATAAACCTCAATCCGTGCCGACCTCAATATGTTTTACATTTCAGTAGCTCTTATTATTATTTTCACTATATTACATATTGTGTGAGAGAAGCAGCCGTCAGTTCGCCTTGCCTACAAGTTACAACAAATGAATACGCTGGCAGTTCACACCTACTAAGTTCGTCACCTTTCGTAGAAATTATAGGTTTATTATTGACGGTTTAATAGACTACATTTATTACATCATCATCATTTATCAACATCGTATAGAATTTATATAAGCAACATTTATTTTTTTTGTTGTGAAGATAACTATTATTTTTTATTAGTACAGCCACGCGGCAATGGCGAGTAAAGAATAAACACCTGAGGTGGAGGTGTTTTTATATTATATTGACAAAAAAGTAATAGGTAAAATCATTTTTGCAACTTATATTTAAAGGATTTCACAGATCACTAACGTCTAACAATAACGCAATTCAACATAATAAATACATATAGCAATAACAAAACATCTCCACTTCATAATAAGTTCGATTTGACATTTTGTTTTTATTTACGGAGAATACCGTTCTGCCGTGCGTGCGTGCTCTCAGCTACGCATTGTCGCACCTACTGACACTTTTACCGTGGACGGTAAGCTAAATTGGTAGGTATATAAAACGCGACCTCGAGCGAGTGATGTAGCCCTGATCTTGGTAATTAAAGATGGGAAAAATGGGAGTGGTATTGAACAGGAAATGTGAGCAAGAACGGAAAGTAATGGAAGAATTAGGATATGGCTTATACGGATAGATTGGGGCGTGTAAGCAATAGCTCGAAAATCAGTGGCGTAAAAACAGGGTAGCCACGTACCCCCGGCTCGAGGGGGGCCCGGGCACTAAAGGCTCTAAACACAGGAGGCACTAAATACAAGATGTATTAATGAATTAGCCACGGGCCTCAGATGGCATAACTATACCATCTGAGGCTCGTGGCTAATTCATGGGATGTGTGTGACTTTGACTCGCTCTTACAGTAGTTATATTATTTTCTTACGGATGTATATGTTTTTTATTGGGTTTATTGAGTTAGATAAAATAAATATTTGTGAAGTAAATTTTTGAAACTTCTTTAGAATCGGTGTGATTCGAAGATTCGATGAAACGAGAAAGCTACACCAAACGAGACAAACATATTCATAATTAGGATTTAGCCTGTGAGAGAATGAGATAGAATACAAGTATACAGTGTTTCCTATAATTTTATATTTAAATTTATATATAATAACTTTTATATAAATTATCTAAATTTAAATTTATTAACATTAGTAAATTATTTGTGTTGATTTTACACACAATAATATTTGTAAAAATATTATAAAAATAATAAACCTTATAATTATCCTAATACTCCAGATACTATATATTTATCTCATTCTCTCGTAGGCTACTTTTCTGAAGTTTCACTTCTGCCGTGTGTGCATTTCACACACACACTTTTTGAAGTGAAAACTTCTTTAGGCACGTTTGTGCACTTTTGCTATCGGGAAAAAGCACAAAACTCGTGACCGTCACGCTAATAATACATATATAGATCCACTAGAGGGCGCTAATCTAAACATTGAGTTCTGTCTGCTCCTTATTAATTACTGACACCAACCTACTAATGTGACGTTTTAAGTTCGTCGTTTCGTTTAAGTTTTCACTTCTGTCGGCAGTCCCATGACTGCCTATTTTTTTTTAATCATTTTGTAATTAATGCTTCCTGTGTTCAGGGCCCTTGAGGCCCGGGGGTCCCCGCGAGCCAAAGGCCCGTGGCATTTTGCTTGCTCAGCCATATTGTTACACCACTGTACTCAACCACATTAGGTACCGGTACCATTAATGTAATTGAGGATTGCATATTTTAAATAATCAACGGGATGCAATGGTTTGGATATGTGGGGATGTAGATGTGAATATGTTTCAACTACCGTGGCGTACCATAGTCATAACTAAGAAGGTAGATACAGAGTCAACTTTGGACCACTTGGACCGTGGGAAGGTCACATAAATTCCCGTTACCAATGGAATGGAAAAATAAAATGGGAAAGTTATTAAGTATACATACTTAATTACCTTAATGCAATACTCGATGCAAGAATACCTACTTAAAGGTTGTAAAATATTCAACATATAGGTACACCGATATCTATCTACCTATCAAAGACTTCCAACTTTACAAGTGATAGTCGTCTAACGATCGCTACAGCAACTTTTGCGAAACTGAATGGGTAAATAATGTAAACTTTATGGTATAGTTTCAAGTAAGTAATATTTATTTTTATTATTATTACATAAGTACTAATTTAAATGTTTATTCAAACAAAATAAGTATTTACATTTCTTCTGTTTTGCCTCTACATTTCACAAATCTTGCGATACAACCTAAATATAACCTTCTTCAAAAACAATTTCTTGGTTTTTAATAGTTATTCCTTAGATCATTACATATTAATGATCTAAGAGTCAGTGGCGTAACTATATCATCTGAGGCCCGTGGCCAATTCATTTAGTAATTAGTGCCTCCTGTGTTCAGGACCTTTGGTGCCTGGGGCCCCCTCGAGCCCATTTTGCCCGCTCTGCCATTCCACTGTGACGCCACTGCTAAGAGTTATTAATTGGTTTTTACTTGCTTTGGACGTGTTGGACTCACTGTAGTAATTGTAAGGAGTTTGAAAATCTTGAATAACTATTCTCGTAACTATTGTCGTCTTTTCAATCAATAGTATGAAATAAAACAGCATACTCTTTACCCTCAAAAAGTTATAATTTTAGATACAGGTGGTTATAGCCTTCATCTGAGATATTTCTGGCCAGTAGGTAGGTATTCAAAATTTAAATTAAAGCAGTGACAGGGCACAAATGTTTACTTTGCATTGCTTTTAAATAAAGAAAATTCGAGGGATCTTAAAATAAAATACCTATTGATTCATTTATAAATACTTAATTATCTTTTATCACTAATCACTATAATGTGCTTTTCAATAGAAAGTAGATGTATTTTGTTTAAGTATAATATGGGTGGGCTAACTAAACGCACTGCTCCAATGAGACAGCGAGGTTTCGGAGTAAACGAAAATATCATCCATGTATACAATTTTTATTAAATATTTGTTGATTTTTCAAAAACCGCTCTACTGATTTCGATAAAATTTAAATGGGACCTGGGAAACAAAACCCTGTGAAACAAAAACAGAATTTTCCAAATAGGTTTAGGCGTATTCAAATAATCGGTGAATATACATAAAAAAAAAAAGATTCCGACGAATTGAGAACCTCCTCCTTTTTTGAAGTCGGTTAAAAAGAAGTGGATGCAGAAGAAAGACATATTCATTCTGCGGCAGCGTTGAAGTTACTCTCCAACTTAGATATTTAAAATAATTATTTGTTCATCAAAAAACCAATATAATAATAAAAAAAAAAAAAATGGAAAACTAAAACAAAAAAAAGTTGTGGTATAATTTGCATGCCTAGGGTCTCTTAAGGCGTAGAGCACATGTAATTTAACGCATTGTATGCCTTTTGAGTAGTGATTTCGATTTGTTACCCATTTTGCATCACGTGCCTGAGATACTTATTTTAAACAGTTTTAATTAGGTTTTCTTTTTCAATAACTACCTAAAGTAAGTCTTTATTTTGGAGGAAAATGTAGGTAACTAGGAGCTAGAAACATTGATATAAAACCTCTGCTTGATCAATGACTATTATGTATTTCTTGCTTTTCTGTTTCTCCACATTAGCGTTTGTACGCCATACTTTAAATTATTTGTTCCACTTTGTTTACGTACATATACACAAAGGTGACACATTTCATTGCTTACTAATTAGCTTCTGTGTGAAGGCGGTCCGTCTAGACATAATGAAATGGAAAACTAATTTCACTGATATGGGTCTGGTGTCCTAAAGTGTTATGTACCAATGAGCAGACCATTGCTTTAAACCAGACTTGAAGAACCGACTACAGATGGGCCGAAGACCTGGTCAAAGTGGCAGGGAGACGTTGAATGGGATATTGTTTTAAACGGCTTCTTTCTATATTAAGAAATATTGCTTCGCCCTGCCACAAACCCAATTGATCCCGAATCGAATGGTGAGTGGACAACACTACAGACTCGTTTTTTTGTGTTATCGATATAAAATGTTTTAGCTACGTTCAGGAAAATCAATCCAAATAAATAATAAAATGAAGCTAAAAGATACATAATAAAAAAGTTTATAAATATAAAAAAAAGATGCACTTGGGTGGCTAGTATCAATCCTTGCTTTCTGACGTCCCGGGCCATGTCTTAGTATAAGTACGCTGCAGGTCAAAGTAGACTAACACGTTAGGAATGTGCTATAGAAATTGTAGGACTTCGTTAAACGTGTTTTAGTATTTCTCAATATGCTTTATTACAGCAAAAAATGTAGGTACCTTACCTACGTAATCGAGGTAAGTTTCTTATTTACACGTAATCGTTTTATTAGTAATTCATCACTCATTTACATGTTTATAGCCTGACCAGGAAAATAAAAAGCCTGGTCTAGGGGCAGTAAACATTTACGAGCTAAGATGGCACAGACAGACACACATTCACACATAAGATAGAACGTGCGTGATGCAAAAAGGAGTGGTGTTAAAATTATAACACCCCTTATTTTTGCGTCAAGGGTTAAAAATTAGCATGGATGGTAAAACATAACCTTATGAATAAAAACTATGGTGAATCATTGGAAATTCAAACAAGAATATTTTTGATTTTGTTATAAACCTTGTTATAAAGCCTTTGTTATAAACTTACATAACTACAAGGAAGTACCTTTATTATATACAGAATAAAATATAACATTTTATTCCGGTTAAATCATGCATGGGCATGCCACAATTATGGCGGTAAGACCCATCATGGAGGATGGGTTCGAGAGGCAGCACGGCAGCCTCTCCTACCGGCTGACGCAGGTTCTGACCGGCCATGGCTGTTTCGGCAAGTACCTGTGTCGCATAGGCCGGGAGCCAACGTCTGCGTGCCATCACTGTGGAGGCTGTCGCGAGGATACTGCACTCCACACTTTAGTGGAGTGCTCAGCGTGGACGCAACAATGCCGTGACCTCGCGGCGGCTATTGGAGTGGGAAGCCTCTCACTGGAGACCATGGTTCTGTCCATGGTCCAAAGTGAGAGTGCGTGGGAATCCGCTGCCTCTTTTTGTGAGGAAGTGATGTCAGCTAAAGAGGCAGCGGAAAGGGAACGGGAGAGGGCTAGGACTCTCCCGTCCCGAAGGAGAAGCACCAGGCGCCGGATAGCGCAGAACGATCTCCGGCCTCCATGAGCGCTGGCCTGGGGGTAACGGCTGAGGCTGCCCGTTACTCTAGCAGAAGCAGGCCTGAGACGGTGGCCCGCCATGTTCCGCCCGCGCCTCTCTACTCTGGAAGGGTGCCCCTCGCTCGCAAAAGCGTGGCTGCCTTTTGTTTAAGAGGCGGCCAAGGTCTGCCAGGGTTCTCGGGGACTTCCTTCCTAGGGTATACCCGAGTCCCTGGTAATAGACTTATTTATGACGGAACACCGTGTGGTTTTAGTTGGTTCGATTCCGACATACCACTTCACTGGCAGCCCCAGTGGAGTGATGACCCGAGGGGGTTTCCACACGATAACAAAAAAAAAAAAGGTTAGATCATGCAATAAAATAAGGAAATAAAATCATCATGTTTAATATAAATCATCATGATCATCATATAAATAGTCAGAAAAAAAAAATCCACATCATTTGACATTTACATGACTTTTTCATTCCTACAACGGTACCCAGGGTTGGATACCAAAGACATCATTGTCACTGTTATAGTTTGATGACTAACTTTCACCGCCACCTAGGCACCAAAATTAATAATATTTTTTTAAACTTCCATTTCAACCATAATCCCTTTTGTAAAATTCTTCCATTTTGTTATGTGTTCGTAGCTGCTGTCCTATGTTTGTTTACAATTTATGAAATAAGCATAACATTCAATAATTAACAATATTATGTACCCCTAATGTTTTATTTATAAAATGTCTCTAATATTTGCCCCAAAACGATCTTGTAGAATATTCTACCTATCAGTCATGTTGACAACTAAATCTGTAATGTTATTTAGAGAAATATAGTCCAGTCCGGAGATTTTATTTTAACAAATTCTTAAATACATTGATAAACACTTTTCTCTCACAACTAACTATGAATAGGTTTTTCGCATTTCAACACATCAAAATCTCACAAACCCATCTCACTCACTCTCTTTGTTTTCCGCAACATTACAAGGTTTTTTATTTTCCTGATTAAGTTATAATGCAAAACTCAAGGAAAGTTTATAATATAAGCTACTAAGAACTTTTTTATTTGAAAGATAAGGTTCATTAGAACTGTGTTATTATTATTAGTGGTGCAGAATAAATAATATTCTGTTCTGATCTAATACCTAAATGTATTCTAAAATAATAGGCGTTTTTATTTTTTTAAGCATTTCGTGGTAGGTTTTCTGAAGCGTATCAAGCTAGGAAGGGCGGCCGACCGGTTAGGTCATGCATCAATGAAATGTTTGTTTTTAATAAATCTAACGCACGTAGCACGTATCGTGCGATCATGCAGGCAATAAAGGGCACAATAATTTGCAAAAAAAGCTTTTCAAAACAAATGTTTTACATTGTTTGAAACTTAAGTAGGTAGGTACTGCGGCGCAATCATAGAGATGCGTGGACTAAAACTGGTGGTCAGATACCGGGAACTCTTAAGGTGGCGATTGACATGAATATTCGCTCGATGTGAGCATGTTACAACTCGAATGATCAGTACAGTGAGCCGAGCAACTAGATGACGAGCACCGAGCACCCGAGCGCGCTCTACCCAGCTGTCGGTTTTTCGGCGAATTCCTTCGAATGTTGTCATAACAAATAAGTTGCTAGCGCTAGCACGCGTTCAACATTGACGTGTCGTGGTATTTTTGCGTTTTGTACAATGCAATGGCGTCAGGAAAAAAGCTTTTGTTTATTGATAAATACCGCGGTTATCCCCAACTTACTGTGGGACCTTACACGTGAAGAGCATTTTAATAAATGGAAGAAAAGCGATGCGACAACCGCTACACTGACTTTTTTAACTATACTCGTAAATCCCATTCGTTGTCTGAAGATTTTATAAGTAGGTACTGCAAGCTTATAAATAAACAAATTAACTTGAGACCTCTCTCACAAGGCCATTTGATCCCAAAAGCAGAGCCTGTACTATGGTAACCAGACTGTTGATAAACATACTTAGGTATATATACCTAAGTACATATAATAGATAAATTACACCCAGAGTCCCGCATACCTACAGCATAAATGATCGTGCGTGATTTGTCCTGAGTGGGAATTGAACTCATGACCTCTGGCTCAGCAGTCAGGTTCATTAACCATTAGACTAACAGGCTGATAAATGATTGACCAAAAGTATAAAAACGCAAAGTTATAGGTAATAATCTTTCTGTCACCGTTGTAGCTTTTCTTCACGTCTAAATTCAGTCGAAGACATTCTTACAAAGTTTCTTTCAAAGATTTGGATAATTGGCAATCCTCCACTGTGCGGTTTTCCAGAATTTTTTTGCCTCGCACAACCAATCTTTGGAACAAATTGTCATCTGCGGTATTTCCGGACCGATCCGACCTTCAAACATTCAAGAAAAGAGCGTACTCCTATCTCAAAGGCCGGCAAAGCACTTGTGACTCTTGAGTTGCAGGCGTCCATGGGCGACGGTAGTCACTTACCATCAGGTGACCCGTCTGCTCGTTTGCCCCCTATAATATAAAAAAAAAACTTGATATTTCAAAGAATGTATCTAGTTCAATCCCCCAGCTTTATTTAGCATTTTTAACAAATTTGTTGTCCAAATACGCTTATTTTTTAACCGACGAAAAAAAAAGGAGGTTCTCAATTCGACCGTATAATATTTTTTTTTCCTTTAAATAGCAATAAGGGATTATAAGGAACGTAGCACACACTACCTCTACGTCCGCCATTTTGACTAATACTGCTGGAGCAGTCTAAAATATATTTCTCGCGAAAATTCAGGTGGCATGCTCACACCAAACAATTTACTATTCTATATTACTATATTATATATTTAATATTCGATCCGAATATTCACATCGAGCAAATGCTCATGTCAGTCGAAACTTTTAAAGGCTGAAAAATTACACTAACTTCTGTTTTTAATACCAACTAACCGTTTTCGCGTTTATAGTCATGCTATCTGCTTTGTCCTTATAAATGGCAACGAAGTGCCATCTGTAAGGACAGAGCATATAGCATTTCTCAAGAGATAGGCTGTTATCTTCATCCTTGTCAATTGTGCCATTACTTACTTACAGCAGTAGTGTAGGACGCACGCCAGTGACACTATTTCTTGCTACATTGACCACAACAGCATTTCAATTAAACGGTGGAAGTGTAATGCCTAAAGTGTCGGACTTGAGACTCGGAGGAGTTGCGTACGCGTTTCAACATCACACAAAAGGCACAATAACACTAGCATTTAGCTTAGGTGGTGACGTTATCAAGAATACTTGTAACTTAACGTAACGTAACGACCCACGTTACTAGTATTCATTCTAAAAAGAGATAATAATCACCACCAGAGTCCCTGCACTGTAACCAGGGTTCGGGAAGAGCAACTGCCCTTTGTATGCTTACGTAGTATTTATTGTATTAAAGTAGGATGTTTAAGTAAAATTTCCCGCCCCTGGACCGCAAAAAAATATTTTGCCCCCCTCCTCTTGGGGTGACAAAAGAACGCATTTATGCTGTTGTATGCAAACTGCAAAATTTTCTTTCAGCTACGTCGTTAACGTAAATAAATTGACAACTCTGACTGAATATACGTCACGGCTACTGGAGGTAGGTACCTACTCCTTGTCCCTGGTGAACATTGTGAACAAGTACATAAGTACATAGTTGTCAAAACCAGAACAATAAAATATATCTAAACAAGTTTCTAAGGCATCTATTGTTATGATTTATTCTATTTTTATTGTACAAAATCCAGCTCAGCTAACTAGATAACTAACTCTACGTGCAGGTGCAAGCAACATAAAAAAAAACTTGTTATTATAAACTGCTCGTCATGACGTCATCGCTTTGTCAATTTATCCCTGTCTCTATCACTCCTGCATGTATACGTATGCTATGCTCTTTCGCACATTGATTGCATCATGTACGTACAATTGTTTACACTTTATTTGAGGAGCAGGATGATATTCTAGACAATAATTTCTAGATATGTATGCTTTGGGTGTTTACAGACTTTACAGCGGTAAAGATTGTAATAGGAAGATACTTCTAATATGTGATGTTTGTACTTTTATTAACACTGAAATTTTCTTTCTCAAATGAGGAATGATATAATTATTCAATGATATTATACTCTAGGTCTACTGAGAAAGAATTTAGCTCACGTGTAGTGAGTGAAAGCCGGACAATTACCTTATTTTTATGTTGCCAATATAGAATGCGCACAACGCATCTATGCATATTATAGGGCTGCCATCCGTCCGGATTTCCCCGGATTTGTCCTAGTTTAGAGGGCGTCTGGAGAGCGTCCGGACGGGGTTTTCAAAAAGAGTCCGGGTAAAACTTTGTACCAGGGGCAACTTTAATTTGAATTTAAAATTAATAGATGAACAAGCTGTTTAATTTAATCAAAAATAAAAAAAAAAGTTAATTGGCATTATTTTTAAGGGGTCCGGGAAGGAATCTCGATTTCACACATGTGTCCGGGATTTTTGAAGAGCTTGTCCGGCGTCGGCAATTTAAGTGATGGCAGGCCTATGCATATAAAAACGTTTTAGGTAATGGTATAGGCGTTTGTCTTCCAACTCACCTGATGGAAAGTCATGATGAAGACGAAGTTGGTACACACCTATCCAAAAGGAACCTGTTTACTTTACTCTTAAACGTTCCAAGATTATAATTAGGTATCTGGAAAAATATTTAAATTATAATAGGTTATTTATTTTGTCTTCTTCGGAGTTTTTGTAAATCCTAAGTATTACTTATGTAAATTACTACGAAGATTGTTCATTAATGTTTAATATTTTCGGTTAAATATTAAGATATTTTGAAGATAAAACTTTCAACAAAAACTACTTACATAATGCATTGTTGATGTCTTATTTGACTTTTGGGTACTTATATATCTACTATACCATACTACCTACATGTATGTAACATAAATAACATTGTAAATAAAATTACGGGGTAAGGTGACGGTATAAACTGTATCAGACAAAATGTGTGGGAGAGCCATGCTTCGCCACGTATGGGCCGGCTCGACTCCGCTCGATACCACGGCCTCACAGAAAACCGGCAATGAAACAATGTTTGCATTGCTTTTCGCCGCGTGAGTGAGGTTACCGGAGGCCCTAACCCTTCCCTCCCCTATTCCCGTCCTTCCCTTCTCTCCCATCTCCTCCCCTCTAATCCCCCATCCCGTCATCCCGCTCTTCCCCCTCTCTCCCTCTTCCCCTACTCTCACCTAGAAGGGCGGCAACGCACTTGGGACTCTTAAATTGTAGGTGCAAATGGCCCGCGTTCATTATTTACTATCATGTGACCCTCTCGTTTGCCCCCCATACTATAAAAAAAAAGATTTTTTTGAGCCGGTCGTTGATCTGTCTAGTTTCTAGAACTATCTAGAACATGTTTTTATACCTTTAAGTTGTTAAACAAGCAAACAGCTGCCCTGTGGGCTGTCTGCGGATGTTTGCAATACCAAGCGGTCTTTTATAACCGACCCTGTAAAAACCTTGTCGTGTGCAGTAACAGCTGAGCTGTACAACCGTTGGTGCAACAAGCCGACGCGACAGTTTCAGTTAGATCTCCCGTCGAGGTTGTGCTTTTCGAAGTTCAGGTAAAACCCGGATACTTAGTTGCCGTACATTTCAAAAAAGCTCAATTATTAAAAAATATGTACTTACTAAGTAAAATGCAATGCGTTTATCAAAAGATAAGTATTTATACTTTTATAGTAGCCTATTTTTGTGAACATAATTAATATTGGTTTTGAGTAAATATTGTTTTATTTGACACACTACACATCATCTACAACCTACTAATCCTGCATCGCGCTATGAGAGTTCTCGCGCCGATTAATATATATACAACTTCCCAACATCAACCGTCGGGCCGCGGCCCGCCAGGCATGATCACCTCGCCTGGTCGGAGGATCCTCCCTTTGTGTTGGAGGGACATGACACCCGTTCCTCCACAGACCTCTAAAAAAGGGATAGTGGCCTACTGTGGCGGATAGTAGCCTAACGGTAAAAATGGTTCGAGGGATACTTGCCTCGTGCTTGAATAGACGACTCACTTTGAGTTATTGAGATAGAAACAATTTTTCTATAAATTGAAGTTATCAGTCTTTATTATTTATTAAGATCCTTTATTAGGCATGTATTAAGGAGAGGCACTTGTAATCATAGAAGAGTGCTAACCCCACCAACATCCCTAACATAGTTGTTGTAATGTTGTACAAGTTTCATGCAACCACATTCATCTGATTTCGATTTAGTATAATTGAAATTCTCAAAACATTCTGTGCTATAATCATCAACTGAAATTGTCACAATAAGTTGGAAAAAGCAGCAAAAGAAATATATGTTTTTGCTCGTTAAATAATAATTTATGCCTAGTTGTCCTAAGGGCGACTATCCGCAAAAACAAATAGGGCGACTATCCTTTTCGATACGGATACTTGCCCTCTATATTTGTGAAATAAATAAAAACGATTTAGCAATAAAACGTAATAAACGGTGTAATTTAAACTCTAATGCATGCAAAGAAACAAAAAGTTGACAAAAACCACAAATAATAATAAAAATATTCAATAAAAACAACTCACAAATATAAATTATTTCGCGGTTACAGTCCCGCCCCAGAAGATTTTTGCTCACATGGACAAAACGCGAGCGCCTAATCCTGCGGTTTATTTGTAAAACCTGAAGGAATGGTACTTCTAATAATAGAAGAGTGCAAACGCCCTCAACATCCTTAACATAGTGTATTCGAAACAGGGGCATGTATTCCACTACAAATAAGGCAACTATCCGGGTTTTACCCGGAACTCGCGTGACCGTCACGCTCAGATACACAGATCTGTATGTGTTTTCACTTCTGACGTGTAGTCCTACGACTTAAAGGTAATTTTTTTTCTTGTGATTTTGGTGTAGGTATATAATGGGTTGCAATAATTCTTCTCCTGCCTTCAATGTGCGTGAACGATTAATTGAACTATGTTTGTAAATTGCTATAGTTTGTAAATTCCCTTTGGAGCCAGGGTAAGGGAATGACTGTATAATATAAAGCTATAGGTACCTGTCCTATACTTAGATGATTTCCTAATTTTAGTAATTCTTGTTCTAGCTGGTTTAGCCTTTGTCAGATTCAAACGCTAAACAGGCTAATGAACGAACCAAACAGATGGAAATCCTAACTTTAGGACTTCACACAATATATTTTACATTTGTTTTTATATAACAACGCCAAAAAGGTGAACTTATCTAGCAATAACAAAACGTCACGATACCTTTCTAGTGTACCTAAACAAATTAGGTACATAAACTGTCAATTTTATCCTATAAAAGCAATTAGGTATTCACGTATCAGGGCGTAGCTCAGCACTTAGGTACATAAACGTATTAAATAGGTCGCCAGGAATGTTTACAAACGTCACATGTGTGGCGGGTAATTCGAGCGGTGGGCGTCCATCTTGGTTTTATAATAAGCGCGCCAATCGCTAGCGAGGGCGGTACACAGCTTCCTTGCATATCGGCTGTGATTTATTATTCTCTAGATGACAGCTACAATGGTATTTGTTTCAAATTCTAATACACCTAGTAAACTTACAAACTATTAGGTATAATAGAAAAGTAGAGCTGTTATAGGTGCCATAGGCGTCAATGAAACAAATCGGTATAATAGGTAATGTACTAGGTACCTAATTAGGTACTAATACATTTTCCGAAATATATCTACTGAGTAAATAAAATAACGTAGGTACATAGGTGGAGTAAGTATACATACAAGCATACTCAGATGCGTTTATAGGAATACTGCATTCTCCTAGTGACATACCAATATTGTAGGTACCTAGTGTAAAACCTGTTGAGTTTACCTAGTTGGAAACGGCAGGTGGGTGGCAGAGGTACCTACCTACTTAAATAAAATGCAAAGGATGCTTAAAGGAAAACGTGAAACTGTCTCCTATACCTAGCTTTTGGTGGTATACCTAGTATTAACTATGATGATCCGTGAATACTAGATCCCATCAAAAACATACCTACGATGTAAAAAAATGCAAGTCTCGCTGTTCTTGTAATGCAAACTAACAACATTTTATAGTGTCCGTATCAATTTTAAACATCTTTATTTCTTTAATATATATTTTTTTAATTCATTTATTAAGAAACTCAACAGCTTATTTATAGTACAAACATGAAATTGGGACAATTACATCAAATTCTTAAGCTAATTATAGAGTTTCACGGCATTTGTACAGGCACTTTAACTAGAAGGTAAATACTTATAATTAAGAAAATAAAAATAGAAACTAGCACTACAAATTAAATAAAAATAGAACAAAACAATAACAAATTATACACTTAAATACAAATATATAAATGAATGAAATTACTTAATTAATTCACTACTGGTGAGTATCTTCAGGATTTGGCTGCGATAGGACTTCTTTGACGAATGAAATATGTCAATACTTTCAAACTTTTCCGTGTATGTACGAAGTAGTCGCGTCATAATAGCATTTTTGCCATAATTGGTACCAACAGGGCAAACATTAAGATTTAGTTCGTAAATGGGGGATATTCTAGCGAAGAGGGGACTGGGGGGCAGATTTAAAAAAAATAAAAAAAACCCGAAATCTACCTCTGCGGGCCTGCTGCCGGCCCGGTTTTTTAAATAGTGCTTATTGAACACGTCGCTAGTGGGCTTTAGGTAGGTATGCATAGGTAGACTGACTGAATTATACTATTCTACTGCATGTAGCTGAAAACCGAATGTTGAGATGGATGTGTGGTGACTAGAATGGACAAGGTGATTAATAGAAACATTAGAAGGAGCCTGTAAGTAGCGCCAGTCGATGAAAAGTTGAAGAGCAATAAATTATCGTGACATGGACAATATCAACATGTGACGCGGAGGGATAGGCAAAATGTGGTGAAGAGAGTTTTATATATGGAAGTAGACTAATACAAAAGTGGAGGACGATGGATAAAAAGATGGCTGGACAATTGGACTGGGTAACAAAGGATATGACTAGGAAGGAAGTATGCAGTGAAATGGAAGACCTCAAATAAATGTAGTAAAAGGGTAATGATGGTTAAGGGAATTGATTTTCTGTTTTTTTTTTTAATTGGTGGTTGCCTTACACTGAAAACTACAGCCTAAAGTAAAAAAAAAAGTTGTTCATAAGAAAAATAAATTTGAGTTCAGAAACAGCAAAATAAAAATAAGACCTTAATGCAGCTCAAAAATCAATTGAGTTTATTTAGTTTTTAACTAGCAAGTCGGCATATGAACAAAACACTGAAGCTACCATAAATATATATTTCCCAAAGAAACTACACCTACATAGTTACTTAAAAATATATATATATATTTTTTTTTTAATTAAAAAAAAACGGGTCACTGTTGTCAACCTAACAATATGTTTAGAAAAATTTATGACATTGGAGCTCAACATTTTGGATTTAGAAGGCCGTCAAACAATTAACTATTTAAGTATATTTTTCTCATAACACGCGGAAGACGTTGGCATTAAGCTTATTAGGTATATTTAACGAAAACTAAGGACATAATTTGTAACTTCAGTACTTTACAATAATATGAAACGGTTACCTGCTATCGATTCATTGGTGATTGTCAGTTTTTAACTCTGCTACGTCATTTATTAATAACTATGTTTTCTACAAACTACATATAAAAATGTATGTACTCAATTGTAGTACGTAATATTATTCACGTTTTAATATATTCAACAAAATGTAGATCCTTAATTTATTTCAATTTATACAACACTGCTCGATAAAAGTTGCTGCTTTGTGTTTATGTGCGACCGTTAGGTTATTTATCGGGTACCAGCCAATCCCCGTAGTTTCACGCGTGCTTGTGTTCTCTGCTCCGCTCCTAAGGATATTCATATCCCAAAAGTTGGGATATCAATACAAATTAAAAAAACAAAGGAGTAGAAAAGTAGTAGAAACGGACCGCGACGGTGCGGTCATATTATTTAAAAACACGGACACCAAATCGAACTAATTGGTGATCCTTGGTAAAAAATATTAAGTGTGCGTTTTATTTTTGCCACCTTCGTAATACCTACCAATATGCAATATCTAAATTATTTATCGACTTAAACAAAAAAAGTCGTGACTTAGAACCTGGGTTGCAAGGGTCACCCTGAATGCGTAATGATACTAATGATGTAATAAAAAAAAAAATATTTTACAACAGTAAGCATAGTGTTGCTATAATAATTATATGCGTTAGGTTAAATGATAATTCAGAACTTTTCAAAAAAATTGTTTATGTATTAATGTATTTGCTTGTAATTTTTGTTTTTGAGTAGAACTTTCTGGATATGAGTGCTGTAGCAGGGGAAATGTGAAATCATAAACTTAGTAGATATACTAGCGTAATACTAGGTTTAAGCGTAAAATTGATGTAGTATTTTGAACTGTCACTATATAAAATCAACTACTTTTCGTTTACTACTGTCCCTGTCCTGTACTTTTATGAAAACTAGGATTCGAAAATCTAGGGCGTAGGTATGAGGGTCATAAATAATCCTGACTTCTTTCGGTGTTAAAATTATTATAGGTAATAACCTACCTACTACTTAATCGAAACTTTCTACAACACTCATATTTTGGTAACTAAGTCAGTACTTTGAATATTTTGCTATGAAAACCACCCTAGTTCACTAAAAATAAGCACGACAACATATTAGTCTCCCTTTCTTGCCACATGAACAAGTTTTCATGAAACTGTTATAGTTGTAGCTTACATAAAAGTTTGACGTCACAGTAATTAGTTCATTCTTATAATTTGTTTTTTTGAATCCACTCACAAGGCAAACGAATGAATAGTAAGTATATAGAAACAGTAAACAATTTCCTTACCAAAAATAGGTTATCAAAATTAAGTCCATAATTCCAGCATCAGTAGATAGGCTCCAATAAACTAGTTTTAAGTATTGCCTTGAATGTATATCTGATAAAACACTGTTATATAGTTTATCAGCTATCTTATAGATACATATATGTACTTACTTCCGTAATAGACGTATATATTACAAACTCATTAATTAAATGACATTTATATGACTTTTAATAGTAAGTATATTTAGAACACATAGTATTGGTATCAGATGGTGTTCGGGAATCACTCGACTGTGGCGGTATATATATATATATATAATATATATATATATAATATAATATATATATAATATATATATAATATATATATATATATTTTATTTTGATTTTGAGATTGATACAGAGATTGGATAGGAAAGAAACATGAATAAATTAATCAGTATGTTTATTATTACGTTGGAAAACAGTTTATAATTATGCTATTAAGTGAAAGTGAAAAAAGGAAAATGTAAAGTATTATATACCTATACATAACTCCATTGCATCTGTCCATCTAAAGGTTGTCTGTAAGAAATCGCAGCTAGCGATAAGACCGCCGTTTGTACCATTATTTGTTTTTATTTTAATGTTGTAAATAGTTTTATGGTGTACAATAAAGAATATTGTATTGTATTGTATTATATTTTACAATACTTTACATTGCATGCAGGGGGACGATTGATACAGTGTATCAGTCCACCCCTTGGTTACCTGTATTCCTGGTTAAAATTCGTAAAAATTGACTATTTCTTGTACTTTTTCCAAGCGGGAAAACAAATACTTCAAACCTGTCAAAACACGAAGATCGAATTAAAAAAAAACCTGGCAGCCGATACAATAGCGCCATTCATATGCTTTGACCAACTACTATAGCTATATTTTGGTCATACTCATAACTACGTTGTGCTTTGTGTATGCTTTTTGTTTCATCTGTATCGATCCTCCACCTGTATCAATCCTCCTCCACTCCCCCCATAGTATAAATCTTTAAGTGACAGACAAGTGCCGAAACTAAATTAATTATTACATTTTTGTAAGGCGCGTTGAATTAAGTTTGTAGGGAATACAGTACTAACATTGTGAAAAACATTTGAAATAATAACTATTAACATTAAAAATGTAGGTATCTTTAGTAAAGCAATTAAAATTGTACATAAAATGTTTTTTCTCTTATCCTGTGAATATATAATAATAGAAAACTAAATGAGTACAGGATTTACAGTTATTTATTTTTAGTATGATTTAATTTTGAAATATTTGAAATAACGGTCTTCTTAAATGTATGTAGGTATATTATAGTAGTTTTGCCAGAATAATCAACACTTTCATTTTTGTTCATAAATTAACCTTATATATATAAAAGTTAATAATATAATAAATACTTACTCACCGTATTTTATTGCAAATTCTTTCTAAAGGTAAATTACATCGCTTTGTGCTTAGACTGGAATTTAGGTAAAGACTGTGATTTTTGTAACGTGTAAGCACTTCATTTTATAAAACAAAGTCCCCCGCCGCGTCTGTCTGTCTGTTCGCGATAAACTCCAAAACTGCTAAACGGAAACGAAACGGGTGGGCTGACTTCCACGAGTCTTTCACTGGCAGATAGCTGGTGTTATAAGGAGTAACTTAGGCTATTTTAATTTTGGAAAAAGAATTAGGGTTCCTCGCAAAATATAAAAATATGTACGAACGTACGTACGTACGTATGTATGAACTGCTAGTTAAAAATAAGTAAGTTAAGTAAAATGAACTTGGGAATGGATGATTAAAATGAATGAATTGTTGCCATATTCATAGTTTCTGATGTACCTATTTATACTTTTCGGTCACCGGCAACTTGTACATGTACCTACTGCCAGACCAACTTTACCCGACCCAACATTTCACGGAGATCTGCTAATACTATTCTGGTAAAACATTGTTCTGTGCTAGTAGTAAACTGCTGCTGTCTTCTTTACGGTGGAGTAGGTACGTTCCAACTGTGACAGCTTCAATTTTCGCAATTCTCTCCTGTCCCTATTTTGATCTGCAATATTTTATGTTGCGGAAGATGACATTTCATTCAAAGAAACCTCAACCTAAATACACTTATATGGGAATGATAAGGTTACGAAGATAATGATGAATTTATTTAAATGCGACTCTGGTGGCAAGGGCGTGTAAAAAACTAAAGGTCAATTCTTAAAATTAAACATCGCTATATTGCTTCGAGTGCCGAGTGCATAGATGGCAGGGTATATCTAATTAAATTATTAATTTGTAAAACTAATATAATAGTTACACTGTTTTATATGAATTAAAACTTGAAATTGAAATGTAGCAGTTCTTTTTTGTTTATTTTTTTCTTTTTGTCCCACCTTTACAGATTTATTAACTAATACCTACTTGCTGTTTTTTTTAAAAACAAGTATATTTTCAGTTGGTAAATTACAATTATAAAATTATAATCTATACCTACCTATCCAAAGACAAAATAGAATATTGTTCTACGATTTGAAAAAGGAAACTTGGAATTCCTTTTGTTAAATTCAATAATAAAAACGAGTATTAATAAAAAATATAGATGTAAGATGTAGCAGAACGCATTACGTGTTAATAAATAAATTAATGTTTTTTTAGTTTATTTCGTCCTTTAACTAACTGGTCCTATGAGACGATGGCGACGTGTTATTTTTTCTTCTGTAATACGGATCACTGTATTTTATATACCAAGTTTAATAATTGGCGTCCGCAATATCGAAAGATTAAAAAAAATTGTTTATTAGCTAATAAAATAGGAGTGTAGGTAAACAATTCTGTAACTTATTTAATAATTAAAAAATAATGAGTTGAGATTGAGACACCTCACACACAGCGGCCATCTGATCCCAAACTGGATACAGCCTGCATTATGGTAACCAGACTGCTGATAAACATAATATCTATATATTATAGATAAATTACACCCAGACACAACAAATGATCGTGCTCATCACACAAATATATTATTATCTGCCATAACATCATTTAATCAGTTTTACTTTATATTTTAATCAAATAAATGCACCAATTACGCATTCTATGTTACGTAAAGTGGTAATTTTAAAAATCACCCTAGCATCTACCTACATAATAAAAAACAAACAATAATTATGTTCCATTTTTACTTTATCTTATAGCTTAGACAGTGCACATAAGTACCTTCGTAATGATAATAAAACCATAAGAATAAATAATTCGAATATTTTTCCTATTTTTAAATCTCTTTTTTTAATTTATTATTACCTGTTTGTAGATTCTTTTGTCACAAACGTCCGTACCTATTCTATTAATTGAAAATTTAAAAATAAATGCATTTTAATTGCTTTTTCAGTAATGTACATAACGATTAACCTCGAATGACATTGCTTACGTATAGAAATATCTCGTAATTACAAGATTTTATACTTACTAAAAACTTGCTAATAATAAACCAACACCTACCTAATCTCAAAGCAAAGCGAATATTCGAAGGTATCCAGGATTATGTTATGCTTAATACACACTTATGTACTACAAAATATTAATTACTCATACTAACTACCTAGCTATTCATTCAAATACCAGTTTCACGTCTCAATTAGACAGAAATGCAAGCGTATTATGTGTTAGTTTTCATCAAATCGCTGTACAAAACAAAACTGGAAAATACGTACAACAAAATAATCAGTCTTATTAATTGCCTAATCCTCGACCTTGTCAAGCTCGTTTTACAAATAACATCGCATAACAGCATACCTATTTACACTTTCTCTAACATTCCGGTAACAAGAACACCTAATTGTGCACGCAATGTATCTCTAAGTATTCAGTTTTTAAATATCTCATTTTTTTTTTTAATAATAAAGTACTAAGTCGCCATTTCACAGCGACCACACAATCTCGATACTTATGACACTGCGCATTCCATCGCTGCTCTAAGAGTTTACTATAATACAAAGTATTTAATAAAAACGTCGTTTTACAATGCTGGCAAAGGTGCGTAAATTTCGAAATAACGTGGTAGAAGCAGCAGCTATCTCATCATCATTGATAATGGTCGGTTTGGCAACGTCGCTTCGCTCACCTGGCGCTACCTGCGCACTGTCAACAGGGGGGCAAGCGAGGCGAACGCCAGTCGATCCGACGATCCGACAGACACGCTCGTCTTGAGCTGTCTTTATCGTTCCATATTCAAAATATTCCAGAAATATTTCTTTAAAACTTTATAAAGTGACGCCTTTGTACTTTTATAGTGTTGTTAAAAACCCATCAAGTGGAAATTTTTGCAGCTTGTGGACAAATAGCGTATTCAAATTAGGAACGTTCAAAAACACCGTTCGAAAAGCTTGTTCTTTTCATTGAGTAACATTGACTGGACTCTTAGATTTCGCGTGGCTATGTGCTGTGAGTTAATTCTAGATTTTCACCTACAGCGGAAACAGCTTACGTAGACGGCTAGCGGTAAAACGCCGTCCGCGCCGCACGCTAGTTCTTGTTTCATGTTGAGTAACCGTCAGGTTTCTAAAAAGTGCTTTCGAGACGAACATACACAAACGCGTACGTGAATTTTCGTCGCCCACTCGTAGTAGGACGGAGAGGTTTTGATCCCGTTAGAAAGTTGTTAAAAACTTGGACAGTCGTCGGATTAAATGGACGTGGTGTGTTGAAAAGTTGGTTGTAGCGGTGGGTTGTGTTGTGAAGTTGTTGATATTGCATGGCGCGATGATCAGCGGTGGCTGGGTGTGCGCTCTGCACGTGCGCACCGCAGGGCTCGGCGGTGCCGCGCTCGGTTCAGACGAGGAAGAGATCGTCTACCTTGCCTATGTTGTCATAGATGTCCTCACTAATCAGGTAAGCAGATACACTAGTACTAGTTACAGGTTACAAACATGAATAAATCTCAGTCTATTTGTCTTAGTCTTCGCTGTTGTACAGTTATCGCCGGCATTTGGAATACGGCGCGTTACCAGACGCCACGTAAGGGACCGGTTGTAATTGTAAGCAGTTGTTTCTTTGTGCGAACGGAACGTTAATGATTAAATGATAACATTATCTAAAAATTTTGCAATAATACTTATCAATGGTCAATTTGCCATGCGTTCAAAGCGTCAAAAAATGTAGCTCAAACAATATATTTCTTCTCAAGCAACGAGCACGAGTAATATCAGGTCAGAAGGTTGATAGGTACCGTAAGTTTGTAAATTATTACAACAACTACCAATTACGTTACATTACACGATGAATGTAGAAGATAGAGATGCAATAAAAGGTTGTTAAAAGTTGTAGAAGTAATCATTTCTTTGAGATTTTAAAGTAAACTCTTGTCAACTTTAGAACTGACGGAAATAAAAAAAAAATCAGTAGCGCAGCGGTAAAATCCGGCGTGATTTAAGATGGTTGTTTTGTTTACTTTCTAGTTGACTCTAGTTCTGATATTCGTTTACATATTATGAATGTTGGGTTAGAAAGAACGTTGGTCTTTGACCTAATCTACTTGAATATTAGCATTGCCATTCAACGCAATGCTGCCAGCCTTCTGGGAACGCTACCTGTAGGCCGCATTTTTATTTTAGAACACTTGAATATTCAGTTTACCTTAAAACGATAGAATTGGCAGTATTTATTGTCTAGAATCAGTCTAATTAAATATTTACGTATGAAGAACTGATCGCATTGATTCTTACTTATATGGCTATTATATATCCAAGGTACCTAAATACAAAATACTAGCAGCCCTTACCTGAACTTGCAAAGTGCAAGTGAAAAAAAGACACCGTTTCGTCGCAATTTCCCAAGTTTTCGAGTGGAACCAATTGGCCAATAGCAGTCCTCTACGTGTACGGGGCCGATAATGAGTAAATTTTTATTGCCAGCTTCTTTTCTCAGTATCCCTCTGCAGTACCTATGTATGCTGCTGAGATATTAGAAGTAAGTACTTATAAACTTTATAAAGTACTGTTTAAAGACAAGCATTTAAAAGATGTTACAATACAAAACCAGCGGCACCTTTTTGGTGATTTCGGCTGTAGTAGAAAGCATAAAAATGTTTACACAACAGCACGGCTTCTATGAAAAAAAATCACTTGCAAACTTTGGGCTTGGGTTTACGCTTACAGGACCTTCTGCAGAAGGATAAAACTGTTGCCTATTTATATCTAAAGATTTAGCGTGATGACGCTTAGAAGGTTAATGTAATAGGATGTTATTAGCAAGTAGTTAGAGGTTTGGAGGTAATCTATTCGTCTCACGCCAGATGAGGTGGCATTATAGATAATTGTGTACTTAAGTCACACTTTGTAACCCTATGACTTACCGGATATTGGTAATAGTAGTATACTACTACAAGACTGTCCAGTCAAATGAGAACATTTTTTACCAAAGTTCAAAACGGGAGGTTAGGTACAATTTTGTTTAGAATATCAAAGCAAGAAGTATTGAAAAGAAATCGACTAGTAAACTCTTTCTGACAGCCAAGTTATTGACTTTTTAGCTCATTAGTAAAAGAGACTGATGCCAAATCCTTGACAATAGAATGAAATCAATACGGTAACCGGTTATGTTATTAACACTGGCGATATATATATTTGAAAAAGAGTGTTCTTGGAGTTTCTTGCCTGTTCTTCTCCATAGGATCTACGTATTGGAACAGGCAACTAGCTTCACGACTGACTTAGTCTGACTGACTCCTACTCCTGACAATTCAAAAATACCTATTATTGGTTTAATTGAAATAAATGGTTCTGATATGATTTGAATTGATTTGATTGATGAAAATAGTTATTATGAATATTTAAACATTTTCAGATTACCAACCAATATAGCAAACCATTGTCTATCATTTATTAAGAGACATGCTTCTTACTCTAAATTGAACTCATTTTCTACAAAGTCCTTAAATGCATATATGGTATCATGGCTGGCCTGTTGGTCTAGTGGTTAGTGACCCTGACTGCTAAGCCAGAGGTCGTGGGTTCGATTCCCACGCAGGACAAATAATTGTGTGATGAGCACGATAATTTGTTCTGTGTATGGGTGTAATTTTTCTATAATATGTATGTATTTTGAAATATATAAGTATGTTTATCAGCAGTTTGTTTCCTATAGTACAGGTTCTGCCTAGTTTGGGATCAGACAGCCGTGTGTGAGATGTGTCCAGTTATTATTATTTACTGTTGCGTTCTTTGTTCAATGCTATTTACAGTAAGTAGTAGTAGATTAGTCTCATTTCTTTTTTTACAGAATTTACTAGAAAATTTACCAGCAATACACAACAAACATTGTTAAAAATACTCCAAACTTCTAAAGTCTGGTATCTGAGCAGAAATAGATAAGTCGATTTTAATTTTTATTCTTTGTTATGCATGCACTATAGTGCAATTAGAATTTAATGCTAGGTGTAATGGGCGGTTTTATAGCTAGAACTAATCTCTGGCAAAAAACCTTTGAATGGATTAACAGTAACAAGAGTAAGTCATAGTTGACGGTGTATTAAATACAGTAGTACATATAAGTATATATAATATAAATATATATTGAAAACAGTTCTTTGTACGCATTTAAAGGAGTGTGAAATTTCTAAAATAGGTATTCTAGTTCTAGTTTATATTATAAAAGAAGTGCAGAAAGCTAAACTTTTAATCAATATGTGTTACAAATTTAATAATAACGTGAAAACAGCTAAATCAAGCTACACACGTCCATTGTAAGGAAAGCTAATACAGATAGTTCAAGTTACACTAGCCAATGATATTTAATAAACCAAAAAAGACAACTTATGAATTATGGCGATTTCAGGTACAAATAAATGCATAAGCATTATACACTTACTCATGTAGCAATGTCATGTCTTAACGAAGTATTGTGGATATCTTCGAGATAATAACTAAAATACATAAGCATACATACATTTAACCCACCAAAAATATAAAAAAAAGATACCAAATCACGTTGATCAAGAATCGTCGTTGTCATATTTAAAAAACAGTGTTTGCATTAGATTGCGCGTCGGATAGAAATAGTATATCATACCTATTTATATACGTGAGGATTTAATTAGGTATGCTTTTGTCTATTTTTACCAATATATGGTTACTATTATGCTAACAAATTAACGATACATTGGATATGGAATCTTATACACCTAAAATTCACACAACAAATTGTATGTCTATTACATACCTGCTTAAATGTATAAGCATAGTCGTACCTGCCCAGGTTTTGGTCTAGAGGGAGTCTTAAGTTGGATCCCTGCGGTCCGGGTAGAGCTAGAACTTTTTTAAGTCGGTTCATCAGCATTTGTTTTTCTTCGGCATCTTCAGTCAGTTGCAACTAGAGATGAATAATCACCCGGGTTTTTACCCAATCGTGGGTTTTAACCCGGGTGATTACCCAACTCTAGAGATTGGTGATCACCGGGGTTTTACCCAGACGTGGGTTTTAACCCATCTCTAGTTATTGAAAGGAGAGTAAATGCGGGTAACCGTATGAATGGCGCACTACCTGCCTTTATGAGCGGTCAGTCGGAATCGAAGAAGGCGCGCCTGACCGTTCATAATGGCGGGCTGGTGCCCACTTTAATGTATGGCAGCGGGAAATGGGTATGGCAGATAAATGATGAAAGTAGAATAAATGTTGTTCAGATGAGATCACTGTACGTAAAGAATGTGCGGAGTGAGATTGCTTGACAGTGTGTTGAGTCAAGTAGTGGGATGTGGGATGGCGATGGGCTTGTATAGAAAGTTTAATGAGAGTTGGAGAAGCTCGAGACGTATGTACAAATTGAAACAACTAGCAGGCTGTTGTCTCTGCCAATCCCGAATAGAGAAAGGCTTGAGCATATATATATGTACTAGCCGTCCCTGCAGTTTCACCTGCGTTTATGGTCACTAATCCGCTCCTATTGGTCATATCGTGATGTTATATAGCCTATAGCCTTCCTCGATAAATGGGCTATCCAACACTAAAATTTTTTTTTCAATTCGAACTAGTAGTTCCTGAGATTAGCACGATCTACCAAACAAACAAACAAACTCTTCAGCTTTATAATATTAGTACAGATGTATGTATAATGTTAGTCATGTCATTTTTCAAAAATATTTCCTATATGGTAAATGTATCTTACCTACCTATCGCTAAATACTTAATATAAAACAAAGTTCCCCGCCGCGTCTTTTGTCTGTGTATTCGCGATAAACTGAAAAACCACTGAACGGATTTTCGTGCGGTTTTCACTCATGTACACAGTGATTCATGAGGAAGGGTTAGGTGTATAATTTGTTAAGGTTTTGTGTAAACTGGTTTAAATATGATGATGATTGTTGAAGATGTCTCTGCTACCCATGCGAAGCTGGGGCGGGTTGCTAGTGTAATAATAAATTTGGGCTCAATTAAGTGAACACGTCTGAGGCATGCGACTCGTAACACAAAGTTTACATTGGTACTCAACTTAGTACATAAACAATTAATAACTTAGTTTGAATTGAAGGGTTAACAAGAGTAATAGCAATATAAGATTATATTATAGGGCACTTCGATCATTACTGTCTAGATGAACTGTCAAAGCTGTGAAAGCGTCGAAAAAATTATAGTCCAACTGGCCTTTAAGTACTCGAATCGCATTGCGAAATCTTATTGTTTACAATTACAGTTTGTGAGATAAAAGTGTGCAGAAATTACAAAGGTCGATATAAAATAACGAAAAAGTTACTTTTCATCAGTAAGTATCATTATTTCATATCAGTTCAAGCAAAATAATTAAGTAAATAAGCCATCAACTTAGTATGCACACACACTAGTAAGTTAGAGTGACGTTTCGCGAGTGTAAAACGTAATTGTCACGCACACCATCAAACGCGGGTGAGCATCTTTTTTTGGAAGTGGAACTAAATCGTACAAAAGTTTTACTCGGTGTTTACTATTCGCCCTCGTTGCGCACTAACTTCTTTTCTTCTTTTGAAAACATTTTAGAAACTCTAACTCCTTCCTATAGTCATACAATTGTAATGGGCGACTTCAATACTTGCTTACTCAAAAATGACTGTCGCTCCTCTTCGCTGCGTAGTGTAGTAGAAAGCAGTAATCTATCTCTTTTAGCACTAGATGCAACACATCATTTTCCAAACTGCACTCCTTCTCTTCTTGACCTTATTCTTGTCTCCTCTACTGATCATGTCATCAAACATGGTCAATATCCAGCTGATGCATTTTCTTATCATGATTTGATATTTCTATCTTACGCTATCCGCCCACCTAAGGCAAAGTTGAGAATTCTTGTGCAACGCAATTTCAGTAGAATGGATACTGCCAAACTTAAAGAGGATGCCGGTAATATTAACTGGTCAGATCTATTAAACTCGCAGTGTGTTAATGAGAAAGTCCAAATTTTCTCTGAAAATTTGTTACAGCTATATAACTTGCATGCGCCCTTGCGATGTACTAAAATAAAGCATTTACCGGCTCCATGGCTTACCGACGAGATACGGCAGATTAGGACTAAAAAATCTACAGCAAAAAACAAATACAAGTGTCGACCCACGGAGACTAACTGGAAAAAATATGTATCCCTGAGAAATCACTGCAATAAGATGTGTAGAAATGCTCAACGCCAACATATCCACTCATCCGTAGAAAACGAAGATCCAGCCAAAGTCTGGAAATTTCTGAGAACATTGGGAGTTGGAAAGTCGCGCCAAGACTCTGTTCCTAAAAATATTGATATCGATTCACTTAATAAACATTTCTCTACTTCGTCTAACTTTAATGAGACAATTAAAGCTAATACCCTTAGATATATCTCTTCTACACCAGCTCCCGACTATCCACCTTTCGTCTTTGATCAACTGTCTGCTTGTGATGTTAAGAAGACTATACTAGCAATCTCGTCAAATGCAGTAGGAAGTGACTGCATTAGTCGAAATATGATTCTCCCTATCCTTGACGAAATCCTACCCATCCTTTGCAATATTTTAAATCACTCCCTGTCAAGTGGTGTCTTTTCAACTGCGTGGAAAGATGCACAACTTATTCCTCTACCTAAAAAAGTAAAACCCTCTTCATTTTTGATTACCGTCCAATCTCTATTTTACCTTTCCTATCCAAAGTCCTCGAACGTCTTATCCATTTTCAATTAAGTAACTTTCTCTCCAAAAATTCCTTACTGAACCCTTTCCAATCTGGCTTTCGTCCTGGTCACAGCACTACTTCTGCATTAGTTCACATTATGGACGATATCAGACTAGGCATGGATAGTGGAAATATTACAGTACTTATCTTACTGGATTTTAGCAACGCATTCAATACTGTAGATTTTCACATTCTGCTTGGTATACTACAGTCTCTTAACATATCTCCAAGGACAATTGATTGGTTTCATAGTTACCTGTCTGGTCGCCGACAGCGTATACGCATTGAAGACTCGGTCTCGTCTTGGTGCAGTATTTCTGCTGGTGTGCCGCAGGGTGGCGTTTTATCTCCCTTACTCTTCGCTGTTTTTATAAACTCCATCTCTAAACAATTACGTTCGTACTACCACCTCTATGCAGATGATTTACAGATTTACACACAAGCTCCACTTAACAAGTTATCGGAAGCAATTAACATAGTCAATGCTGACCTGTCGCACATTGGCGAATGGAGTCATAATTGTGGACTCAAAGTCAATCCCTTAAAAACTCAGGTATGTGTTATTGGCAGCCCTGGGTTAGTTTCAAGAATTGACTGGTCAGAACTGCCCCAAATTCAATTCAATGGCACCACATTAAAGATCAGCACTAGTGTCAAAAACTTGGGAATTTACATGGATAGTACCTTATCTTGGGGACCACAGCTGCAAGAAGTCAGTCGTAAAGTCTTCGCTTCAGCAGGGTCCTTGCGAAGGTTACGTAACTTTCTTCCGACTGCCACTAAGGTTGCACTTGCACAAGCACTTCTCCTACCAATTCTCGACTATGCCGATGTCAGCTATCTGAATCTCACTGAAGCACAACTTGATAAGCTTGAGCGACTTCAAAATTTTTGTATAAGATTCATATTTGGGCTACGAAAATATGATCACGTTTCTGAATTCCGTCAAAAGCTCAAGTGGCTTCCAATTCGTTCTCGCCGGAATACTCACATACTCAGTTTTCTTTACAATATCTTATTCAATCCTAAGGCCTCTTTTTATCTCAAAGAACGATTCAAGTTCCTTCATGATACACATGAAAAATCTCTGAGGTCATCAGAGGATTTGAGACTGGAGATGCCACTACATTCCACAAAATTTTACGACCAATCCTTTACTGTTGAGGCTGTACGTTTGTGGAATGCGTTGCCAGTCACCATTAGACGAGCGCAAACAATAACAATTTTTAAGAAAATGGTTCATGAATACTATTTATCACATTAGGTTAATTATTTCCTTATTAAAGTATGTTGAGTATAAATTAAAATATGTATATATGTATGTTTGTTATATGATAGACTTAAGTATATATTATATGTTTATGTATGTTTTATATTAGTATGCATAAGTAGACTAAATATACAGGATATCTGTATATTTTCATATTGATTTAGTTATAGTAATTATAGTTTTCATAAAAATTTTAAATGCACCTCCAACTACAACTGTCTCTCCGAAACACATTGATCCATCCTAAGGTTGCCTAGAAGAGATTGCATTTTGCAATAAGGCCGCCCTTTGTACATTATCTGTATGACAAATGTATTTATGATAATTCTACTGTAAGACTGGTGTACAAATAAAGTGTTATCTATCTATCTATCTATCTATCTATCACACCAGCTTAATAAAAATGACCCGTTTATTTTAGTTCTTTTGTAGTGCGACACTCTATCTATATTAATGATCTATCTTAAAATAACTGAAAAAAAAAAACACACTTTAATGGCTAACCGAATTAAAAAGTAAAAAGAGTTCCATTATCCACCTCCTGGCTTCATCATCAGACCATGGTTACCAAGCCCAATGTGTTGGACTTGTCAAAACGATGTATATGAGCCCAAACTCGCTAGGTTTACTAGTGGCCACTAAATAGCTCCACTATCCACTCCTGGCTCTATCATCAGATCAACCCCAAGATGTCAAATTATAGTATTCCCATCCAATCAACATAAACATACAAAGTTTATGTTCCGATATGACAATTAAAAGTAGGTTTACATAGCAGTGAAGCTTTGAATTGCACTGATCGTGGTCGAATTGCACTGATCGTGGTTGAATTGCACTGATCGTGGTTGAATTGCACTTATCGTGGTTGAATTGCACTGATCGTATTTGAATTGCACTGATCGTGGTCGAGTTGCACTGATCGTGGTTGAATTGCACTGATCGCGGTCGAATTACACCGATCGTATTTGAATTGCACTGATCGTGGTTGAATTACACCGATCGTATTTGAATTGGATTGATCGTGGTCGAATTGCACTGATCGTGGTTAAATTGCACTGATCGTGGTTGAATTGCACTGATCGTGGTTGAATTGCACTGATCGTGGTTGAATTGCACTGATCGTGGTTGAATTGCACTGCTCGCGGTCGAATTACGCCGTTCGTAGTTGAATTGCACTGATCGTGGTCGAATTACACCGATCGTATTTGAATTGCACTGATCGTGGTCAAATTACACCGATCGTATTTGAATTGCACTGATCGTGCTCGAATTGCACTGATCGTGGTTGAATTGCACTGATCGTGGTTGAATTGCATTGATCGCGGTCGAATTACACCGATCGTATTTGAATTGCATTGATCGTGGTCGAATTGCACTGATCGTGGTTGAATTGCACTGATCGCGGTCGAATTGCACTGATCGTTTTCGAATTGCACTGATCGTTTTCGAATTGCACTGATTGTGGTCAAATTGCACTAGTGGTGATAGACTAATTTTAAGTTTAAGTCCGGATTTAAATATATAATGTCCTTGAAGGTTTAAAAACAATCTGTGTAATCAGGTCAGACAGTTCAGGGGTATAAACCAGTGCATCAACTCTCGTTAATGTAACCGCATATCATGTAACGCGAAAATCTTAATGTTTTTTTAAATTGTTATAGTAATAGTAATGTCCTCGTATCTAACACACTATTAGCCTTTTGAGCGCCACCTAAAGACAAAATAAACACTTACGAGTATAATAATAATAAAAATATCCTGAGAGAACAAAAAAAAAACAGACTTGTTTGTTTGTCACATTTGTGTGATAGTGGCGTTCGGAAAGCTAGTACATAGTAACAAAAAAGAAACCACCCAAGTGCGAGTTGAACTCGCGTGGAGAGTGTTCCGTACGATGAATATGTATCTACCATTTTTTAAGTACAACTAATTTATCCCAAGAACAAACTTAACATTGTAGTTGAAGACCATGTTTTCCCATACATGCCAACTGCAAATATACGTTTGTATTCACAATATTAAGAGTTTTACCATGTTATTATAAGACCATACATTTCTTATAGGTTTTCATGTAATCTAAAAGTAAATATCTATGTTTTGTATTTATTTCAAAATTTGAGTCACAGTAGTCTCGGAGATATCTAAATTTCATCTATTTGCTTAAATAACTTTAAAACTATTAATGTTAAAGTTATAAAAAAAAATGTATTGAGACCCTCACAACAACCCCTTTCAGTTGATATGTCACACAGTACAAATTGCAAATATTTTCTAATTTGGCTCCCAAAAGTTATATATATTCAAAATTAATTTATTCACGTTGCACATTTTGTATTTGGGTCACAGGAAATTGAATTTAATTTCAACTTAATCGGGCTAGTGGAATTCAAGTCATTTGGCTGTGCCAGATGTACAGATAGACGCACAAGAGATCCTATAAGGTTTTCGTTTTTTATTCGGACGCACGGAATCCTAAAAGGTCAGGAGTCAGGACATTGTAAATGTAAGTACCTATATATAATTTATACCTTTTAATGCTGATTTATTCAACTTACGAAGGTAATTAAAAATTATAATGAAGCCTGTCTAACTGACAAAGGTTAACAGTATGTTAAATCATTGGTATCAGGGGGATGACACAACAATAGTTAATTGATAGTTCTATTGTGAATTGTTTATTTTATCTTTATGACCAGGAAATATCGATATTTTACTATTTATCAATAGGTAGCCATTTTGCAGTGATGTTAGCATTTTTACATTGTGTATAAAAAGGTAAAGAAAATTGTGTTAAATAAATAAAATATCATATATATATATAAAGAATATGATAAGAAATCTTTATCTAAATAGATAGATATAAAACCCTTTCTTTTTTTTAGGTGGTTTAGCTGAAGAAAATTTTGTTATAAAAATTAAATATCATATTTCATAACTCGTTTCCTTTTTTTGTAATTTTTAAACGTAAAGTAAAGCGATCTTTAAGCATATCAAGAGGTACTTATCTACATAATAGTAATATCAACATAAATTCTTTTATAAAACAATAAAAAAGAAAGTATCGGGATGACCGACAGAAGTGATAATTACGTAACGAAGCGGTTTACTCTCCCATAAGAAGTTATCACTTCAAAAATACCTGACTCAATGGCAATTCATTAAATGACATTCGTTCGAAAGTTATTTTTAACCATAGACTAATTGTTATTTGCTAATATTACGTCACACATCATACAAGACTAACAAAAGATTTGAGTTTTCACCGTTGGTAATTCTAAACTCATCCATGTCATTTTATAACACCTTTAAACTTTAGACCTTAGCTTTCACGATTATTATGCTTGACGTTCCCTAATGACTCTATTCCGAACGTAAGTTACGAGTAAACTGTCTAATTAATTATAAATTAATAATTTAATTCGAAAGACTGCTTTACCAGAATTCATAATTGAACACCATTTTGTTGTCTTTTAATTTTGTAATGATTTTATCATTATGTCATATTGCCAAGTGTAGGAACGTGTCAAGTTTGCATTATAATGTGAAACACGAAAAAAAATAGGATTACGGACATGTTAAAATAGCCTTATTATTTTATTTCCAGCTTTATTATTATGAATCTTAGCTAGCATCTTTAGTCTTTTTGTATTATATATCTATATATTAGTACGCGAATAGATTTCTTTCGATGTGTGTTATTTGAAATAATTACTAATTATTTACAGAAGAAGTGCAGAGAGCTAAAATTTTAATAAATATGTTTTACAGATTTATAAATTACGTGATACTTAATAGCTACATCCTGTGACACGCGTCCAGTATATAACCTCTCATAGTACGTAAGTATATACAATGACAACTCAAGTTATACCACAGAGTACATAATTAACATAGTTCTGGATATACTATATAACATGCCCGAATTCGACCATAAAACAATCTCTAGTTTATCTTAGTCTACTTTTTATCCCGATATTCCCACGGCATCGGAACGGGTGAAATCGCGGGGCGAAGCTAGTTATTACACGCTCAATAAGCGCCGCAGATTAAACAAAGAATTGGCATGAAATTTGCTTCTTCGCCCAAGAAACCTTTTCATATTCTTACTAAAATAAAAAATAAAAAACCCTTATGTCAGAACACGGGTAATTCATCAACCCGTCCTACGGCCCATTTAGGACGACTTGCAGAAATTAAAAATAAATATTATTTTCATTCTGCAACTCGTCTCTCGTTACTATTAAAGTACAGTTTTATTACCCTTCCTATAACTGATATAGTTTTGCTAAAAACTGATTCACCTTCGTGTTATAATAATATAGTAGGTAGGTATATTGTTCTGTGTCTGGGTGTAATTTATCTACAATATGTATGTATTTAGAAATATATAAGTGTGTTTATCAGCAGTCTGGTTAGCATAGTACAGGCTCTGCCTAGTTTGGGATCAGACGGATGTGTGTGAGATGTGTGAAGTTATCATTAAGTTATACATTTCTATTTCACTGCCCATTTTTATCATTTCCTACATATAACGCGTTTTAACATAACCTTTTACCTTATCTTACTAAAATAAATTTATTATAAGTAATCCGTTTTATGTTGACATTAAACTAGATATAATATATTCAAACATAGTGGTATCATAGTATTTTGTAATCACTTATAGTAAACAAATTAAAATTCACTAATAATGATGGGAACTAAATCAATAAGAAGGTTTAATTTTCCAGCTCCTCTCTATTATTTCTTGTTAAAATTAAATTTGTAGTTAAGTATTGGATTTGACAAAAAATATATAATGAATATATTACAATAGGATAATATGAAAGTGTCTAAAAGTGCTACGTTTACAGGAATCCACTATTAAAGTACAAGATCAGAGAGAGAGAGAGAGAGAGAGAGGTCTTTCCCTCTCTCTCTCTCTCTCTCTATCTGATGGTGCTTTTATACTATTATTTTTATTCATTCAGTCATTTTTCAAGTAAAATTCAATATTTCTTAAATTATGTTTTACTATGTTTATTAATATAATAGATGAAAACCCGGCTTCGCTCGGGTGAAATGACTCATAATACACAATCTTTTACAAAATGTAGGTACACATACGTGTGAATCGGCCTTAACGAACTGAAGATATTCGTGTGAATCGGCCTTAACGAACTCAAGATGGCATCCGAGTGGCCAATATGGCGGCTGCCATTTGCACGATTATAATTTAACAAAATACTCGACAATCCTAATTTTGCGGATATATGTTGTCGACTCGAAATAATTATTTTTTTATGTTTTATTATTCAGTTAAGGTTTCAATCGAATCTACCGTACCCCTTGACCGAATTATTAATATAGATTATTATAATACCATGACATGATACATAAGTATTTTTATTTATTTTTTATCTAATAATACCTACTGTATTTAATACTGTCGGACTTCACGTTTCACTCGTTGCATTTGAATGTGTTTCTGTATCTATGTCATAATATTAACACCTAGGTATATGGAGGTTGAGGTTATTCTGCATTAGGTACTACTACTTACATTGGATAAAAAAAATTATACGGTATTTCCTACAATTTATCCAGAATTGTACTTTTCTAGCGACTTCCACATACAGCAAAAAGAAACATACTCCAAACATCATCTTCAACCTACTAATCCTGCATCGCGCTATGAGAGTTCTCGCGCCGATTAGTATATATACAACTTCTCAACATCAACCGTTGGGCCGCCAGTGATCATGCCTGGCGCGGCCCGCCAGGCATGATCCCTTCGCCTGGTCGGAGGATCCTCCTTATGTTGGAGGGACATGACACCCGTTCCTCCACACTTTTATACAGAATTTGGAGTCTGAATATTTTGAGTGCTACAATTTTTTTTGTTAATCAAATTATGTTAAATATAATAAAATTTTATTACGAAATAGGCACGGTTGTATTTCTATTAAGTTTGTAAGAAATACGATTTAATTAGCACTTTTAATTTAATGCAACCGTTATGTAATTAACTGAAAATTGGTTGGAGTTATCTAGTATAATTTTAAAGTCTACATTTATATAAAACTGGCCGGTTCCCATAGTTTTACTCGCGTTTGTGGTCACTACTCCACTCTTAAGAGTCGTAGCGTGATGTTACGTAGCCTATACTATTCCTCATTAATCTGGCTATCATATACAAAAAGATTTTTTCAAATCCGATTGGTAGTTTGAGAGATTAGCGCGTTTAAACATACATACAAAACTCTTCAGCTTCATTATATTAGTAGGTATTGACGAATACAACATTTAGATGTCTTAAGTCTCTAGTAACTGAGAAAATTAGACGCATATTTTTGAAGTGAATACTTCTTTGGGCACTTTTGGTATGGAGAAAAAGCACAGAACTCGCGTGACCGTCACCTTCAGGTACATATATATAGATGTGTGTGTGTGTTTTCATTTCTGACGTGTAGTCCTACGACTGACAGTTTGTTAGGTGTATATACATTATAATATATGTATAATATTGCAGAATATCAACCAGGTCCTGGATGTCCAGGCCTTGGCCGATCACGAAGTCCTTGGAACTCTCACACTATGACAACTTGTGCGATCTCAAAGATTAGTGATTTTACCAAAAAAAAAGTGATTGAAGATTATTCCTTTGTGTATTCCATCGTTAGTTTTTATATACAGTTTATGTAATTTGTTCTCTTTTTAACGAATGCCGACACAAGAGTTAAAATATTTTTTTCAGTAAATTATAAGACATCTCCAACTCTTTATTTATGTGGGTCGTTTTCATTCGCCATTTCGTCCCAATACGCCAAGTTTGTTTTGGGACATGATGACGAACGAGTAACAACCCATTTATGCGTACTATTATTATTATTCTTTTACCAATAACTCTACTGTGTCTTGTGTTAAAAAAATATCCTATAACGGGGTTTTACAGGGCCATACAGGGCCATACAGTATCCGGACTATTGAAGTGCCGTAATAATATAATGGAAGGTATGTAAACAATACAACCTTTTTACTGTTGTGTGCTTGTTTGCGTAGAGCTCTTTAGAGAGTGATTTTGAGATCGCAGCAACGCATGAGTTATATTTCTAACTAGCTGTGCCCGCGACTTCGTCCGCGTGGAATAGTGTCTTTAGGTAGAGAATTTTTAATTATTTAGGCTAATTGACAATACTTCCATACAACTTTTCATCCCCACCTTTCAACCCCTTACATCCCTTTTTTCACATTAAAAAGTAGCCTGTGTCCTTTCTCAGGCTCTAGACTATCTGTGTACCAAATTTCATTTAAATCGGTTCAGCAGTTTTGCCGTGAAAAGGACAGACAGACAGACAGAGTTACTTTCGCATTTATAATATTAGTAAGGATGGTGCGAGTTTATGGACACTCACTTTCTGGTAGGACGTGTGCTTGGTTACTTACCTCCTTCATAGTAAAAAAACCTTACAAGTGCGAGTCTGACTCGCGCACCGAGGGTTCTATAAGCAAACAAACTTGTATGAAGATAGAACGTCCATCTCGAGAATCAATTCAATTCTTTTCCAAAAGACAAACTTAACGTTGCGGTTCTAAAAATACTCTCTCATACATTGATGTACCACAAAGTCAAATTTCCAACCGCAAAAAATAAGTTTGCAATCACAAAAACAATTTTTCTTATGTGATATAAACAACAAATTAACGATATTCGGATTTTGTCTTTTACTTGTGATGTCAGACCCTTCTCACCAAATTTCATGATTCTAGGTAAATGGGAGGTACTCTATAGGTTTTGATTTACTTGCTAAATTTTAAAATTTTGTTGAATCTAAGGCTTAAATTGCCATATCTTTTGATTGCATTGACTTAAAGCTTTACGGGACCACAGACATAATTTTTAGGGTTCCGTACCTCTTGGAACAAACGGAACCCTTATAGGATCACTTTGTTGTCTGTCCGTTCGTCCGTCTGTCTGTCTGTCAAGACCCTTTTTCTCAGGAACGCGTGGAGGTATCAAGCTGGAATTTATATTAAATACTCTGGTCTACTGTCCCTTGAAGTTGTAAAAAAATCAAACTTCTAAGCCAACGCAATCACAAAATACAGCCGTTTATGCCGCAAATTTCCGCAAATTTTTGACACTCGCAAGAGAATCAAAACCTACAGGGTACTTCCCGTGAACTCAGAATCTTGAAATTTGGTATGAAGCAAAGAATAAAGGAAAAATTATGTAAACCGTAAATTTTTAGTAACATCATATAATGAAACTATTTTACGGAACCCTCGGTGCGCGAGTCCGACTCGCACTTGGCCAGTTTTTTTTTGGTATTAATTTCAACTTGATGCTTCCCCGGGTTGCTGAGAAAAACCGTCTTGACAGACAGACGAACAACAAAGTGATTCTATAAGGGTCCCTTTTTGTCCTTTTAAGGAACAGAACCCTAAAATAGAAGGGTAAAATGTTTTCTCATTTTCAATTAATCCGATACCTCTAATTATTAATTATTTTAATTTTCCCCATTCACAAACGTAGGTACCTGCCAGAATTTGGTGATTGACAAGATATTCTAACTTTTCTAGTGTAACGATATGTAATTAACTAACAGCTGAACACATGTTTTTCATTTAAATTACGAATTTATTTATTCCAATATGGTGGATAATGTGGAATCATCAAATTATACGAATTGAAATACAACCTTCGTTGTTAAATTAAGAAATCTTTTAATGATGTCGAGGAAAAATTCTAAACCACAATTAGTTAAATACGTTATATGAATATTAAAACTGTGGATACCATGATAGATGCTTAATTATTTAATTAATAAATAGGACGTTATTATTTGGATAATGACTGGTCGCTGGTTTTATTTTCCTTTAGCCGGACTACCTTAAGAAGCTAAGAACCTCTTTTTACACACTCAGCAGTTTGTCACATACCTTTAATGGCATTCTATGCAGCCCTTTGTAGGCATGATACAGTTCGTGTAGGTACGGTGGTTTAAGTATTTGAATAAGTACACTGAACTTGATGGTTACTTGATCAACTGTCCCCGTAGAAAAATCATTAGGGAAGCGGGCTAGAAATTCTCCTAAAGAGAAAGTAGAAGTCGAGAAATAAAAACATTGATCCCACATATATTTATTTAGTCTATCTGGACTGACATGCTTATATGCGTTGGCTCTTTCGTCACGTAAATAAATTTTCCTTCTATGTAAGTGAGGGCGTGATTTAACACTTAAATGGACTTATGGACATGTTAACATATACATATAATGTTACGTTCGCATTAGAAATTCAAATTATACTGACAATTTCTAGCGATTCATGTTAAGTGTTTATATTACGTTTGTGAAATGAATCGGTGTAAATTATGTACGGAGCTAGGAGGCGAGTAGTAGACGATATGACGTTACCGATGCTTAAAAAAGTAGGTATATGAAGCGAGTGGTACCTACATAATTATATCCTAACTAACATCATAAATGCGAATAACGGTTCGATTTTTTTGTGGTATTGGTCGCAAACGAGAAGTCAGGTCATCGGCTGGTAAGTGACGCCCATAGACACTTGCAACTCAAAAGTCACAAGTGCGTTGTCGGGCCTTTGAGGTGGGAGTACGCTCTTTTCTTGAAGGCCTTATCGGTCCGAAAATACCGCAGGCGACAATTTCTTCCACAGATTGGTTGTGTGAGGTAAAAAGTTTCTTTAGGAGCGCATAGTGGTGGAGTGCCAATTATCCAAGTTATAAGGATGCAAGTTTGCAAGTCAACCGATATCCATCCAACATCCCAATAATAAAATATTGCATCCTCGTTGTTAGGGCTACAGAAAAGGACATAGGATTTTAATCATCCAGGGAAAAAGCACTGTTCCCGTGGGACGATTGACAAGCTACATGAAGGCAAGCGAAGCCGCGTTCAGAAGCTAATAATAATCAATACTGATTTATAATAGTTACCTATAATAATAAAAGCAACTAAAAATCCTTGTTATCTTAAACATATTTTGACTGGCCCTTTGGTCTAGTGGTTAGTGATCCTGACTGCTGAGCCAGAGGTCGTGGGTTCGATTCCCACCCAGGACAAATAATTGTGTGATGAGCATGATCATTTGTTCTGTGTCTGGGTGTAATTTATCTAAAATATGTATGTATATAGAAAAATGTAAGTATGTTTATCAGCACTCTGGTTCATATAGTACAGGCTCTGCCTAGTTTGGGATCAGACGACCGTGTGTGAGATGTGTCAAGTTATAGTTACAGTTATAATATCGGGTAATTTTTTATCAATTTTCAAATCAATGTGAAGGAGTTAAGTCAGCCTGTTACCACGGTTAGTGCAATCTGGTCAAAAAGTCAGGCAATTCAAAGTTATGTAAAAGCTATTACGTGATCGTTAATTATAGAATATCAGTAGTGGAAGGTGGAACCTGGAATTATTTAAAAGTTAGTGAACGTGGAGAAGGTGGAGGAAGCAGCACTCTCAAGACAATCATGTTTTGAATCAAACCTTACCCCAAAACGTTAAAGCGATGTTTGTAACAGTTATTGTCAATAAAGATAAACGTTTGTGAACATTATGTTATCGTAATCAGCTAAACTGTGATAAAAAGATATCTTTTATGACTCCTAACATAGTATTGTAGCATTTCTACACTTTTAACTCTTCTATATCATAAAAGTTTGCCAAACAGCAGTTTATTTGCGAATGCAGTGATCATATTAGTAAGGTGAAACAAGTATACGATGGAAACACTTACAAACGCTTGCACTACGTTTTCAGTTGTTGTCGGTATATTCTGCTGCTATTAGACAAGGTTCCATAATACCTAATCTACCCGCGATTAGCCATGCCAGGTGAACAACCAGGTTCCATTACCTTGAGTTAGTCGTGTAAAAAAGTATATAAAAAAGGAGGTGCTTCTTCATACATACCAATTCTGTTTTAGAAGGTTGCCAATGCTCCAGGAATACGTCTGGTGTTGCAAGCGCCAATAGTTTACTATAATCCATAGATAATAACTAAAGACTATAATCGCTTGACATGAAGCGTGAAATAAATCAGAAGTCTTCAAGACATTAAAATGTTTTGAAGTAGTCAAATGTTTACGAGTTACATCTAGACATATTGAATATTGACCGAATTGTACCGTTGTTTGAGTTTTGAGAAAGAAATTCTGATGTTATAAAAATGACTATCTATCTAACGATTGCTATAATCCTGAAGAATTAATGAATGAATGAAATTATTTCTATATTGAATAGAAATAAAATTGTACAAATATAGAATTATATTGCACTGTTAGATGTTCTAGGAAGTGTTATGTTGTTTCTTAATACATGTCATTTTTATGTTAGTTTTATGCTTCAATGATCACATTGCTATGTGTCAATTACTATTTTCCCGCTAAATATTTTATGTTGTTTGTAATTCTATTTGTCATCAGAGGTACACGTACATGCAATTGTAATTGTTTTTTAAATGAATATCATTTTAAACCAACACCAGAAATAAGGATTTATTAGAGCATTTGGATGCTAAAACATCACCATTCATCCTAAATGGGTAGTCCTGGGTAATCATTATATTAATACGCGAAGAGAATTTTTTGTACCCCTTTTTAAGAAAACTTCGCGAACCTAGTAACGTGAATTTTAGAATATTTACAGTTTATATATAGAAGAAGTGCAGAAAGCTAAAATTTTTGAACAATATGTCTTACAACTTTAAAAATTACGTGAAAACGGCTTAATGAAATTACACGCATCCAGTATATGCTTTGACCTGTCATGGTAAGTAAGTCTATACAATGATAGCTCAATTTATACTGGCCAATGAAAATACCATGGTCGAAATTCGACCACCACGCGATTATTAGTTATTATAAGTAAGTATGTGGGTTTGTTCATTTGTTACTCTTACTTCTTACTACCTAAACCGATTATCATGAAATTTTGCATAGCTACACGTTGTCAAGATTATAAAAAATTACGTAAAACATTTTTGTTTGTCGTGTGGAAACCCCCTATGGGTCATCACCTCACCGGGGCTAAACGGTAAGATGGTATGTCCGAGTCAAATCAACTAAAATCACACGGTGTTCCGTCCTGGAGTCTTATTGTCAGGGCTCAGGTGTACCCCCGCAAAAAAATCACTGTAAAACCTGGCTGACATGGCCGCTTGTGAACCCACTATGGTGTGAACAGGGCTCTTCTTCTGCTGTGGCCACTCCCCGTCGAATGGAATGCGGTATCCTCGCGGCAGTCTCCGACAAGTGCCTGCGTCATCCGGTAGAAAAGTGTGTCATGTTGCCCTCCTAAATGGACCTTATCGCCATAATTGTAGCGTGCCCTGGGTAAAAGCTTAAACTATTTGTTTAATAATACTAACTAATTATACTTATCAGAGTCTTTATTTATTGATACGAATGATTTTCAGAGAGATTCTTTTTCACAGGCTTACAATTGGTCTAGTGGTTATTAATTCTCGCCCTGGATAAATAATTGTGTGATGAGTACGATCATTTGTTCTGTATCTGGGTGTTTATCTATAATATGTATGTAATTGTATAAGTATGTTTATTAGCAGTCTGGTTACCATAGCACAGGCTCTGCCTAGTTTGGGACCAGACGGCCGTGTGTGACGTGTCTCAATTATTTATTATTATAATTAAATTTACTTCTATAGGAACCTTTATCTTAATAAGCACCAAATTTTTCCGACAATACAAAGGTTTGTCTCACCCACAAAAATTATATTTAGGTAGTTACGTTATATTTTTCAGAATAATAGGATGTAAGAGTCCATTGTAACCAAATCTTGTTATTGAACGTTCTTTTGTTTGTCAAATAATTATGCATTCAGTAATTAGTTAAAATCATAATAATTATTGTGCATTTAAAAATATAATTATAATGTATCTAACCTTACCGATTTAAATCTTTTCGCTTCCATGACCACTCTATACCCAGCCGTGATATTTTGATGAGAACCACAAACAATTCTTTTTTTTTTTTACAATCGGTTTAGGAAGTAAATCCGAAATAATATTATATCTCTGTATTCCGAAATAATGGAATGTAGGTAATTGTTCAGTATCAATTTCATGGCAATTTAATATAATAACATTATAATATTTGTGTTGTGTTTAATGTTACAATTATTATAATCGTTTGGCTATTATTTTTTGTAGTACAATATTTGTGTTCTTATCTTTTGTCTATTCAATGACACGACCATTCCACGTGATGGCCAGTTGATGTT
Organism: Callimorpha dominula; assembly: GCA_949752705.1. Taxonomy (NCBI): domain Eukaryota; kingdom Metazoa; phylum Arthropoda; class Insecta; order Lepidoptera; family Erebidae; genus Callimorpha; species Callimorpha dominula. Next base: position 6,244,412 of record OX457012.1, on the reverse strand, counting down.
CCTGTCGTAGTGGCCTCTCCACGGACGGACATACGTATACGCGACCCACTCGCTGCAGTCTCAGTCCCGTTTCCCCATCCGAGACTTGCGGTATCCCTCACCCTAGCTCCCTCGCCCTATCCGTCTTCCTTACCTCATTTACCTTCTTCCTATATCCCGCCTGAAAACAAATTATAATTCATTATAAATATTTGCTTACAAATCAACAACAAAAAACAAATCCACATTTGTATTTGTAATAGATAGATAGAAAGAAAGAAAGAAAAAAATGCTTATTTTGGCAATAGAAAAAAAAGAAAAAAAACAGGTGACATAAATAATGTTGCAGCTTAATTGCCAAAAACGGACCCAATTCAGCATCGTGTCAGACGAAAGCCTGACGCTGGTTATCAATTGGGCCCAAATGACGATATGTGTAAAACCAGTTGCAGACCATCATTATTACAGTAGGCACATACATAATAACATTAATTATTTAAACAAAATAACAAGACAAATAACAGATACCTAAGCAAATCATTCTAATATTTATTACAATATACACAATAACTAAATAAATCTATAAATAAATGAATAATAAAAAGTGTGCACAATCTTTTAGTGGCATGTTCTCTGTTTTCTGATCGGACAAGTGTCTAATGATAGATAATACTTTATTTGTACACCAAGTTTTACAGAGAATATGATACATAAGAGGTATAGAATTAAAAATGTACAAAGGGCTTTCCAGGCAATTAGGACGCACTAGAACGATTTTAATGAGCTGGTGGTAATCGTTGGCGTCACAGAATAGAAAGATATAGGTAGAAATGACAAGTAGGCGTAACGCGCTTGCCACTGCCATGCGCTGCAACGCATACCTTTGTAAGTTGTAGGTATTTTGTATGGTATAGTCGGGTTACAAGGCTGAGTCGAGTCGGTCGTCAATTGAAAGTTCTTTTTACGCCACAATGCCGTACTGCTCTGTTTTACAGTGTAAAAATGATATCAGAAGGAAAAACATTAATAATGGAGGTGTTTCTTACCATCGGTAAGTACAATTTCATATATTTTTTCAATAAAATCTTAAAATTTTATATAACTAATAATTGACTAGAGATTTAAGCTAAACTCTTCCTTATCTTTTTCAAATAAAGCTTAATTTGGTATGATTGGGTCTTATCAGTTTTCAATGTTATTCTCGACTATTCTATTCTGCTCGATTAGTGATGTATTCAGGTAGGTTTATGTTGGTTTTATCGATATGCATACTTTTAAACGTGTTATAATATTTACTTACTCTAATATTATAAATATTAAATTTTGTTTGTTTGTTTACGTGGCCTTGTCGTTGTCTTGAAATAAGTGATGGTAGCATCAAAAAAATAATTAAATTGTGATTTTCTTTCATATGGTTGTTATAGGTTCAAGAATTGATTGTCAGAGAAATTGGAAACATGAAGTCAGGTGTCACATCAAGGGCAAAATATTCAGCAGTCAGAATCGCTAAACACTATACCAACGGGTCGACAATTAGACGTATTGCATTTTTGTTCATTGCAGTCAATTATGATTATTGAGACTATGTATTTTCTAAAAAAATAAATATGAATATAGTAATATTTTTGTACATTTTATTCTAAAATCTACTACTAGAGATACATACTATGCCAAATATTAATTATGTAACCACTGTTTTGAATTTTGTTAAGTGTCTAATACAGTCTTTATTATATATAATTTTATTATAATACAGATTCTTAAAATTAATAAATATTATTATGCAAGTACTTATTTTTTAGCTTCCTCACCTTTTTATATCCTTCAATTCATGTTTTTTATTCTGCTCCGTCCAAACAGAAGTTAGGTATCGATATTATTGATAATATTCTAAAATGTGCTCAACACTAAGCGAGTAGCGGTACATATCAAAGAATGACACAAATATCGAATTTATTCCTAAAGTGATTAATGTTATAATTGCGTGCATTTAGAATAACGCCACCTGTTTTTGAATAGCTTGCAATGAAGTATTCTTACTTTTAAGATTACGAAACGTTGTAAGTTCTTCTTACGCTATGGCAAAATAACTATTAATGTTACGCGTTAAGATATATTATCAAATGTGTGACTTTATGATTGTAGGCTAGTCTTGAGCAAAATAAAAACATCAAATCAAAACAATTCGTTATTAGTGTGTTGTGTGTCCTTTCATTTGTGTGAGTTTGGCGACAGTCGTTCCGCTGTAAATTATGACACATAACACTTCTACCTATATCTTTCTATTCTGTGGTTGGCGTTTAACGAAAAACATGATAAACTAGCTGCGCCACGCGGTCTTACCTGAGTAAGTCCCGATCCCGTGCTAATATCGGGATAAAAAGTAGCCTATGCGTTAATCCAGGTCTCCAGCTATCTACATACCAAGTTTCATCGCAATCGGTTCTGTGGTTTTTGCGTGAAAGAGTAACAAACATCCATCCATCTATCCACCCATCCATCCAAACTAATACTAAACCAAATATTAGTGGGATTATATTATCTAATACGTAAAAATACAAGTTTACTTAATATTAACGGTATACCTACATACCTATCATATCATACATACATACACATATATTTATACTAGCAGCGCCCCGCGGTTTCACACGCGTAAGTCTCGATCCCGTCGGAATTTCGGAATAAAAAGTAGCCTATATGTTAATCCAGGTATCCAGCTATTTACATACAAAGAGTAACAAACATCCATATATACATACTCACAAACTTTCACGTTTATAATATTAGTAGGAAACATTTACCTATATGCATTGGACACATATTCTCGTGTAATAGCAACTGGCAATACATTCCATAAACGTAAATGATTTATCGTAGAAATTGGTGGAATGCCTGAATAATATTAGTTAGGATTAAAAAAAACCCTTTTGAAAACGATTTCTGATGTCGTATCTTAGTGCTAAAACTCGTGCTGAGCGGAACATGGCAACAAGTTTATTACCGGGCGGTAATAAACATTTTATAATGAATTTACTCTGACGTAACCATAATGAGTAGTAGTAGGTATGTAACTACTTTCAAATATTTTTTTACGTGGGCGATTGACCTACCACTGTAAACACGTTGATAAAAAGGTAATCTAGTATACCGCTTGCTGTCGTACCGTTCATGCATACACGTGTAAAAGTATTGACAAAGTTACTAAAAAAGGTTTTTAAACAATTTAGGTTATGGACATGGTTTGGTTGTCTCCCCTGGGGTCAACAAGTGCGACGGACCTTTTCAATTGTCATACAGGATCCACATTTGATCACGGGTAACAATACAATTTAGAATCCACTTATTTTTGTGTATATTCGCTTTTTAGTTTAGTTTAGTTAAGGCAAGCGTCGACGCGATTTTGTTATCGTTGATCAGTGCGTTTATACAACATCCACATTCTGTTTTTTTAATGTTTTAAATTTGACGTAAATGAATCAGTATCGTTTCATCACTTACGTTGAAGGCTGCTGCTAATTCTGACGTGGTTTTAGACGAGTGTGCTTGGAGTTTGACGGTGGCGTTTGGTCGGCTATAGGACTCATTTCTAGAATTCAATAAAATTCCATATCGATCTACAGCGATCGCCATATATGGTACCTGTTCAGCATACACCGTTGATACTGAACTTGAGAGCATAGGTTTAATATCAGTTTTCACTTTTATTCTGAATGTCAGTATAATCATTTGAAACAAAAAACACACTCATCGTAATATAAATCCGTTGTTTTGTTTATTATTTAGATTAGATTAATCGTATCGTCAGCGGAAACCACATATTGTCTACTCCTTTTTTTACAATTATTTCTATTCTATAGTTTCTAGGATTCGGTTATTTTGCAAACACAAATAAACTTTGTTACAAAACATCTAATTCTAGAGAAGGCTTCTAAGCGGATCTGTTTTTTATAACATCGTAAGCTTTTCGTATAAAATGTTGTATAAAAAGCATAGCTTATGTTAATGTTCACGTGTTTAATTTCATAAAATTTAATTTATTTCTGCCTTTGCCTGTTATACCATGGAGCAGGTAAAATGCAGTATTTCAATCGACTAATGAACCTGTTTTATTTATATTACAATTTATTTTAAAGGCCAGCACTGAAGGATAATGATAATATAACCTATTACGTAGAAGAAGAAGAAGAATATTGTATCCAAGGACCTATCCTCGGATACAATATTCTTATAATTTTGGAACTTATGCTAACAATACATCACTCACTTGTAAGCAACAGTCTCAAAACCACTGATATAACTATGAAAATCGCTAACTAACAGTAACTGCCAAGTTGTTCGTACCTCTGTTTGCACTCAAGAGTTCACCACTTATTCCTACCCTTTTATAATCCCACTATTCGTTAATATTTATCCATCGACCAATAGTATTGCGTTACCGGTATAACCAGTAAAAATAATGTCTATCAACTTTTATAATTATTAAATAGTGATCTGTGATATCATCTATTATAATTTGTCCCTATTTTTAATAAAATAAATAAGAGTTTTTGATGTGGCGACAACACACTCACGCCTGTATCCCTAAGCAGAGGCGTATTTGACACCACCATTTTGCCCACTATAATTTAATCCCACTCATGTAAAAGGGGCAAGACTATTGCCGTCAAACTTTTGGACTTAAAGATGGGAATATTAGAAGTATATTGAAAGGGAAAAGCAAATGCAGACAATAGCAGGAAAGGAATATTAATTATGCGGATGTGCAATGCAATTCAGGATCGCATACCTACAGTAGGTACTCTCCAAACTTATTGGCCGGCCGAAAGTTGGCGCAACCGCCATCTCGCGCATGGTACAATTTAGGGGAAAATTACTAACCCAAATATGATTATTAGATCAAAGTTCCTAAATAGATTTTAATTTTATAACCCAACTAATACCTTAATTTTGCATTCTGCGCACCGGCTCGCGGCTAACTTCACCCGGCCAATAAGTTTGGGGATTGCTGTTCAATTTGCTGTTGTTGTTGTGCAATATTATTAGGTATTTATGATAGCTTGATTGTTTGCTTTTAACACGTGTACTTCGAACACCTGTTGTATCAGCTGTTTGTTTGTCTCCTCCACGATCCACGGCTGTGTGTATTGTGGCTGCGTTGCAACCATTGTAATAATTCTCGGTATGCACCATTTACGTGTCTTATGTATAGATGTACTTATTCATTTATACGTAATTGATTCATGGCGTAAATTACAATTTGCTTTTATTAGGTATAGAAACTAGTTTTTGATTAAAATAATCGTTTTGAATGAAAATATTGTAGCTTTTTTCCGAATATCAAGGAGTTTCGAAGATAATTGTTCACTATGTGCAGTTTACAAAGGGAATGATGTTCATTCTTTGTTTATTGTTTGCGATTATAATATTGATTGCGATATTTTTCCACAAAATGTGGTTGTTACAATTTTAAAACGTGGGGTAAAGTAATCTGACACTTAAAATTACTAGTTTGCGAGGAACTTATCTACAATATTAACTGAAAGTTTGGATGGATGGATGTTTGTTACTCTTTCACACAAATATTTTAGAGCTGTTATAAAATCGTGTTAAATTAATTTACTGTTTCTTACTTGTACAGGTTTATTGATATAGAAACAGGTTTTGAAGATGCTTGAAATGCGACGTTTTTTTGTTAATCTGTAGAACTTAATCACAGCTTAGTTACAGCTACAGCTACAGAGTTTATTAATAATCATTAAATCAAGGAATTTGATAATTTTTCATCAGGCATAGACAGTATTGAAATGCAAATTCACTCTTTAAAAATAGTACTTAAACATAATGTATTGCTTAGAAGCTTTTTAACGAAAGAATCACGATTTTAAACAAACATTTACACAAGTTAGACTACGATAGAGTAAAAAATCGGTGTAAAAAATTGCATCAACATCCGTTTCGTAATTTTCCGTATTACACCGAGCAGTCGAATGATTGGTGGTTTGCTGTTACTTGTGAAGTTCGCGTGATAAATTAAAAATACTCAAAAATCTCGTTCGGACCGAAATTGGTCCATCTGTTTCGGAGCTATGATGCTACAGACAGAGGCACAGATACACGAATACGCACTTATTTACACAGATATACAGATATACATGTTAAACTTATAACACCTAATAAGTTTTGGATGAACTATGTTAACTTCTATTCAATGGCATCAGCGCATCGGACCGATCGAATGATCGAATGAATCGAAAATTTTATATATTTTTATAAGTTAGGGGGGCAAACGAGCACACGGGTCACCTGATGGCATGAGCGTACCCAGCTTTTAGCCCAGGGGGAGCAAAATATGTTTCTGTCATCTCAGTTTCATTTGTTTTTGTAGGTCCATGGGTGAAAAAAACCTTAAATTTGACTCAAAATGACCTTAGTACTAGGTAAACTTGCTAAACCCCGGGGTTGGGCTGCTGCCCCTCCCCTGCATCCGGCTTCAAGATTGGCCGTATATCCGGAATCTGGCCAAACATCCGGCTATCCGTTTCATCCCTATACTCAACTGTGTGGAACCATTCTCAGAGGTGGGGGACAATGAACTTTAGCAATATTCTTTTGCGGTGCAGTGAGCTATGCCTATTATACCATTCCATGTTTTTTTTCATGTTAAACCCTTTATTTTTACATTGTATTGGTTCTGTTTCATTTAACATTCCAAAAGTAGTCTTGAAATTACTTGAACATTAAAATATAGTTACTGTATTATTGTGATCTTACCAATATCTATATATATATAAATCGTATAAAAGGCAGAAAAAAGCTAAATAGGCTTACAATTATACTGAACGCGTGTTCTATTTGCGCCTATTTCTTGTCAAATACCGTGAACCATCCATTTGTAAACTTTAATTGGTCTCCAGTAAAAAGGTATTTGGTAGCAGGCGGACTTCTAAATAACCTGTATACTGTCCATCCAACAACACAAGACAGCGATCAGAATATTGAATATCCAAGTATAACGAACGCACTAAGTCTATACATTATGGATCACTACCTGCGCCCCGCGGTTTCACCCTTGTAAGTCTCGATGCCGTCGGAATATCAGGATAAAAAGTAGCCTATGTGTTAATCCAGGTCTCCAGCTATCTACATACCAAGTTTCATTGCAATCAGTAGTTTTTGCGTGAAAGAGTAACAAACATCCATACATCCATACATTTTCACAAACTTTCACGTTTATAATATTATAGTAGGATACTTTATCGCATATAATTAAATAAATCCTTAAACTCAAAATAAAACATACATACTTAGATAGATTAGATTCAATGCTACTTTTATCACGTGACAAAAATATACCTACTGAGGGGTTAAATATTGCTTTTCACTTTATGATTAACGAGTGTTTTTATAGTAAAAAATATTCTAATTAAAACTTCACGCCATCGAAGTACAACGTGTCATTAAATTACACCTATTAGACGTACATTTATGTTTAATGATATTCGGTATAAAACTAATCACCTATTTACATGTAGTTTCCGGTGAATAAGCAGGTAAGGTTGATACTAACCAATTGCTACCAACTACCAATTAAATATATATTAATCTCTTAATGACAATTTACATTGACACAGTAACATTCTTACATAAAATAATTATGATAGTTTATCATAGCAGAATGAATTAATCAGAACATCCCGTGAGCAGGCGTGTGTGTGTCTGAATTCGAATGCACTCGGAGACGGATGTTGTTATGTCTATACAAATTTGTACACTGTGGTTGATTACATATAGAGTGCAATTTGCTTTGTAAGATATACTGTCCTTATCTAAGATATTTTATTGGATGTTTTCATTCCTTTCCACTTTTGCACAGATGGAACCGGCCACAATATTGCAATGTATTTGTATATAGACCACATTGACAAAATAAAATTCTATTGTCCGACAATTTAAAAAAACGCTACCAGAAAACGGAAAATAGTATTTCAATTTACAAACAGCTGTTACAACGCCGCCATTTTGCCGCCACTTATCAAAGTAATGTAATACCACAGAGTGCATAATGGTACAGAATTCCCACTCCGCCAAATCATTTTAATAAATAGCGACTCTTGTTCCGACACAATAAAGTCGCAATTTAGAATTTAGATCACACAGCGCTAATTACCTGATTAACCCATGGGAACTAGTATGTTAAAAATGTCAATTTATTCTGGATAAAGCGTGGGAATGTTGGCATCTTTCTCTACTACCGATTTTGCAATCCTTAGTGCTAGTCACATGATATAAATATATATAATATATAGCAGCACCCCGCGGTTTCACGTGTGTAAGTCCCGATCCCGTGGGAATATCGGGGTAAAAAGTAACGTATATGTTAATTCAGGTTTCCAGCTATCTACGTACCAAGTTTCATCGCAATCGGTTCAGTAGTTTTGGCGTGAAAGAGTAACAAAGGTCCATACATCCAAATTTTCATAATTTTATTTATTAGTGGGAATTAAACATAATATATTCTTTACTTAACAGTGTGTTATTTCTTTTAACTACGTTTTGCACAATTTGACAGCTTCTTTTGAAATCTTTTGAACGCCATTGTCACATATACGTGACAAAAGTGAGATGTACCATAAAACGACAGTTATGCTAATAATTCTAATTCTTGTCACGCTTGTCGTCTTCCTACTTGGCTGCCATGACATTCATCAGTGCCAGGACACGATATACAAATATAAGGGTTTCCGGATCAGGACAATATCTTAATTTCCTGAATATCGGCATTAGTCTCGTAAACCGTTAAACCATGTAATTGGTATGTACTAAGTATATAATTTCCAGTTTAGTGTGCATGTGTATTTCTGCATATGCATGCATCTGACTTCGATTTGCATGTTTGTGTATTCTTAATAAATCCGGAAGAAGAAGTCGTGTTATCCTTTAGGGAAAAACGCTTATATTTAGGTTAGGTTGTAAAGTTATAATTTCTGTACACGTTGATATTCCACAGTTTGGTAATATTTAAGTACAAGGTTAATTAAGCAAATAAGAAATAGCGTGGGACCCAGGACGCTACCCTGATGAACATCTTAACACACTTGATTAACATGTGGAAATCTATTTGATATTAACTACTGAAAATATCTATACCTATGCGCCAAGTTCCTATAGCTTGCATTTTGGATCTTTGTTGTCTGATTTTTATGTCAAATTCGCCAATTAAGCAATAATTTTTGTACAATTATGTAAGCTAAAACTACTGGACGCCATCATTAAATTTTCCAATTGATTTGAAACGGTATATAGTATATATATCTGCTGCGAGGTAATGGGTGATTTTTTACCAGCAGTTCGATTCCTGTTAGCATAGCTTCGATAATATATGGTTCGTAGAAAAAGAAAAAAAATAAAAAAACGTACACAGTCATGCTGTGTACGTTTTTTTTTATGTCACAGGGGCAAACGAGCAGACGGGTCACCTGATGGTAAATGATTACCGCCGCCTGTTACTCAAGAGTCACAAGTGCGTTGCCGCCCTTTAAGGTGGGAGTAGGGGAAGAGGGGGAGGGGGTGGAGAGTATGAATAGGGGAGAGGGGGAGGAAAGGACGGGAATAGGGGAGAGGGAAGGGTTGGGGCCTCCGGTAACTTTACTCACGTGGCGAAAAGCAATGCAATTATTTTTCACTGCCGATTTTCTGTGAGGCCGTGGTATCGAGCGGAGTCAAGCCGGCCCATACGTGCCGAAGCATCGCTCTCCCACGTTACGTGTGCACAGTCATCCCCTAATTCTTTTATTTTTCATATGGAAAGCCCCACGGGTCATTACTCACTGGGTCTAATAGTGATGTGGTACATATACATATGTCTGAATCAAAGCGACTAAAACCACAGGATGCCCCGACACAAGTAGATCTATAGCAGGGTACCTGGTAAACCCTACTAAGGGAGCCCCCGAAGGAACCTCTGCAGACCTTGACCGCCTCTTCATCAGCTGACGTGTGCTGGAGTGTGATTCTCCAATATAAAAGCCACGAACAACCCACCATTATCACAACATTTAAATTATCTCGGCAGTAAACAAAGCATATTTTTTACAGTGCAACATCTTGATATGATGAAATTAAAAATAAACAGTATCTATATTGTAATGTTGTTGAATCCTTAAATAACATCCGACATAAAAAAAATGTTTAGTTACATTTGAAGTTTATAGTAAATAAGTTAAGTAGCTTTGCTATAGTTGTTATTATTTTATTTACTTACTTATACACACTTTGTAATAAGTGTATTTTATGTAATTATGTTCTTTGTTATGAGTCCGGACTTAGTTCTAACATGTCTCAACATTATTTATTTGTTTAAAACTTAAACTTTAATGTTTGTTTTTATTACTTTGGCTTGAAGATAATTAATTAACAGTAAGTACCTGGGCAACCGAGCTTCGCTCTTCGTTTTTGTGTATAATCGTGTTTTTTTTAGGAAAGACACCTACCTACAAATAAATAAATAAACAGCAAAAGCAAAGCCTTATCTTAATACTAAATTTGATTCAAACCGTCAGAGCCGTTAGTTTCCGATATATACGATATAAACAAATATTCATATATTATATGTATCCATACAAGAATTGCTTGTGTAAAGTTAGTTAATTAATATGTACCTAGATACCTACAGAATAAGAAAATGGTTCTGGTTAAATTTTTTCCAAATTCTAGAAGATTGTATCCAAAAATATTAATATTCGGTTTCCTAAGTAACTTTTGTGAATTAGTAATATTTACAATATAATGCTGACAAACTATTATTTTGTATTCAAACTGTCGGGCATCCCTGAACTACACACGTGAGTAAACACAAACAACTCACGAAAATGTATGTCACCCATGCGTCGCAAGTCAAAGTTCGCATTGGGAGAATACCTTACTACCAACTACTACTATTACGTATTCTGTGCTACCACTAACCCTACCAGCAGTGGCGTAGCTAGATAACCAAAGGCCCTGAGGCAAAAAGAAACAAGGGCCCCAACTAAATTATTTATAACACTATAAATTAAAAATTTTAAAAAGTCCCGACGCAAAATTACACAAATTCCAAGGAATTTTCTTTTAGCTATAAAGCGTTTGGCCAGGCAAACATAGTAAATATGAAATGAAATTGCTCTATGTAACCCACTGAACAATCGACAAGACCTCTGAGGCTGTAACTGAGTCATTTGTTTATTTATGAAGATTCAGAGTGTATTTCAAGCGAACAGCAGGCTAGGAACTCTACACTCCCAAGTTTTATAAACCTTTTTTGATCGATAATCCAAAAAGATATCACTTCCCATAGCTTTGTTGATCAATCAAAACAACGTCTTTAAAAAAATCCAAATAAAGAGACCAAATTCACGGAAGTTTTGGCTGTATCGGCTATCACTAAATTCAAAGTGTGACAACCATGTGTCACCGACTTCAATGCACCTAAATTACGATAAATTTTCCACCCTTAGAGATGTAATATTTTCCTAAAAAATTAAATGGGACCAACCTTGAGTTTAACCAATTCTATTAAACATAATAATTGAAATCGTTTCAAAATGGGCGAAGATATCATGCCACGTACCTGTACACTTTTTTTATCGTGTGGAAACCCCCACTGGTCATCACCTCCCCGGAACCGTACGGTGGGAGAGTGCTTGTCCTCCCCGGTTCCCGTTCCGCCGCCTCTTTAGCCAACATCACCTCCTCGCAAAATGAGGCGGTAGAATCCCACGCACTCTCAATTTGGACCATGGTTTCTAGAGGTTTCCCACGCCAATAGCCGTTGCGAGGTCGTATCGCTGCTGCGTGTGGAAACCCCCTCGGAACCGTCACTCCGCCGGGTTTTTCGGTGAAGCGGTGTGTCAGGATCGAACCGACTAAAAACCACATGGTGTGCCGTACTGCGCCTATAATGGGAAGGGTCCGGAACAGCTTTTATTAAGACATCCGAACCCCTCCTAGCATCTGCCCGCAAAAACGCGGGCACCACCTTGGCGGAATGGCCTCCACCCCTTTCGTACCCCTTCGGGACCCAATGAGTACAGACCTGCGTCAACCGCTAAGCTTTCCAGCCAATCCTCCCGCCTCTTACCACCACAACTGTGGCGTGCCCTGCGCTCGGTCGCTGCAGTCGTTCTTTCCATTCGGCCATTAGGCCTAGGCGAAGCTGGGACGGTCGAGCCTCGATTTTTTGATCTAGTGCCTCCTTGCACCATTGATATATGACATCTCTAGGTCCTATGGGGCATAACCAGCGAGTAGACTCGCTGCTTCGTAGGATATCGTACAGTATCCTCTTATGACTCTGACGGACATCGCCGCCACAGTATCGCAGATTGCGGGTCGTCAAGGAGTCCGACCATATTGGGGCGCCATGTAATCTTAAATTGTTAATCTCGTTGGTAGGGGTCCATTTTAAGTAGGTTTTAAAATTATGATTAATTTTTTAATTTTTATTTTTCGCTTTTGAGTGGGTCGGTTTGTAGTTTGTCCAAGTTTCAATAGCCTGGTGTGTTGAAAACTGCAAATACCTTTTTACAAAATATTGCTTACTTCAACTTCTTCATATAGTGTCACGTCAGTTATACAGTATGATACAGGAGAAGTATTTAGAAGACCACGTAAGTATTCACCATAGACATCAGCCTGACAGCAGAATATAAGTCTGCCCCTATCGTCAATGCCCAAACGATCGTCGGTTAATAGCGACTATATTAACAACTCGGTGACTGGCTCTGGTGGTAATCTTTCGGTTGATTTCGGCGCCCCCCGCATGTCGGCGCCCGGTGCGGCCCCGCTTGCATCGCGCTAGGGCCTCCCCTGTTCAAGTACGCAATTATTTATATTCCGAATGTGGGAGAAATTTTCACTAGTTCAATTATTGTTTGTAAGTCAGAGTCCGAGGGGCCTCTGAGCTATGGGGCCCCGGTGCACTGCCCCGTCTAGCCCTCCGGTAGCTACGCCACTGCCTAACAGTGGCGACTAGTTTGTAATATGATCACTAATAGGCAACGATAACTAATCTCTGAAACAAACAATGTTTGATAACATCAACAGAGTTTATTTACTTTCATTATAACAGCGCGTTCGTATTTAGATGTGTGTTTATGACTAAATAGTACATCAGATTTGAAGTACCTAAGCTCAATCTTAATCGTGTATAATGACTATAATGAGACAGGTGGACACGGTTGCTTTATAGTAAACGGTTATTGTAGGAGAAAAATCTCCTAATGGTGTGGTTTTTTTTTTAAGTGAACCGTAAACTTAGCCGTATAAAGGTTTATTTTTTATTATTTTGATGCATCTACAAAGCCGTGCCAATATTGTTATGTCTATTATCTCCCAGTAAGCATCATGTCTCTGTTTGTTAGCCGTGAATTTGTTGAATATGTAAAACTAATTATCACAACAGTTTGTTAACGACTTCTTATAGTAGTGCCAATTGTACCTATCGGTTTTGAATGTGTGCTAGATCCGGTTTCATCGAAATGACTAAATAAACACTGGAACTAGGTTTTGCAATCGCAGTATTTTTTTCCAGGTGACAATTTGCGATACATTCACCTTTATTTATTTATTTCTTAAACAATATTACATTGCGTTGAAATACAATTATCTTAAAAACTAAACAGAATTCATAAAATAATAAATCATAATAACAAAATACGTGATAATATTAATGATAAAGTAATTTGAATTATAATTATAATCATTTTAATTCCTGCAAGATATTTAAAAATATACAAAAAAAACAATGCTATTATTGTGAAATATTTTTATTTAACTAAATTAAATGTAGGTACATAATTCGTGAGAAACAAACACGTAAGCATCATACCCAACTTAAAACAACAACTTAAAACTATATTTAGGTACCTATTAATTAAGAATCAACAGAATCAGCACATCTGACACATATTATTTTCTTACTATTACATATTATGTGTTTATCTACTTCTTGCTGTTAAATTAATAAATTTATTTATAGACACCTAAAGAAATTGAAAAAAAAATGCAGAAACACAGAAATCACGGAGAATGATTCGACCGATAAGTTTTTATTAGTTATTGGTAATATGTACATATAATAATATAATCATAAAATAAATACTACACCAACTTGTAATCGTTTTTTTACAGTTAGTATAAAGTAAACACAACAAGTTCAGCCTCTATCTTCCGTATGTTAGGTAAGATTTTATAATGTTTGGTCGCTCCAATGTCCTACCTCTTTTGTCTTTAATAGTTTTCTGGGACACTTTTTATATACCATAACCTCTTTGATGTCCTCTAAATAGTGAGATCTATTGTCTATCGTACGATAAAATGAAGTTAAAGGAGGCCGTAGCCGTCCGTACAGCTATGTCGTACGTGCTTTATCGCTATTTGTTATTTTATGTTTTATATCAATTGTATTCATTTGCAAAAATCAATGTTTATTTAAAATATCCACAGAGTAAGAATCATATTTTCTAGCTTTCTTATTGCTTTGTGTGGTATACAAACCTCAACACAACTAAGTATTTCAAATATATTTGTGTTGGCTTAATTTTAAGACCACACACATAGTTCTGTAGTATTTTCCTAATTTTGACATCGATATTTGTGTTCTGTGAATTAATTTATCACAAAGATAGTTGTATTTTGCTGTAATTGAGATAAATCTTCTAAAAAAGAGATATCTGTTTTTTTTTAATAACGCTTAATCCTACAAAACATTAAATTGTCTCTAGTTTGTTACATTATAAATATTTCCTTACCCTGTTCGCCATTTTAAACACAGCAAGTAGGTTAATATATTTATATAGCAATTAAATGGCTTCGTTCAGCTGTGGTCCTGATCTCTGACCATAGACACTATAAATGCATCAATCACTAACGCGTGTACACTTGCGTCAGCATTAAGTGTAAGGCACGGCTAGACTTAACGATCTGACCTCTCTTGTCCTTTTATTGGTTTTAAATATAGTATTATGGATCTAAGGACGTAATTCCTGTGTATTGGCGGACTAAATATAGAATGGCAATCATCGAATGGCATTTGTATGACCTTGACAAGGGACATAAGAGCGGATTTTTTTTATATTATAAGGGGTAAACGAGTCATCTCATGGTAAGTGACTACCTTCGGCCACGGATACCTGCATCTCAAGAGTCACAAGTGAGTTGCCGGCCTTTGAGATGGGAGTACGCTCTTTTCTTGAAGGTTTGAAGGTCGTATCGGTTCGGAAATACCGCAGGCGACCATTTATTATTATTATTTTTGGATTAAGGGTTACCAGTTAATAAAATATTTTTACTGTCAAAGAATACTTCATGTTATGAATTTTGTATTTTACCTTCAACTTTTTTTCAATAGTTTGGAAATGATAATCCAATTTTTTTTAGATTTAACTCAATAAGTTGTTTGTTTGCTTTCAGGTAATTTTCGAGACACCACACAGAGCTTTTCACTTACAGTATAAATAGGTAATTATTATTAATTATAATAAATCTCACAACAGAAGAAACGATCTGTATCTGATCTTTTTCTTTTTAAACGACAATTCACACGTAACACGGTAAGGAAATAACCCTTGGCGACGTCACGAGTAACCTTACGAACATACAATTAATCTAGGTATACAAATATACCTAGATTCTGAACTACTATCTGGGAATCAACTAATAGTTGTCCTGCTTGGGAATTACCCATAACAATTTACGCGACGGTAGTTGTGACAATTTAAAATACCGCGCAATTCGTGCAATTCAATAATGCGGGAAATACTGACACATAATCATGGATTACTGACATTTATTGACTAATGTGTGCCATAGGCGTCCTTTACACGCTCATGCAAGCGTCATTCAATTCAAAAAGTAATGATAGATGAATGACTGTTGGTGATTGATGAACTTCAATCGACATTAGATGGTCATTCTGATTGACCGTCAGTCATACCAGAGATTTGCAAAAAAACGCAAAAAGAAAGTTGGGTGAAAGTTGGCCATTAAAAGGAATCATCTTTTAGATTGCATAATTTTTTCAGCTCTCTCCTGTAATATCATCGAATGGTGTATATTTTCTATTATGACTAAAAAAGCGTGGGGTGTAAATAGTGTCAATAAAATGTTTATAACTATTGACACTATGCATGCACCCCACGCTTTTTTCCAATAATATCCAAATTTATTAAAATTTATTTTCTATTTTTTTATTGGATTTTCTATAAAAGCGTGTTTTATTAGTTTTTTTAAACTATTATTTACTTTTAAATTTTTTTAATCGAATTATTGCATTGTCATCGGTATTTGACAGGTGTGCAAAATTTGAATGAAATCTGGGAATCTTAAAGTGGGTCTAAATCGCGCCCTAAGAAGTCGATTACAAACAAACATACAAGTGAAGCTAATATTAAGCGTGTAAAAAGGTCCTTTTTTACGAATACTTTTCTCATTTTGAATTCATTCGACTTACTGACTCCTGTATTTAAAATAGCGCCATTTTGAACGAATAACAGCTTTCTAGGATGTGTTGTTATAGTCTAACCACCTCTCATTTTCTAAATGAACATGGACTACGTTATGTAAGTGTGTTATGTAACGCGTCCGTCAATCATTCCGCCATTCGCTTCCTCTGATGACATTGCACGTATTCCGTTCAGAAACATCACAATAGCGTACTAAGTAATTAGATTGTAAACTGCTTATTATGCTTTACTTAGTTGCTACAGTTTTATTAATTATCTTGGTTTTCCTTCGTTGTGAGTATATTCTGATCCGTGTTTAGTTTTTGGTGTTGCAGGCGTCTATACTTTTCTTCTATAATCGTAGGAAATAATAGAAAATAACCTAGGTTAAACATAATATTATCAAGTTTCTTGACCTTAATCCTTTACGGTCTTATTTAAATCTAAATGATTTAAGTATATCAGTAATTCAGATGATGGCACACAGCTTTCTGTTTGAATCAGAACCATCGATAAAACTCGCGTTGCTAGTATCGTGAGCTTTGTCACCTTGTTTATCAACTAAAGAACTTAATGACAATTAACACAGCCCATATGTTCCTTATACTTTATGGATTTCAATTCCTATTAATAAATATATTGATCTGTCGAAGGGAACTTCAGACTTAGCGGCGATCGCTGAACATTTTGAAAAGAAGATCCGATAAGATGTTCACTTATGGTTAACTTATTTATCTAATTTCAATGGAATAGTTTCGATAAGCTGTGTTAATAATTGATTTAAGGTTTATAGGTTCTAGCATTTTACGGTAGATTATACTGTATTCATTCGAAAGTCGATATTATTTTAAGCATAAAATGTGATTGGCGTTGATCAATGATGGTAAAAAGGGAAACCGATAGGAATCTGGCACTTTCAGGCCCTCTGAGAGCATAATTGTTTTTAAACGTTGACGTAAAAAAGAGGGGTGTTTTAAGTTTAACAAGACAAGTGTATCTCTGTATTTGTGTATTCGTAATTGTAAACGGAAAAAAGTTTTTTTTGTTTGAAAGGCGACTTGACCGAGAGTGTTCTTAGCTATAATTCAAGAAAATCTGTACAGCCGTTCGAAGATTATCAGCTCTTTTGTAATCGTTGATTGGATTTTTGTATTTAATTTATGTTTGTTGTATGTGAGCATAAATATGTTTTTGTAAACCTGTGTCCTTACTTAATAAACTTAAAACGGGTTTTTATATGACAGTAATTTGAAATGAAACAACGGTTTTCCACCCAGTCCGCAGCCATGACATTAATATTAATAATAAAACATTAGGTATAATAGTTTCAAATGACGTTTAATTACGTTCATAATGCGTTCGTAACTGAGAATAATAGTTACCTTCGAAATGTTACTCAGTTTTACAAGAACCGTGGATTATATATTGTAGCGACGGCACTCTCGCTCAGCTTATATACTCCTTCGATTGGAAGAATAACTCTATACTACGCGAGAGGCTCAGGCTGGTGGCACCACACTCTAATTTAGAACACGTTCGAAATATTTTATGAAGAATAAATGTTGAAGACAAGAGAGTCGCCGGGCAGACAGAAGACGGTCTGGACGACTGTCGTGCCAAAGGTGCACGGAATAGTTCAAGAAATAGTATTTATAATTAATTTGTGTGAAGTTACAATTGTTATATGAATAATCTGATCTTGATTATATCGCATAGTGCGTTTGCCTGCTATTTTAATTTTACTCCTACAGCTAACACCTATCGATCCCCGATATCCTAAAGCCCCAAGCTTTACACGTTACACGTGGTTTACACGTGGTGGAAGCGTTACACATGGTGGAGTACGCCGGAGGTGATTGAGAAGAAGTACTCCACGTGTTACAATACCTACATTTGAGAGCACACACAGGGTTATTGTCAGTGAATTGCCTTATTACTTACCAAGATCAATTCACAGAATGGAAAAATACTAGAATTCAGGATCAGAAAAAGAACAGTAGGTACCTACATTTGCTAAGTTATATCTCCTAAGAAAGCATATGTCCCAAGATATGCCTCAATTAGTATTTTGCAAACAATACAATTCCTGATCTTTTTACAATGGAGTGAAGTGAAGCAAATCATTGATGTAATTTTGTCACCTCGTGTGGAAGACAAATAGTAGCGATGTACACTTACACATCTAATTGGTGGAAGTTAATAATTCATTTTATACTCCTCTGAGTAAAACAATTAATCTTTAATTTCTAGGTAGCCTTGAAGGTCAAATATTGGAAACGTCAGAAGGTAACGTCAATGTTAATAAAATTGTGTTTTATTATGTAGCTGTCAAGTAAACTTTATTATGTAGTTAATAATTGTTACGTTATCAAGACATTGTGTTGTATTTGATTTGTTTTTATATTACGAAGGCGGGAAACCAAAATACCAGCCTCTTTTAGTCGTTTAGATATCCCCACGCGCCATCATCTCATCGGGACTAAAAGTGAAGTGTGTCAAACCCACTAAAACCACACGGGGTCCGATTAACGGTACTCCAGCTGTAACTTTGAAAGGAATATCCCTAGAACTTGCCTAGATCATGGCCGTCAGTTCACACAATTTAGGTATCTTGAAGCGAAGACACACAAGCAACAAAAGTCGCGTTACCATTTCAGCCTTGTTTCTGGCAAGGCGCCTTATAAATCCACCCGTCGCCATCATCGTTATATAGATCTTTACAATAATTTGATCCTTTTCGTTATCTGTTCACTGTAAAGCAATGTATATTTACTAATCTGGTTCGTATGTTTATATGGGCTGCTCATGTATGGTATGGTAATAGCACGTATGGTAGACCTCACGGTAGGTAGAGTTGGTTTTCTCTTAGTGGAAGTTCTTAAATATAATTTTACAAAATCGCGACAAATAACTTGAAGCCTTTTTCTTTCTTTACTAACTGTCTGTCCATAACTAGTTAACATCGTCACAAGAAAAACGTAATGCCATTAAAACATATTAATCAGCAAACTCGAATCGAATATTATTGGCAACAATGATTACCTGCAAATGGCCGACATTATTTTTATAGGATTATTTACATCTAATGGCATCGATCAGTATGGAGTGTGTTACGAAATTGCCACTGCGCGACCGCAACTACTTGATTGTGATGTAATTCTTGAGTGATGATTATGTTTTCCGTGTAACATTATTTTATAACTGCCTTTAGAAAAAACAACATGATATGTTTTACGGTGACAAAAGATCTCATGTTTTTTTTTATGCTACAGACTACGGAGTAGCGTTAAAACCAAGTGTTCTATTTACAAATATCTACTAGTAAGTTGAGTACCGTCACCGACAACGACCTAAAGGCGTATATAATTATTTGTAGGTACCTTGAAAATAAATTGGTACTTTATAATTGACTAGCTTTTCCCGCGGCTTCGTACGAACAAAAGTGATTTTTTATCCCTTGGAAATAGTACTTTTTTTCTCCTTTTCTGTACGCATAACAACGTCTATATAAAACGTCATGATGGTCGGTTGAGTATCTAGTTAAAGCGCTATAGTGTAACAAATAAACTCATATGCGCAATAATAATAATAAGTTTCGATAAGTAATTTTCATTTACTAAAGACAAACGGATGAGATTCGAGTGTTCCAGTTTTAAATTACGAAGAAAAAAAGACATGTCTTCTCTACAATGTATGTCTCACTCATTTTAATTATTCATTAGTGTAACACATTGCTGCAAACATTCGCATGTCGTACTAAATCAAACAAAACGGGGAATCACTGCAACTCTACGGAAGTGATGTTTTCGACTGTGTTAATTAATATCGTTGCAATTTACTATTCAGTTCCGTATATATATATATCTGTATTTTAAGTAAAAAAATGCAATCAATTTGATGTTATTTAAGATTTACATATTTTATCTATCTATTAGAACGAGTCTGAAGGAGTCTATCGGTAACCACGTTCCAGTTCCATCGAGGTACAGCAGATAACCTAAAATCTTCTGTCTTCAATGATGTTTTCAAATAAATAATAAAGTAAATAATAATAATAATCATTTTATTTTCATCTCTCACGCAGAAAATTTTACAACAATAAACTAATAACAAAAATATTTCTACCTTCTCTAATTCACTTCTAGTTAAATTTGTTGCGGGTCCCAAAATATTTTCCTGGGACTCGCCGTCGCCATTGTTCATCATTCATTGTTATTTATTTATTTTAGTTTAATAAGAGCGGCTATGGGCCAATAATACTAAGTAAACATTACAACACAATAAAATTTAAAAATAATAACAAATATAATATACCTTATCCTATAATGCATCTTCCTCACTGAATTTCAAACATGCAAACAAAATCCATAGTTTAGTACGAATTCAAGAGACCGTTAAGTGAAGTGAGCATTCGGGGTACTGGCGAATTGGCTCTAGCAACGGTATGACAAAATGGCACAGCCAACAACTTGTGCTTTCTGCTGCGACTGCGAGAGTAGTTGTTGGGGATAAAAAGTCGAGACAATAGGTCTTGTGTACAGGTGTTGTAGTAATAAAGTAAATGTAGAAAAAAAAATTGTTAAAGCAGAGTACACCTATTCAAAATAACGTCTTTACGCTCGTCTACGTAATTCTAACGTACCATTAAATAAAGACATTAAAATGACTAATAGATTTGCATAACATGTGTGTCAAATAATGGTATGTATGTAGTAAAATAATGATAAACAAAAAAACATACAATTTTAGTAGTATAAAACGTGAAGTAGGTATAAAACAGTTAACACCTCTGCCGTTAGTGAAATAAAAAAAAATAGGCAGTTATGGCATGGGATTGCCGACAGAAGTGAAAACTTAAAACGACGTGTTGCGTCAACGAAATTTTAAATAAAGGTTTTCGCTATTGAACACTTAGGCGTTATAATAAAATATACGAGTTCAGTGCTTTTTGCCCATAGCAAAAGTGCACAAACGTGCCTAAAGTAGTTTTCATTTCAAAAAGTGGAAAGGAGTTACTTTCAATAGGTAGCCTAAAATACTGGTTATTAGAAAATGATTGTTGGAAACAAAATCTACTTATTAAAAAAAACAACAATATGTTAAGTGGCAACACACGGTACGACGAAGTAACAATATATATATATATATATCTGTGGTATGGGTAACCGTTGATTCTGATTTTTTGAAGTGAAAACGTCTATAAGCACGTTGGACACTTTTGGGAAAATGCACTGAACTCGCGTGACCTTCACGCTCAGATGACAGATGTGACAGTTATGTTTTCACTTCTGACGTGCAGTCCTACGACTATACTAACTTTTAAACTTTCGCGTTCCATGATATAATATTATCTACGTATGAACGGGAATTAACGCGATCACGAAAAGGTATTACATACTAGGTCAGTCAGCCTGTGACCACGGCCAGTGCAACCTGGTCGAAACGTCAGGCAATTCAGAGGTATGTAATACCTTTTCGTGATCGCGTTAATTCCCGTTCATACGTAGATAATATTAAGTCCTACGACTGACAGTTATTTTCATATCAAAGTTTTTGTTTCATTGATACAAACATAATACCTACTTAGAATTGTTAAGTAGGTATACACTTTAGTTGAGTCCAATGTAACACATTAATATTAAGTAGTGTTTAAAAGGATTCCTTAAAAGGAACAAATACTCTTTAAAAGGATTGCTGCTCAACTCTTATTACCTAATTCCTCACTCCATTGTCTTACTGGCTAACTAACAAAAGTGCCGATTGTTGTCGCCACATTAAAAACTATTATTTATTTTATTAAAAATAAGGACAAACTATAATAGATGATAACACAGTTCACTATTTAATAAAAATAAGTTAATAGATATTATTTTGACTGGTTATACCGGTAACGCAACACTGTTGGTCGATGGATAAATATTAACAAATTGTGGGATTATAAAAGGGTAGGAATATGTTTAGAACGATTGACTTGACTGCAAACAGAGGTACGAACAACTTGGCAGTTGCTGTTAGTTAGTGATTTTCATAGTTTATATCAGTGGTTTTGAGACTGTTTCTAACACAATGGTTGCTGTTTACATTTTTCTTGCAATAAAACAATGTCACTCAGAGCTTTTTTAATTTGTAGTTCTCACAACATGACAACACTTACAGCAGCTCACACCATGCCGAGGTATGTATCAGTGGCGTAACTATATCATCTGAGGCCCGTGACTAATTCATCGGACGGGGCACAAGTTCACTCTTGGTGCCTCGTGTGGTTAGGGCGTTAGGGTCGGGGCCTGAGGCCCCCTAGAGCTATGAGCCCGTGGCATTTTGCCCGCTCTGCCACCCTATTGTTACATACTGGTATGTATGGCCCTAGCCTACTAAGTGAGTCGTCATTCAGGTAGAAATAGGTAGTTCTAAGGTGATGTTAAAGTCCTATATCGCGAATACAGCCGGTACCGCTGCGGTAGAACTGACAAAAACATCACGTGACCTCATTACATACATCATTCGTTACAAAGCCAGTAGGTGTGTGCGTCAGTATGGCTGGTTGCCTGTCTCATTTCGCATCGAGGTAGTGATTAAAAATTGCTACCTATATGCTACTCTTTGCTACCTACAACTAAATTATTGCTACTTCATTATTTATTAAGGAACATCAATGTGACCAGCCATTCTGACGTCAGGTTGGCTGGTCAACAGTACGTTTGTGTAAACTAAGCTGAGTTGAGTTATTGTTTTTGCTTCAATATTTGCTACTTATTTGCTACCTACTTCGTAACACTCGTACTGTGTCAATTTCATGCTAATCGACTATAGCGTTTAACTTGATTCTAATGAAAACTTTTTCTAAAGTCTGTGACTGAGTTAAAATTAAATCAAGTCGTCTCTAGGTCTCTCGTCGCCTGTCGTTTCACTGAATTTGTTATGGTTTCTTTGGTTATAATATAATATTTTAAGTAATATCGTTCTATATACAAATGTTGTCCTATACCTTTTTAGAAAAAGAAATAGTTTTTAATATAAAAACCCCATTTTGAAACTATAGGTAATAACTACTTACTACAGATGTTGATAAAATATCTGGATTCATCCGGAAATCTACATAAACATTAAAACCGGCCAAGTGCAAGTCAGACTCGCGCATGAAGGGTTCCGCACCATCGTATAAGATTTAATATTATGTAAATACTAATAAAAAAAACCACAATCATGTTTTTGTAGGGAGCCCCCTTTAATTTTTAATTAGTTTTTATTATTTGTTGTTCTAGCTGCAACAGAAATACACATTCTGTGAAAATTTCAACGGTCTACATATTATTTATCATGGGATAAAGCCCGCTAATGGTCAGACGGACGGACAGCGGAGGCTTAGTAATAGGATCCCATTGGTCACCATTCGATACCAAAATCATTGAAATTTTCATGAAAATTTACTTAAAACTTTGGAAATGTGCACCGACACGAAGAAAAGTATTTGCAGAAGGTTTTTTTTAATTTTTTTTTTTAAAGCTGGCCTAACTATTTATGTGCTTACTAACTAACTATGTATACAATACGTTGAATAATCCCACTAATGTTATAAATGTGAAAGTTTGGATGAATGGATGTTTGTTACTCTTTCACGCAAAAACCACCTAACCGATTGCGATGAAACTTGGTATGTAGATAGCTGGAGACCTGGATTAATGCATAGGCTACTTTTTATTCCGATATTCCCACGGGATCGGGACTTACGCGGGTGAAACCGCGAGGCGCTGCTAGTATAAACATAAATAGCGATCCGATTCCGGTTTGCTGTAGTCAAAAATATTACCAATGTTTTTACGTCATTGGATTTTGTTCCTAAAATAACCTAGTGAATTGATTAGCGTGTATTTTTGTATGGAAAACCAGAAATTATTCACATCTAGTAGGTGCATATTTACATAAGACGTAAGATTGAACGGAACAATGCTATGGCTTATCAGTCTTTTGTCGAGTAGATGGCAATCATCAATGCTATATGTATCTAGGATTCTAGTATTTAACTAAAACGAAGCGCAATGGCCTCACCAAATATCGCTTGGCCATCCATAAGATCTTATTGAATAGTAAAAAGCGAAGTAAAGGGCCTGGCGTAAATAACCGCCCATGGAAACCGTCTGGCAATATTGTGACCTATGATTTTATGTAACTTTAGCACCTGGTGTCTAAAAATTTTCTGCCGGCCCAAGCTAGCAGCTATGCATACCTTTAGAGTATCTACTAATACTACTCAATGTGTCGTAGGTACATTTTGTTAGTCAGAAAATAAGTAAGGTCTGGAGGCCCTGGAATCATCTGGAATACAGTTTTCTTTCATTTGTATACATCATACTTCATCTTTGTCATATCATCATACATAATCTAAGCTTGGCAAAGACGTTATTGAATGATTCTAAAAAAAGTTTTGTATGTAGGTGTTGTACCTATATGAATATAAAAAGAGTTTTGTATGTAGGTATTGTACCTATATGAATATAAAAAGAGTTTTGTATGTAGGTTTTGTACCTATATGAATATAAAAAGAGTTTTGTATGTAGGTTTTGTACCTATATGAATATAAAAAGAGTTTTGTATGTAGGTATTGTACCTATATGAATATAAAAAGAGTTTTGTATGTAGGTATTGTACCTATATGAATATAAAAAGAGTTTTGTATGTAGGTTTTGTACCTATATGAATATAAAAAAGTTTTGTATGTAGGTATTGTACCTATATGAATATAAAAAGGGTTTTGTATGTAGGTATTGTACCTATATGAATATAAAAAAGTTTTGTATGTAGGTATTGTACCTATATGAATATAAAAAGAGTTTTGTATGTAGGTATTGTACCTATATGAATACAAAAAGAGTTTTGTATGTAGGTATTGTACCTATATGAATATAAAAAGAGTTTTGTATGTAGGTATTGTACCTATATGAATATAAAAAAGTTTTGTATGTAGGTATTGTACCTATATGAATATAAAAAGAGTTTTGTATGTAGGTATTGTACCTATATGAATATAAAAAAGTTTTGTATGTAGGTATTGTACCTATATGAATATAAAAAAGTTTTGAATGTAGGTATTGTACCTATATGAATATAAAAAGAGTTTTGTATGTAGGTATTGTACCTATATGAATATAAAAAAAGTTTTGTATGTAGGTATTGTACCTATATGAATATAAAAAAGTTTTTATTGTGTGAGATGCATAATTAAAATCAAATTTATTATTTATTTAGTTTTTTCTTAATTAATTAAGTATAATGTTGTATTTTTCATTCTTTTAGCATCAGTGTTATACGAATAAATAATCTATTAGGTTTTGAATTAGGTATCAATAAAAAAAACATTGTAAGTTTCATACTGAAATCGATCATTATATTTGCAAATGAGCGTTATGCTTAAATAGATCTTAAATTATTTGCCTGAAAAAAATTACCTTTGTAGCAGAATCTGTTTGTTTTTAAAGACCTCCTTAGCCTAACTTGCGGTAACTAAATGGTAACATAAAAGTTTTGTTAATTAACATTGTCGTGTTTATAGGCCCATGACAACTAACATAGAAAACACTATCAATAGCTCCTGGTTCCTTCCTAAGGGCATAAGACTTACCTATGTCGCCTGTGGAACAAAAGGCCCCTTGTCTGCTAATATAACAGCATTCTGCGTGTAAAAATAAGTCAAAATTCCCCAATGGTCAAGTCTTGAACCGCGACAGGCCTTGATCACCTGGTAACAACGACAGCGACCTTACGCTGATCACCAAACAGCCTGCCGAAGTATGATAAATTTAACTCCTCGCTTGTTACCATTGTGATTTATGATTATGGAGATGATGGCTGGTCCATGCGTCATACTCGTGAACGGGTGCTGCTTGGGGTGACTGGTCGGCCTAGTCAGTGGTCAGGCGTGTAAATAGCCCGACCAGGGTGTGATTGCTCAACAGTTAGCGTACGAGGTGTAGGGAAGTAAACCACTTCTATCGATCAAAACAATCATGCCAACACTAACCTGCAACACCGACCAAGTCCCGATCCTCCAGAAGGCAGCGAGCAGCGGCGAGGTTTCTACGGTCTCTTGCAAGGTATTGACCGGCCGGTCACGATCGTAGACTGGAGCACTCCACATACACCTTGTAAAGGTTACAAGCGAGTCCAAACACTACACGGCTATAGGACTAACGGAAAATCAGCTTCTTTTCACGAGAAATATAACTGATGTCCGTGGCGGAACAAAATTTTTATATTAAAAGGCGTCTTCTTAGCGAAAAGCGATGAGAGCAGGGTATGTCCGTTTTTTCTTGCACCAATCAGGTGCAGCGCGTTTACATTATTTGAAGACTGCTAACGCCATCTCTTGAGATCGTCGAGTACATTGGCAATATTACAGCAGTACCAGCACTAATTGCATTCGACAAACAGAATGTGGTTTACTATAAAGACTATGAAATTTATAATATAACGAAATATATTATGGTGCGATTATGTATGCATTTTATAAATATATTGGCGCTCCACCATGCACCCCGCCTTGGAACATCACAAGATGTTTCAAAACACGCGAATTTTCTAACTGACTGAGAGTAACACATGCATTATGCGATTAAATAATAAATATGATAAATATAGCGGCCTAAACTAAAAAATAAGGTTTAAACTAAGTTGAATTTATTGTGTAGGAATAGGATATAATTTAGTTACAGCGCGTTTGTAAATTCCAGTTTGCGTTTTAACTATCGCCACGCGTACAACGTTATCAGAGCCTCTGAACACGTCCGTAATTACTCCTAACGGCCAATGCAACGGTGGAGAATTCTCCTGCTCAAGAAGAACAACAGTTCCGATTTCTACCGGTTTGTCGGGAGTAGCCCATTTTTGCCTAACTTGCAACGTGTGCAAATACTCTAAGTGCCATTTCTTCCAAAAGGATTGGACCATACTATCTAACAACTTTTTACGTTCTAACAGACTCAATCGTTGATCTGACAAATCAGCAGCGGGTAAATATTGCAACGGAGTAGACATCAAAAAATGCGCGGGAGTTAACACCTCAGGATAAGGGTCTGACGATAATACGCTCAATGGACGAGAGTTAAGAATACACTCTATCTGAGTAAGAACAGTTTGCAGTTCTTCGTATGTAAGTAACTGACTTCCTATTACTCTATATAAATGCGTTTTCATGCTCTTTATATTCCCTTCCCACATCCCACCAAAATTTGGTGATCTTGGGGGAATCATCTTCCACTCTATGCGTCGAGAGAGCAACTCATTCGACAGCGCGTTTTTGAAGCTAGAGTTCAATAAAAAACTATACAGCTCATCTAAATGTGCCTTCGCACCGATGAAAGTAGATCCATTATCGGAATAGAGACATGAAACTGGTCCTCGACGGGAAATAAAGCGTTTAAAAGCGGCTAGAAAGTTTTCAGTAGTTAAATCACTGGTCACTTCAATATGTAGACTACGTGTGACCATGCAAACAAAAAGAACGATGTACGCCTTTTGCGCATGTTGACCTCTGCGGCGAGAAAGGATTGTCCTTATCGGACCAGCGTAATCTACACCAGTGTGACAAAATGCCTTGGCCTCTGAAACACGGTAATCAGGAAGATCAGCCATTATAGGCGTTGGATGCGTTGGGTTGCATTTAAAGCAAGTGTTGCACTTTCGCAACTTGGACCTGATAACAGTCCTGGCATCCAAGATCCAGTAGCGTTGTCGTATAATAGACATAAGAAGTCCAGGTCCGGTGTGACAATTAACAACATGAAAATGCTGTATTATTAAGTCAACGACATGATCGCGTTTAGGGAGAAGAACCGGATGTTTAGCTTCGAAAGGAAGCATTGATCCAGAAAGTCTTCCTCCAATGCGTAAAATCCCTTGTTTGTCTAAGAAGACGAAGAGGCTTTGCAGCTTTTTTGAAGGTAATTTATCAGCCTTGATCAATTTGATATCTTCACAGAAGTGCACAGATTGAACGGCGAGAATTAACGCATTCTCAGCACTTGTCAACCCTGCTATAGAACGAGGTTCGACCTTAACTTTAGGTCTTGCGAATTTTAATACATATGCGGTGATACGTAGCAACTTTTTCCAAGAAGAAACACGTTGTGCTAACGTACACAGCAACGGCGGCTCTGTGTGAGTAATGGCAGCCAACACATTTGCCTTGAGTTCAGGCAAGACAGAGCAATTATTAAGCGAGAATGGCTTAATCGGCCACTTCTCAGATGAGCTGCGAATCCACGGAGGACCTTTCCACCACAAATCGTGGGTCAAAAGTTGCGATGGAAGCATACCACGCGAAAGACAATCACTTGGATTACTAGCTCCGGCAATATGATAAAAATGTTTAGAGTCCAAGTTTTCTTGGCACTGAGCGACGCGATTACCGACGAAAACTGACCAACGATGTGGTGAAGAATGAACCCATGATAAAGCAATAGTGGAATCAGAAAATGCGTATATCCCGGCAATGGTCATACGTGTTGCATATGTGTCTCGCACAGTTTTTATTAATTTTGACATAAGTAAAATAGCGCATAATTCTAAGCGAGCGAGCGTAGTGATTTTTGTTGGCGAAACCTTTGATTTAGCGCAAAGAATGCGAGTTTGAATGCCAGACGGGTAGGTACAATGGGCATAAATGACACATCCCAGACCATTCATGCTAGCATCACAAAAAGCAACAAGACGTAATTCACAACCAACTTCGACGCCTACATGACGTGGAATCCTTAAAGTGTCAAGCATTTGAAGTTCTTGCGCAAGAGCGAAAAAACGGGTGCGTATGTGCTCCGGTGCAGGATCGTCCCAATCACACTTGCTGAGCCACAGTTCCTTAATTAACAACTTGGCATACAGAATCACAGGCGCGACCAATCCGAGCACGTCAAATAGTCGTGCAACCATCGAGAGTATGTTTCTCTTGGTGCACCTTTCATTAATTGCGGCGCATGTGAAATGAAAATTATCTTCACATGGTTCCCATGAGAGACCTAAGACCTTAGAGACATTATTGTCAACATCAAAATCAAGCGACTTGCGGTGCGTGTCGGGAAGCGAGTCAAGTAGCACTGGTGAATTGCTAGACCACTTCACTAAGTCAAAGTCACCCGATTTGAAAAACTTAATCAAGTTGTGAGCTAATTGCGTGGCAGTATCCTCATTTGCAATAGAAAGAACCAAATCGTCCATATACAGACAGGTCTCTGCCACTTTCGCGGCATCAGGATAGAGCGGACTCATGTCAGTAGCCAGCTGTCGCACAGTGCGCATAGCTATGTAAGGGCTTGACTTGAGACCGAAAGGTTGCCTATTAAAGGCATAAGTTCGAATTTTTTCCGATTCGTTGAATCTAAATAAAATGCGTAGGTATTTATGTTGGTCTACTGGTACACCAATCCGTAAATAATATTGTTTTATATCAGCGTTCATTGCAATAGGAAATAATCTAAAACCTAACAATAATAAAAACAGATCGGCCTGTAAATTGGGTCCAATATGTAATATATCGTTAAGCGAAAGTCCTGTATGCGTTTTAGCACTCGCGTCCAATACGATGCGCGGCATCGGTTTATCAGGTCGGACTACTGCGTGATGCGGTATATAATAACCATCAGAGGACAGCTCAGATTCTTTAACAGGACTGAGGTAATTGTTATCAATATAATCCTGAATAACCTTGTTATAATTTTCGCGCACTATCGGTGCCTGACGGAGCTTACGCTCGAGTGAAACGAAACGGCGATAAGCGGTAGCGTGCGAATTACCTAATTCCGAAGGGTCCCTACAGAACGGTAATGCAACTGTATAACGACCTACGTCGTCACGGGTCACGGTAGCCGTGAAAATATTTTCGCAATCTGTCTCCTCTGGTGACAACAAGCGTTTCATGGGTACTTCTTCAAGTTCCCAGAACTTTTGCACTATATCATTAAGCGCTAACGCAGAAAAAGACGCGGCAGTAGGTAAAATATGTTTACGCGGGTAATCTCCCATAAGTACGTAACCAAATGTTGTAGATAAAGCACACGGTGCGCGCGGCCCACACTCGACCATATTTCCTAAGTATATAAATGGGAATAGCTGGGCACCTAACAATAAATCAATCTTGCCCGGAATATTCCAGCTTAAGTCAGCGAGCGGAAGGTTACGAAAATCTAGGTCGCGATCACAATCGATAAATTTCGCAGGCAATTGATCCGTAATGCATTCTACAACAAGCGCATGTATAGTGTATTTCTGATCCGGATAAATACGGGATTCAATGTCTAAATGAACATAACCGATTATCGGACTTGAAGCGGAACCAACACCTTTAACATAGGAATTATTCAACGGTATTATCGGTAAATTTAATAAACTAGAACAAGCAGATGTTATTAGATTATTCTGCGAGCCATTATCTATCAAACACCTAACTACAGATTTGATACCAGCGCTACCCTTAGAGCGCGCGTATACCTGAGCGGTTGACAAAAGTATATCACCCTTATGACAAGAAGTGTAAGACTGTGTATGTGTAACTGGTTCTGTAGCAAGCGGGGGCGCTCGAATGCATGACGAAGTCGTGTGAGCGCGATGAGAAGGCGCGGGCGAAGTAACGGTCGCTCGATGAGCGGGCGGCGGCGAGTACGCGACGGCGGTATTTACCATAGCCGCATGCGATTGCGAATTATTACTATCAAAATGCAATAACCTATGGTGTCTTTTATTACAGAAACAGACTGACGTACTCTTACAATCCGGAAGTTTATGTAAAGTGCTTAAACAATTAACGCAACCGTACTTCGATTTAATAAACTCATATCTAGCCCTTGCGTCTCGCATATTTTTAAACTGAGCGCAATCATATAAATGTCGATGGTTACCACTACACAAACAACAATTCGCGGTAACTGCTGCGGGCGCCGAATATGTGAGAGTATTTGCATTATTAGCGGACTCACTGGCGACAAAAGATTTGGAGGTGTGATGAACGCGCCGGTCGCGTGAGGGCGACGTAACAACAGCAGCGGGTTTCGTATATGACGAATTTCGCGGGTTTGAGCGCTCCAAAATCTTAGCCTGATCTTGTATAAAAGCGATAAGCTGTTGTGTCGTAGGCACTTCCACATCCCGAATCGAAAGTTCAAAGGCTTGGATGGTTTGAGGATCCATCCTTCTCAAAGCGCATTGAAGAAAAATAAAATCAGTTAGATCTGTTATGCCTAATTCTTTTAGAGCTGAAATCGAAGCGGAGTATTTACTAACAAAGGTATCAAGAGCGTTCGCAGTGTGCGAGCAAGTTTTTAAGTCCAGTATATTATTGAGATAATATGTACCTAATGAGCGTTTGTCGTGGTATTTCTTAACCAAACTATCCCACAGTATTTTATATGTTTCACCTGACGGAATAATACCGGAAATGAATTTTAGTGCGTCGTGGGTGAGTTTAGAAATTAGATACTGTACACGTTGCGAGTCAGAAAGCTGTTGATTCAAATGAATATTAGCTTTAAAAGACTGATAAAAGGTATTCCAGTTTTCAGGGCGTCCGTCAAAACTCGGAATTACTAAAGGTTCTAATTTCACTACGGACTTGATCGAGCTACTGGTCTCGAGTGAACGCACCTTAGAAGTGGTTAATATTTTATTTCTAACGCGTTTAACTCTCGAGTATAAATCATCAAATGAATCGAGGCAAGAATACTCGGGATTGACCGTAATCTTTGATAACAAATTTATATTATTTATTTTATCAACAATGGACTCAAATTTATCGCGTAACTCATCTATTATCTCCGTTTCAGCCAGAAAATTCTCGTTAGCTCGCGTTGATGAATCGAAAGAAATTATACCTTTCGACGATGTGTACATACGATTAATACGTTGAAATAATAATTCTTTCTTTTGATTCAACATAACCAACATGACTTCGCGGCTTGATTCGCTTTCCGTCATGTTTATAAAATAATATCACAATACAACTACAAAGTGATAGGTATATCTACCTAGTTAGTGTAAAAACACAAGTTAAATTAAAATCCTAAAATGACTTAGCGTAAAGTACAGTGGTGGAGCGGTTAATAAGTGGGTAGGTATAAATAAGTTCAACTAAATTGAGTATAATGGATATTATTACCAATTAATACGTAATTCACCAAATCTAACAATTAATTATATTTAAATACGAGTCTACCAATAATTACGTAGTTCTCGTGCGTTTTAAACACAGAATTTACCAATTTTACGTAAATCTGTGAGCGAGGAAAAATGGCGGCGAGAATTCACTAGAATTACGTGAATCTTTTTTATGATATGAATAGAAAAGTAAATTCACCAATATTTACGTGAATCACTGGCCTATCCGTACTCGTAAGGACCAAATTGTATGGTCAGGCGTGTAAATAGCCCGACCAGGGTGTGATTGCTCAACAGTTAGCGTACGAGGTGTAGGGAAGTAAACCACTTCTATCGATCAAAACAATCATGCCAGCACTAACCTGCAACACCGACCAAGTCCCGATCCTCCAGAAGGCAGCGAGCAGCGGCGAGGTTTCTACGGTCTCTTGCAAGGTATTGACCGGCCGGTCACGATCGTAGACTGGAGCACTCCACATACACCTTGTAAAGGTTACAAGCGAGTCCAAACACTACACGGCTATAGGACTAACGGAAAATCAGCTTCTTTTCACGAGAAATATAACTGATGTCCGTGGCGGAACAAAATTTTTATATTAAAAGGCGTCTTCTTAGCGAAAAGCGATGAGAGCAGGGTATGTCCGTTTTTTCTTGCACCAATCAGGTGCAGCGCGTTTACATTATTTGAAGACTGCTAACGCCATCTCTTGAGATCGTCGAGTACATTGGCAATATTACAGCAGTACCAG
The DNA here is from genome assembly GCA_949752705.1 of Callimorpha dominula. Taxonomy (NCBI): domain Eukaryota; kingdom Metazoa; phylum Arthropoda; class Insecta; order Lepidoptera; family Erebidae; genus Callimorpha; species Callimorpha dominula. The sequence continues at coordinate 6,211,069 of OX457012.1, read as the reverse complement.
CACTAATTGCATTCGACAAACAGAATGTGGTTTACTATAAAGACTATGAAATTTATAATATAACGAAATATATTATGGTGCGATTATGTATGCATTTTATAAATATATTGGCGCTCCACCAGTCAGCGATGCTTTAGAATATACTATTATTTTGGTTCGATCAACTGCAACTCTAGCCTCTTAATCCAGTCACGAATTATTTTTAACAGTAGATTTTGCAACTGAATGAAGGTAGATGTGCACCTTGAATGATTTCTATGTTTAATAGGTTCAAACCTTCAACGGTATCACTGAGTGATTTTTATTTTTTAGTACGTTAGCTTTTGGAGCATTTCAATAAAATGAAATTCAGGTGGCATCAGCTTGCATCCTGTTTACCTCTCGTGTAACACTAACACTATTGTACCTGAAGATCTGACTTTTAAAAAGAGTGGCCATGAGTTTCTTTGCCAGTATTCTTCTCATAAGGCCCTACGCATTTTGGAAACTGGAAGTTATAGATCGACACAAACAGGCAGTAGATTTTGGTGTTTTTCACCTAATTTACCTTGACAATCCCGTATATGCTGTGGCGTCTGTTTGTGCCGATCTATGATTTTAACTCTAGCTTCAATTTAACGTTCATAAATGTCACTTAGTGTCTTAATTGAATAAATGATTTTGAATTGAATTTGAATTGAATTGAATATGTATAGGTCGATAATGAATATTCAGCAAAGAAAAAACTCATTTGAATACACTTATTAAATAATAAGTTCTCTCTTCAAGTTTTAACGTGTAGATAATGTGATAAATGTATGAAATCTAGCGGTTTTACGCTTCTAAATAAAAGTAAAGTATTTTACTTGTCGACTTATTGCTGCAGAGCGACGTACACACGCATACCTTATGAAAAAGTAAAAAAAATATAGGCTAAAGAGTTTCTATATGTTTCCATTTAAAAATAAACAGGCTGTATGGAATGATGTCTTAGCCATCGATCGCAAATAAGGAATGACGCCATTACACATTTACAGAGACGGATCTGACGTCAGAGTACACTCGCGTACATAAACTCGCATGTTTATGTCAACACTCGGGACCCTTAAACTAAGTGGTTATTGAAATCGTGCAAACATTAGCGTAGGATACATTAGTAAATAAATTGTATGACATTGATTGTTAACCTGGGGTAGAATAGACTATTATTTACTGTTATTACTTGGTTTACTTGTATCGGTGTCCTCGGGGACTCCTTAGGGTATACGCGAGTCCCTTGCGATAGACTCACTTGTGATGGAACACTGTGTGGTTTTAGTCGGTTCCATTCCGACATACCACTTTACCAATAGCCATGGTGAGGTGATGACCCGAGGGGGATTCCACACAAAAAAAAGGTTTCTTATAGAACTAACTCGTGAGTGAGGTTACCGGAGGCCCTAAACCTTCCCTCCCCCCTCTCTCCCCCCTCTTTCACCCTTCCCCTGCTCCCACCTAAAAGGCCGCCAACGCACTTGTGACTCTTGAGTTGCAGGTACCCATGGGCGGCGGTAGCCATTTACCATCAGGTGACCCGTCTGCTCGTTTGCCCCCTATACTTACCAAAAAAAAAGTTTTTTTTTTTTCTTTGATTGTGAAAACATGCAAAACAAATAACACAAAACGCGTAATTTCTGTCCAATTGTGACATAATAGATACCTCAGTATTCAACTTCCTATCAATTATCACTTTGTGTTTATTCATTAGCTTATAATTCTTTTAGAGGTTATACTGTTTGCGTTTCTCATAACGAGCACGGGTTAAGAAGTTAAATAACTTGTTGTAGAAGGCCGTTTGCAGTTGATGGGTTAAATGTGTCAAGTTACCAAGGTTCGGTAGGAAAGGGTCTGATTGATTATAGCTTCTCTTGTTTACACGTAATGATTTCTGACTTTTAAATTGGATTATAATTGTTGTTATATCTGTACCTACCATAATAATATGTCAATAATGTCATATGTCAATAAAAACAAAGTAGAAATGACATAATAAAATATTGAGCATAAAGTCATGTCCTTTCTATTTACTTGTACGCGTGTATATTATATATCATGAAAAATAACCAAAAACCATAAACCAACCAAGAACCAAAAAAATAATATATTTTGTAATAATTGTATTGGGTACCCACTCACAGTTTTTGTTACTTCAGTAGCTTTCCGAACGACGAGGTGTAAAAAAAAAATTTTACGCGCGCGAAGACGCGGATAAAAAGCTAGTTCCATAATAAATATAGCTACTACACTAGTTTCACTCAACTTGTCTCACATAACTAGACATGCGCAAACCATGTCCGACATGGGATTGAACCTGGAACGGTTCCTTTCCTTGTCGGAACTAGTTCCAGGAAACATGTCCGAGGAACTATCTAGTTCCTCAGTTTTATCCGGACATTGTAGTTAACAGTTTTATTTCGGTTGAGACAGTTCCTCGGACATACATGGTTGTAAACAATGATATTGTTTATTTAGACTTAAAATATTTTAAATTAATGTATTGGATTGATCTTTAAAAATTAATTGATAGTAAGTATTACATAATTAACTAATATTTAAATTTGTACATCATAAATAATCATAATACATAATATATTATATATAGGTATTTTACTTATAATTGCTAACATAAAAAGTAGCTCAGGCACCTTTGATGCCTTCAATCGTTGCCTTCTGTCCATAAAAGTAAGTCCTGCTTTTCAAAATACACCCTTGCACGGAACAGAACGCAACGCTCGCGGCATACGTCACACGGACAGTTCGATATTCGTTCCACCATTCAATACCGCTCCGGCCGCTCCTTCAATCCGCGTGATCGTTCCGAAGAACTGTGGAACTGGAACTATTAGGTTGAGCAAGTTGGAAAGAACTGACATAGTTCCGACTGCGGACATAGTTCTAGGAACTATTACGCTCCTTAACTACACATGTCTACACATAACTATTTCGTAGAGATCGCCTGATGGTTGAATTTCGACCATGGTTGTTTCATTGGCCAGTATAACTTGAGCGTTATTGTATAGACTTACTTACCATGACAGGTAATCACATATACTGGACGCGTGTAATTTCGTTAGGCCGTTTTCACGTAATTTTTGAAGTTTTAAGACATATATTAAGTATTGTTTAAAAATTTTAGCTTTCTGCACTTCTTTTATATATAAACTGTAAATATCGCACAATTCACGTTACTACGTATGCGAAATTTTCTTAAAAAGGGGTACAAAGAATTCTCTTTACGTATAATGATTATCTATGAACTACATTGTAAAGTCCTTGTCTCTCGACCTTTGGCGCGTGACATCAACAGCCCCCAAGTGTCTATGGCTAATTGTCTATAGGTAATATTCTATAGGTACTTAGAAAAGGGAGAATTGGCATTGGCACCTAGAACTGTTCTCCTTAACAGTGGACACAGTGGTGTAATGGGTTTACGCGGCAGCGTTTAAGGCGCTGCAAATTTAAAAAGAGCCAGCCATATGTCATTGACAATAATGTCTGATTAATTGTAAAAAAAATAAAATCATCTTCTAATCGAAAGTATTTGGCAGTCATTCTGTATTTTTTTTAACCACACACTTCAAAAAAATATTAAAAAGGGGCAGTAAAGTAAGGCAGTTCAGCAGTTGGAAAAGTGGTGTGTCTACCAAAGCTGAAATGACATGAAGTGATGTTCTACACAGCTTTTTTTTTTCCTGCGCTTATGGTCACTGCTCCGCTCCTATTGGTTGTAGCGTGATGTTATATAGCCTATAGCCTTCCTCGATAAATGGGCAATCTAACACTGAAAGAATTTTTTAAATCGGACCAGTAGTTCCTAAGATTAGTGCGTTCAAGCAAACAAACAAACAAACTCTTCAGCTTTATATAATAGTATAGATAGTGAAAGAAAGAAAGAAAGAAAGAAAAATATATTTATTCACAACCCGCAACATTCATAACATAAATAACAAAGAAAGAAGATAAAAAAAAAAAAAAAAAGTGTGTTTTTGTAGATTACTGGTAGGTTCACTAAAGATAAATATGCATATTAGGAGTTAAATATAGTATCTAGGAGCCGCACTATGTAAATTTAAGCAAAAAACAGTAAAACCGAACGATATTTAATTCAATAACATTACTGGCACCTTATATCGTGTACCGTTCTATGTGTAGTGTAAAAATTGTTGTTAAAAATATAACATTATAAAACTGTGTAAACTTTCTGTTTATGATGCAGAAATAATATAAATAGTTACATATACCTAATAAGGTTTGAGCTTAAGATTCTTGCAAAAGTTAGCTTTAGGCAGTATGCTGAATATTTTATAAGACACTAGATGAAAACCCGGCTTCGCTTGGGTGAAATATGACTCTTAATACACAATCTGTTACAATATGTAGGTAAATATACGTGTGCATAGGCCTTAACGAACTCATGATGGCATCCGAGTGTGATGGCGAACGGCGCCTGCCATTTGCACCATTAGAATTTAACAAAATACTCGACAATCCGAATTTTGCGGATATACCTATGTTGTCGACTCAAAATTATAACTTTTTTATGTTTTATTATTCAGGTAAGGTTTCAATCGAGTCTACCGTACCCCTTGACCGAATTATTAATATAGATAGAAGATAGGTGTTACTTTATAATAAAATACGTAATAATAAAGGAACGACCATTCTTTTCTAGATGCTAAAAATATTCCTTGTGCACGTATCAGTAGGTATCGACAAAAAATGGTGACAAATAAATTTGGTTAAAGATCATCCACGTAAAAATAGGATTTGAATTAGTAAAAACTTAATTAAATTACTAATTTCATAAGTGAAAACTTTTTTAGGCTCGTTGGCCACTTTTGGTACGGGGAAAAAGCACTGAACTATCGTGCCTGTCACGCTCAGATACCTATATACAGATGTGTGTGTGTGTATGTATATAAATATACGTGTAAGTGTTTTCACTTCTGACATGCAGTTCTACGACTAACAGTTGTTTTTTTTTGCTATAAAGTGCATCATGCATCTTGCTCTTGAGGCCATATTATTTGTTAAGAATTGGCCCTATGTTTGTCCAAAAAACTGGGGCGTGGTCCAACTATTAAACCAAACAAAAATATATAGGTACTAATATGCAATCCCATTGTTTGTCTAAACTAATATTTTAAAGAGGAAACATTTGTGTGTATGTTTGTAATGTTTTCACATAAAAACTACTGGACCGATTGCGATGAAACTTGATATGTAGCTGGAGACCTGGAATAAAAAGTAGCATATGCGTTAGCATAGGCTATTTTTTATCTCGACATTCCCACGGGATAAAACATCGACAACAACACCCTAAAACATCGACGAAATATTGTTTACTGTTATTGTTCGTTAATAATTTAAGTTTATATTGATAAATAAGTGTCCAACTTGCTATCTCCCGTAACTATAAAACATGTAAATAGTTTAAACTATAACTTATTTTCTAGTATTTTATTGTTATCGCTGCTTGATACGTGTGCAAATTTTCAAGTTAATCGACGACGGACCCATTTTTCCCTGTTGACGTCAATAGGCCTATCCCCTAAAACGCATGTAGGTATGTCCCAAACATAAACTTTATATTAAGTTTATTGTTCCAATACAGTTTTAGTTGATATACCTATTTCATTAAAGAAAATCATACACCTTTTGCACAAAATTGACGACTGCCTTTATGTAATTTTATAATGTATTCATCTCAACAAGTATGTCAAATTATACCAAATGTATTCTGTTTATTTAGTTGGCATTAACAGTAGAAAAAAATTGAGATAATATATACATTGCTTATCTAGATGACATGATCATTTTGATTAAAATGAAAAAGACTCAATGAATATCAAAAATTCCTATGATAGTTAATGAATATTGTATTATAATAATGAAAACATTTTGAACCATAGTTAAGATATAGGGTATCCGTCGAGAGAGAGACAGACGACGATACAAAATAGCAAAAACATCTGCTGCCATCTCACTTTACCATTCGAATAAAAGCTTGAGAGAAAACATTTTTGAAGTGAAAACTTCTTTAGGCACGTTTGTGCACTTTTGCTATGGGGAAACAGCACTGAACTGAACCGTCACGCTAATAATACATATATAGATCCCCTAGAGGGCGCTAATCTAAACATTGAGTTCTATCAGCTCCTTATTAATTAATGTCACCAACCTGCTAATGTGTCGTTTTAAGTTCGTCGTTCCGTTTAAGTTTTCACTTCTGTCGGCAGTCCCATGACTGAGTATTTTTTTTTAAATTGCAAATTCTCTAGCCACAACAACGCGTGGCTGGGTAGATTATATAATATATATTGCGAATGAAATCAAACATATTTACGTTCCTTAGTATGTTTGTTACCTCAATGAATGAAGACAGTTTTTGTTTTTTTTTTTATTTTTTACATGTTCGTACCATAATCAACGCGATACAAGTACAAGCCATTCCATAGCGACAGCTACGTAGAAAAACGTAATTCCTATTACGTCCAAAAATAACCGAAGATAAAGTGCTCTAACGTGTCTCACTTTTTATTATTGACAAAAAATATCGATGTAGGTCAAATACCAATAAAAAAGTATGAAAAAAAAATGGTCTGTAGATGGTTAATTTTTAAGAGACGTATTGCCGTGGGCTGTGTGTATAGGCTCGAACACTAAAATACCACATTACTTGTTATATTATTAATAGAAAGAACAGCCTGAAATCTATATGATATAAAAATTAATCTCAATTTCCCTTAGTCACGGCATCGCGCGTGAACGGTTGGATTTCGTTAATTCTTTTTTTTGTGTTTGTTATTGTCAAGAGAGAAAAAATTAAGAAATTTGGGCAGAAAATTGAAGAAAACTTAACGACCATATTAACTTCTCTAATGTAACCTTAGCGCTTTTAACTTAACTGTCAGTCGTTTGACAGTTGGCGCGATTGACAGAATGCGCGCTGCAAATTATACCCATTCGAATTCAATATTCATAGTTAAGACTGGACAATATCTAGATATCGAGTCAGCTAGTCCTCTTATAAATCTTATAGTACACAATACGGGAATGTATTTATGGATACTATTTTACGTAATTATCTTTTAAAAATGTATATCCGATTTCAAATCTTCTGAATGTGCTACTTGCAGCTTCAATTATCTTTTAAAACTCTTGGCAATGAAATAATTAGTGGGTATTATTACTACTAATAACGGATTTTAGTATAATTATGTGTACGTACGGGAATTACCGCGATCACGTAATAGGTACTACATACCTTTAAATTGCCTTACGTTTCGATCAGGTTGCTCTGATATATATATTTATAAACATATATAATTTAATCACTACACATTATAAAAAACAATCCCCCACCGCGTCTGTCTGTTAGCGATAAACTGAAAAACTAATGAAAGGATTTTCATGCGGTTTTCACTAATAGACAGAGTGATTCATGAGGAAGGTTTAGGTGTATAATTTGTTAAGATTTTGTGTAAATTGATTGAAATATCTTGATGGTTGATGGTTATGGTTGATGGTTGATGGTTATCTTGATGGATGGTTGCTAGTATCTAATATTTTTTTTTTTGCAAAAATAACACAACGCACAGATTCTTGATGTGAAAATAATATGGTGTGGTTTGTATCTAAAACGCGGCACGCTATCTGAAACTGGAAACTGATTGTCACGTCGTCTCATTTTGCTTGGTACATTTTATATTTTGCTTCTCACTCTAAATTGTCAGGTTCCACCCTTTCACTGACGAAACACCAAAAAGTCGACTTAACCATTTTGACAGCTCCTTTTTAGTGCGAGTTGCCAAGGGCAGAAACGTTCAAAAGTAGAGTGAATAGGTAGGTTTCTCTTGGATAGGCGTAGATACCATCTTCGACTTTACCGTCAGTTTTCATCAGCTGAGTTGGAAGACAAACACCTATTCCATTACCGAATAAAAATATGTATGAAATGACTGAGATTTACAATTAACTATCGATATCAATAGTAAATACTTAGATAACTCCATAAGTTTCACATACATAAATTGAAGAGTAAGACTCATTTTAAATGACAAAAAAAAAGGAGGTTCTCAATTCGACCGTATAATTTTTTTTTTTAATTTTTTTTTTTTATTTTTTTTTTATGTCTGTTCAGCCCTCACTGCGTTATTTAATATTCCTTCAATTTGTATTTTTACTGAATGTTGTCTATCTGCTTCTGACTATGTACATACTTACATACATATGTATATCGCCATGATGCTGTTGACGTAGCATCTAAACGTCAATAGGAAAAAAAGTCGAGTCAACAGGAATTAATATTTATTACCTGTTAAGCAATTAGATAAATATTACATCAGATTAGACATTATAATGATATATTGGCTACATAAAATTAGATGTAAGCGCCAATAAAGTTTTTTTCTGTTGTGCGGTGCCATAACAGACAAGTTGCCATCTACAAAAAAGTACCCATAATTTAATCCAAATGCTTAGTCTAAATGCAAGAAGTTATTGAGGAATTGAAGGTCACCTACTTTGAATTCCTGAATAATATAATACGTAGGTACTACCTACCTAACGGAGATGATTAGGTATTTTAATATTTGTATCCTAGTAAACGCTAGTACTTCCCACTTAGGTAAAGGTAGGTACCTAAAAGTGACGCAGAGTTCTCTTTTTGCTTTAATTTTAATTAAATTTGTTAAAGGTTTGACGGATCACTAACGATGGCGTTATCGTGGTGAACTAAGAAGAAAAACACCCGGATCGAGGACTGTAGATACTTGTCTTATGTATATGTAGGTATATGTATATGTAGGTATATGTAGGTATATGTATATGTAGGTATATGTATATGTAGGTATATGTACACTTATGTATATGTAGGTATATGTACACTCGAATGTTACCAGAAAAAAATTGTCGGAAAATTATAGTAATACAAAACACTCTCACATGCTTTCATTGTTTAGTTTCGTATACATTTATTACAAAATGAGATCAAAGAGAAATTAAGCAGTTTTAGCTAATTTCAATTATAAATATTTTAATAGGGTTTTTAATACTTTTTGGAGCTGTGGTTTTGTCTTAGGTTACTTACAAACATTTATGTTTTGCAATTATATTCATAGATTCATTGCTCTATAGATTATTTAGGTTTAAAGATTGATCTACATTCACAAGCTAATTTTATTGCATGTATAATGCTTTTAAATCACGTGAGAAACCCATTTTGTTTCGAATAGCTGGTTTTTCACTATAGTTTTGTAGCTGCGTCGCTCACAAATAAATATACTCAAAATTCCACTTATGTAAATTAGTACCCAAAATCCGGGAAAACAAAATTAGTAGGAAGAAAAACATTATATTATTTAAGAAGGTAGATAAATAGCTACCGACTGTCGGGGAGTACGCTAGGCATAGGAAAATATGTATATTTCGGCACCATAGAACACGCTTAATATCATCATCATCTTCCGCGCCTTTTTCCAATTAAGTTGGGGTCAGCTTTCAGTCTAACTACGATACGGCCGAATTTCGATATTTTACGTGAAGCGGCTGCCATCAGACCTCCACAACCCAAGTATTAGGCGATATCGAAGTTCTGTAGTAGACCAGGTTGTACCCGTAAGTTCCGGATGTCTTAATAAAAGCTGTTCCCGGATCCCTTACTGAAGGCGCAGTACGGCACACCGTGCGGTTTTAGTCGGTTCGATTCCGACACACCGCCCCACCGAAAACCCCGGTGGGGTGACGGCCCGAGGGGGTTTCCACACGCACAAAAAAAAAAAGGTTGTACCCGTAACGAATGCCACAGATGTTCTTATGGCAACCGGGACCGACGCGACGGAGTGCCTTAACATGCACTCCGAGGTACGGAGGAGACACGCTTAATATCTAAAATACTTTTTAATTAAAAGAGAACCATACGAGAAGGTCAGGTGAGGTTCCTTCAATATCAGCGGCTGATCACGTAGATTAAAGGAATTAATTAAACGATTTCGTTTCGATTCGTCGAGGTCAAAAAAGTGCGGCAGATTGATTAATAATGAACAAATGTAATGTATAAAACTAAACCTATCTAAGCTGTCTTAGTAGTTACAGTCTGACTCTGTTTTTAAGTAATTATTTAAGTTTGACTTTTAATTTCATTCACTTAGCTTCTATTAATAAATAGCTTTTGAGGTCAAACGTTCTCTATATACCTAATAGCCAGTTCTAAAACCATTTTAAGTAGTTAATTAAGTGTCTAAAACAAATTGTGGATGTATAATTATGTAGATATGATTTAGAATATCGAAGGAGTCTAGTCACTGTATTTTTTCATGTACGTCTATTTTTTTTGTATGCTCTTAATGTCTTTATTTAAAGGTAAGTCAATGCTAGGGACACCAATAACAATATTTAATATTGGACACAAGAATGTGTAGCCGAAGATAGTACGGATTTTGACTGCTAATGTAGATTTTTAATTAAGACCAGCAGTTCCCGCGCGGCTTTTGCTCGCGTGTACATATTTATATATTTTCTGCGGAAACCTCTTTTCCAAAAAAAAGAAGCTTAAGTTACTTCCTTATAACACCAGCTATCTGTCAGTGAAAGTCCTGTGGAATTTGGTCCACCCGTTCCGGAGATTAGACGGAACATACAGACAGACAGACACAAAAATTAAAAAAACTGATTTTTACCCGTTACCTATGTATCGTTCAAATTATTTTTATTTATTTATTTATTTATTTATTATCACAACTAATTACAGTAGTTATACAGGTTAAACATTATTCATACAGATTATTAGTTATATTTAGGTCTCAGAGAAAGATTGTGAACTCTGTCTCTTAAACTAGGCAAAGCCTGTATCTTAAGAGGCAGTATTCGACCAAGATTTTATCAACTTACTTATTTGTCTTTTACATTATAATACAGTTATAATACAGTTGATGTTGGTGGAAGTGTTTCGACTCAATAATTAAAATATGGTGATAATAAATGGTGAAATAATGAAAATAACTGTGTGAGCTTAAAAAGAACTATTATTTTGACATTACAAACAGACACTTCAATTTCATTTATTTGTAGTATTGTATATAGTATTGTAGGTTTGCAGCCCAGAATAGACAACGTCATTGTAACTGATATCTAAGATGGAGGTATTTCCTCAATCGCTTTAAAAGCACTTGCTGCATCAGATACCTTTCCCCTCAATTGGATTTCTGTAGACATTATTCACAAGGAGAAATACAACATTACAAGTCTATTGTAAGGTATAAATTTCCCCAGTTTGATATATCCTATTCCAGAAGTTGTGAGTACTTGGCTTTTTTTTTAAATCGGGTAATATAATGGGCGTTTGTCTTTAACTCACCTGATGGAAAGTGATGATGGAGACGAAGTTGGTACACGCCTATCCAAGAGAAACCTATTCACTCTACTCTTGAACGTTGAAGGATTATAAATGTCTGGAAAAATGGACGCTTTATTTTAAGTTTTTATGTTTTTTATTACTTATTTTGGACACACGAGACTGGATCCGTTGTCTTACTTTGATATGAATATAACATTGTTACAAATGAATACTGTGAAACCAGAATCATCTAGGTGTTTTAATAATAAGCTCATTATTTGATGTTCAGTAAAAAGTTTAGACACATGGAAGTTTAGTCTCACGGTTTCGACGGATGTAGTGAAGGCCGACTCGACTTTTAAGATATTTTGGCAACAGATTATTATAGCTAGTCTGTCTATTCTACCTTCTACCTCTACTTTAATGAAGATTGCAGCCGAAATAATCTTCTAAATAGAATTTCGGGTGCTTCAAGGATACAGCGGAATAACTATCTTTATTTTTTTTTCTTATTAGCAGAAAATCCTAGAGGAATTGTGGCGGTGTCCGTCATTTCTGGATTAGATCAGAGGTGACGCAAACAATATGGCTTAGATCTCTATTCTATAAAACCCGTCACAACGTTTGTAAAGGCACAAAAATGAACGATAAAATATTTAGCATGATTTGCTGTCTCTAAACTGACGAAATACAATTTGGCTTCGTTGTTCTTCGCTTTTCATTCAGGCCGGCAAGACAAAAACTGTACATCTACCAAATAATTATCGGCCGATATCTCTACTTCCAATATTTGCAAAGATTATGGAAAGAGTGGTAAATTAAACGTCTAGTGAAGTACCTAGAAGTAAATAAATTGTTGACAACCCTTCAATATGGTTTCCGAAAAGGAAAATCAACCGAAGACGCAGTAAAACTACTAACTGAGGAAATCGGTACTCACCTTGACAGAGGTCGTGCATGTATTGGAGTCTTTCTTGATACAGCTAAGGCCTTCGATACCGTGGCCATTCCAATCTCGTTGAAGAAACTTGAAAGCATTGGAATACGAGGCATTGCACTAGACTGGTTTCGAAGCTATTTAACCGAGAGAAAGCAACGAGTCAAGGTGGATTCCTGGATGAGTTGTCCGATAGTGACAGATTTCGGAATACCACAGGGAAGTGTGCTTGGGCCGACGCTGTTTTTATTGTATTTAGATGATTTGGCTTCACTACCATTAAAAAATGCAAAAATTGTCTGTTACGCAGACAGTGCAATTTTTCATGGTTCTACATGGAATGAGTGTTTGCTGAAAGCAGAACAAGGAATGGCTTTGGTAGTTAATTGGCTTAATAATAATCTCTTGTCTCTGAATACCGAAAAAACAAAGTTCCTTTGTTTCCATAAAACTGGTGCCTCATCTCCAGTATCCATTGCTAACCTTAAAATACATAGTTGCAATTCACAGCAAACTCAACACCAAGACTGTGACTGCAGTAAAATTCTAAGAACGAAATCTATAAAATATCTCATTGTAGTCATTGACGAGAAACTCACTTTCAATGAACACATAGCTGCCCTCACGGCGAGATGTAGAAAACTTATTTATGTAATGAGGAAACTCAGAGATGTCGAGTCAATATTGAACTAATTAAAACCGTATACATGTCACTCTGTCAGTCCATCCTAACATATTGTTTAAGCGTTTGGGGGGCACAGCTACATCGCACCTAATACAGTTGGAAAGAGCCCAGAGATCAATACTCAAAGTAATGCTTAAAAAACCGATTAGGTGCCCAACAGTTGAGGTTTATAAAGCTGCTGGTATCTTGAGTATAAGACAACTGTATATATTCAATGCAGTCATCTACTCGCATAATTTAGCACTAAATTCAACTGACTACAATTCGATGGTGAATGAATGAAATTTAGGAAACCTCTTTGCAAAACTTGTTTTACATTTTGTGGTAGTGAGTTTAAATACTCTTGGTATTTAAAAATTTAAATTTCACTCTAAATGCACAAGATTATATCTAAGGGCAAGTTGTTGATGCACAATCCTGGCCACTTGGTTGTGTCTGTGCAAATATTCACCGTTGGCAAGACGAGAACAACCAGAAATAATATGCCTGATAGATTCACCGGGACGGTGGCATGCCCGACAGATGTCCACCGTACCATCTTTCACGATATATTTCCGATAGTTATTCGTCATAACAACTTCGTCCATAATTGCAAAGACAAAACCTTCGGTTTCTCCGAAAAGATCACCAAACCGTAGCCAAGATGTAGACGCTTTAAAGTCTATATCAAGACCATTTAGGGCCCGATAAAAACGATCATGAAGTTCTTTGCCCTTCCATACCTCCCTGCGATCATGAGTACTAGGTACTACAGGCTTGCCCCAGTTCTCTTTAGCCAGAGCGAGCGGAGTGAGTCCGTTGTCCACTGCGACCACACTACGATGCACTCCCACGTCAGTATGAAGAAAATATTCTCAAAGGTTGTATATCTCGCGATTGTGTAGGGTCTTAATGTTTAAGAGTCCACGACCCCCAAACTTTCGCGGGATAAACAACCTCATTACCGATGAACGTGGGTGGTGCATTCGGAATGCAGTCAGCAGTGTATGGACTCTCCTATCTAGGGCATCTAATTCGGTTTGAGTCCATCTAAGTTTACCAAAAGAATACATCAGCACCGGCATGACCCAACCGTTGCAGGCACGCATTTTGTTACCCCCTGATAAAAGACTTTTAAGTACTTTTTTCAGGCGGCCAAAGAAGCGGCTCCTGCAGCACTTGTTTCATATGAGATTCAGGTATTCCCAATGACTGTGATATACCTAGATACTTGTAGCTTTCAGTGGTAGACAGAGATCTGAGTTTTGTTGAATCTGAAAGTTCGACTCCTTCAGATTCTACTATCACGCCTTTCTTTACATGCATGACTGCACACTTGTAAACAAAATTTTCAACTTGATAGAGTTACTAAAGTTTTCAGTCACCTTCAGTAACGCTGTCAATTGCAAATTAGTGGGGGCATTAAGTTTCAAATCGTCCATGTACAGAAGGTGAGATATAACTCGATCGTCTTTCTGCAACCAATAGCCTAGCCCTGAACCCTCTAACAGCGTACTGAGAGGATTCAAAGCTAGGCAGAACCACAAGGGACTCAAACTATCACCTTGAAATATACCCCGCTCGATCTTTATTGGTGCATCGTTTGCCGCAATCTGCCGACACCCTAGATAGCGAAGTGCCGTTCTCCACTTATACATGACCTCAAAAAAGTGCGAAGAGTTGTATCAATTTTATACAACTCCAGCACTCTCAAAAGCCATGTATGTGGAACCGAATCAAAGGCCTTCTTATAGTCTATCCAACATGTCACCAGATTCTTACGGTGACGACGCACCTGTTGGCTAATGGCCATATCTATGATGAGGAGCTGTTTAGTGCCACGGGTCCCGCTTCTGCATCCATTCTGAGAAATAGATACGAGTATGATCGAATTTTTATTTAAATATGTAGTAATTTTTAGTCTCAGAATAGATGTTAGAAGCTTATACATAGTTGGTAGGCATGTAATTGGTCTATAATTTTTGGGATCCATGGCACTACCAGATTTATAGAGTAAGTGGGTTACGCCAGTTGTCAAAAATTGGGGTAATGAACCGGAATCCAATGCTGCTTGGAACTGAGATGCCAAACGAGCATGCGAGCTTCGGAACCATTTCAGCCAAAAGTTGTGCAGTCCGTCTGGTCCAGCCCATTTCCAGTTTGATAATGACTGGACTGCACAACTTACGTCACCTGTGGCTATGGAAATTGGTTCCATTACTTGTATAGACTCGCATGAGCGCCCGACATCTCGTATCCAATCACCTTCTGAATGAGTGACAGGCACCGACCAGACGTTACGCCAAAATGTATTTGTAGCATCATCATCTGGGAAATGCCCGTCACTCACACAGGGATCCGATTGTTACCATTTTCGGTAAACCCACCTCTCATTTCTTTGGAACATACGATTCTGATTATACCGATCTGTTCGCTTTTTGTATCTTCGAATCCTATTTGCCCATGCATAAACTTTCTGCTTTAGAAAGTCTATGCGCTCTGTGACACATGACATATATTGTTGAGGACTAATGTCAATCCCCAAAAAATGCCTGTTTCACAAAGCGCATCACTCTCGGCCGCGTGTTACCCGATCTAAAGCAGATTAGCTTACCGATGAGTGTCCTGGCCTCAGCAATACGACGCTCGATTCTACACTGCCAGGCTGGCACATCAGGCATGGGTCGAGTAGTAGCGGCATTTACAGAGAAATGTACTCCTGCTACTCGACATGCTGCGACAGCCGCACAGTAGAGTGCGTATCACTAAGATCTTCGCTATTGTCTAAATAGTCAGACAATAACGAATCCAGGGCACACACCAGCGCTATATTTCGTCTATGAATAGGCAAACGGGATAAATGGGGTCTATTAATGTGGTTAACAAACCGGTATTCCAGAGTCGCATCCTCCAAGGCGCTCCTTAACCTTTCATTGTATTGGGTACTTACAGATATAGCATCACTATCCACAATTTCATCAACATGTAACTGTGGTGCCAATTGCGGTGTGTGATTGGTCACCAGACCCACAACGTGAGATGAAGAAGGAATAACAAAGCTGTTCCGTACGTCAGAGCGTAGCCTCTCAAGTACGGTATCATCCAGCAGGTAACAGCGCTGTATAGCCCGCACTTGATCCGACAGTCGTTGTGCGGATACGTTGACAGCTGGTTCAAGCTCCTGAAACAGAGACACTAATCGAACACGGTACGCAGTAAGGTTAGTTCCCAACTCTGTAGCCCGATAATATGCCCGCATGACGTTTTCATTCAGCGGGGGCCCTATTCGAGGTCAGTGGTCCTCAGGGTCCTAAGCAGGACGGTGGCCGGCCTCTCTCCTGCCGACGTACAGGTGTTGGCGACGTCGGCGGAGAGAAAAACTCGTCACTCGATGTCGAGCTCGACGCCTCAGCAGCGGCCGGTACACTTGATGTGGTTTCCGAGGGCCGCGGGGCGGAGCTAAGCGACGAGTCCGGGGATGGTATTTGTGCTTTTGCCCTGAATCTTGTCAGCATCTAATAATCTTCTTAATTTATTATTATTATTCTCTTTATTTATTTAATATACATATAAAATACATTTTTAAATATATTTACAATATAAAAAAATACAAATATATTTAAAAATATAAAAAATAGTGTCCCACCGGTCGATACCGGTGAGACACTATTTTTTCCTTCCTATCTCCTTGCTGAAGCAAGGAGATAGGAAGAATTTAATGCTTAAAAAGAATTGGAGGTTCGTAAATAAAAAACAGACCGTACTTCTTTAAAAAAAGTAAAAACTAATAAAAAAGAACAATTTATTTTAACGATCGCAAAGCCAAAGCTCAAAGTAAACGGACAAAAAAATAAACAAGTAAAAGAACATTATATTCATTTACGTAAATTAATTGCCTACCAGAAGTGCATGGAGGTCACGGACGAAAAGCCAATTTGTTCGTAGTTTATACTTATAACAGTAATACATAGTAATTGTACCAGGACAGCATGACACGAGCAGAGGACGGGTGCAAGCCTTGACTCTGCGTAATAACAGAGAAACGATACAATCTAATTCTACATTCTTGTAAGCACTGTACTCCTAGTATGTTGGCAGCTATTTAAAATGACAGCGGCATTTTTATTACAAGGTGTTAAACAAGAACGTTAAGTAGCAGTAGGCTTAGATATGCTAGAAAATATGCTTTATCGATCCTATGTGCATCTTGCTCCTGCTTTCTTGGGGACCCCGATCAACAACGGGAATACAAACAAAAAAAATAGGGAGCCTCCTTTTAAGTAAAAGAATATCTGTGACAGGAGACTCCATCTTTTAAAGTGTCATGGTTGTGTGTTAAGAAGTAAATAAACTAACAAGACATAATAACAAGTAATATATCTGCCTTTTTTTGTTAATTATAAATTGTAGATAACTGTGTTGCAATTGATAACACGAAAATCATCAATCTTGACATACATTGGTTGAGACTTGGATTCAAAGTATACCCTACATCAGTACTTATCAATTATTTATAAAATAATACTATGGAACTTGTCACATAAAACTGTTACATAATTTCTGAGAAAAATATTCAAAGTATAAAGTTTTCTAATACTCAATAGTCCAGACATATAGTATAACTGTACAGTTGGATATCGAAATGGTAGGAAATACATCACCTTTATTAAGTATCGTTGGGGTCTTTCTAATTCAAGAGTTCTCGTTTTCGCAGCGCCACCCCTTAGCGGAATACAGTAGATACATAATGACAGATTAAATTAAGGCTAGTTTAATTTGTTTTATGAGTAATTTTGAAGAGACGTGTCTAAATATTTAAAAAATTCGCATTAATTTCCTAAGTCTATTTGTAAAACGTTCCAAATGGAATACAATACTGTAGATACCTTCCGGGTTTATAGGTTACGCGGGTAAACGCATAAATAAATGTAACTGAGTATATTGATAGATAAAATGCTATTGATAATAAATGTGAGCCGCGACACGTCAATTGATAGGCGAATGTGAATGCGAACTGATTTGAAGTATGATTGAAGCAATGAATGAAGTTGCTGACACGGCGGTTTGCTGAGGCTGTGGTATCACTTCGGTTGAGCCGGCCTATACGTGCCGAAGCATGGCTCTAAACGAACAAACATGTAAAAATACCAGCTTACACCGCGTAGCTTACGTCATATATACCATATGCCATAGATATTGGTCGGCGCTCCATAAATGGTACCAACTAATCGCTGAAATGCAGTTTCTATGGTTATTGTGTTTGAACGGCATTTGAGGGGTTAGCAAAGATAATTTTTATAAAGTCATCTCATGACTTGCACTAAATTGCACGTAGGTAAATCTTAAATCAAGCAGGTTTGACTTTTTCTTTTACGCTCATATCTATATAAAACTATACATATATTCTCAGATTAAAAACAAGTCTTAATTAAGTATTTAGTTACCATTGTTTTGGCTTAAACTTATTCCCAACAAAGTATTTGTGTTTCAAACAATGGTATTATCTCACGAATTCGCTCAAGGTCTCGCCAATCCGGACTTGAAAACACATATTTAATACCTAAATATTTTATAGGAAAATTAGTTTTACTTTTTACGTTTTTTTTATTTTATAAGTCATAGGTACTAAAACTGTGTTAATAATTTGCAAGTAAAAGAGACAGTGCATACAATAGAAGTGTTATTAAGTTAGGTTATAAGTAAACTCCCGGATCCCTCCTACTTAAGGCGCAGTAGGGCACACTGTGTGGTTTTAGTCGGTTCGATTCCGACACACCGCCCCACCGAAAACCCCGGTGGGGTGACGGCCCGAGGGGGTTTCCACACACAAAAAAAAGGTTATAAGTAAACTGTACAAAATTACTTTTAAACTTAAAAAAAAAACTTTTAAGCTTTCGCGTTCCATGATATAACTATGTATTCAATTCACGCGGGAAATAACGTTGTGTCAGTCAGCCTGTGACCACGGCCAGTGCAACCTAGTCGAAACGTCAGGCAATTCAGAGGTATGTATGTACCTAATATCTTTTAGTGATCGCTTTAATTCTTGTGTACATACGAAACCTTTTTTTTTTCCTGTGTAGAAAACCTTAGGGTGCAAGCCTGCAAGGGCTTATAAAATCCTCGATTCATGGTAAATGGGTTAAATAAAAGTTAATAAGTAGATAATCAGCCGCCATCTTTTCGTAAAAAATTTGATCATAGTTGCAAATGTCTTATGATCTGTTTATATGAATAATTTAGTCGATGTCATATTTGCGGTCGGCATCGCGCTGGCAACTCCGACCTGCAGCTGACAATACTTTTTACTGTTCTGCCAGTTCTGCTAAGACCGGCGTATGGAGGGTACACAGAGATCGCCCTCCTTGCCTCTACCCTCCATAGACCGGCGCTAAGGAGACGCCATTACTTGCGTATGCTAATCTGCGCATATTTTATTATAATTTTGTTCTATTGTTAACATATTGTAATCACCAAAGGGAATTAAAAACATTAATAATTTATTCGGCCTATTTGATTGAAGACCCTCGTGATAATATTTAACATTTTGAAATCAGAAATGAAAATTCTAAAAACAACAAACGAGGAAATAGGGAATATGCATGAATTTTTTTTTTATCTTTTATTGACTTGTTCCATCATTCTACTCTAATAAAAAATATAAATAACCTTGGCAATGTTCAAATAAATTTTTAAAATAACATTGAAAACATCGATAAAAATTGATCTGTTTGAACGCCGCCATATTTCGCGGGCCTTGGTTGACCTCAGATACCACGCTCAGTGTTTGTTTCATAAACTTAGTATACTTACTTGAAGTGTTACAGTAATTTTATACCGATTTTCAGTTGTAATTACTATGTATTGTAATTAATAGACGATGGATAAAGTTCAAAAACATTTTATAAGTATTGCCTTATCCCTAAGTGTAAAAACACTATAAGAAGTACGACCAATACAGTATTTACACCCAATTTATAATTACAGTACAAAATAATAGTGTAAAATACGAAAACAATGGTGTAAATTAATGAGAAGAGACGAAGTATCTTCAATATCGTGTTTATATTGTTGTGAAGATCAGTTTAATGTAAGCATATTACAATTTAATTGCTAGAATAGTGTGAATTAGTCAGCAGTAGGTCATTTATGTTTGTTTTAAATATCAAGCAGAAGGCAATTTGCTTGTCTACTTAAATAGGTAACAAAAGTCCAATAAAACTTCATGAATATAACTAACTATACATATCTTACCTATCCTTTAGATTATAATATAACAAATATTATAATAATTACCTTGCGGCTTTCACTCCTTTGACCTCAGCGGACGTAAAATCTGGATTTGATGCAAAATATATAGTCATCATGAATGCATCTATTTTCGGTAGATTGTACGATTGTTCTTTGACAAAACTACATTCAGTCATCTTCCTAGATAATTTCTAATATCACTAGAATGCTTAAATTGCACTAGCTAAGGGCAAAAACCACAGAAACACCTATCTTTCTCCCTAACACTACGATTATAGGCGCCGATAAACGACAGGACGGGGAATTTGACGTCATGTTTTGTTTCGACCAATAGTGAAGCGTTTTGCAAAGTTGAATTTCGCTCCCTTATTTTGCATATTTTAATTAATATTTTTTGCAATTAAAGACGAACTAAATAAGAAAATAATTGTTTAGGCATAATATGTGGACAATAAAGATTCAAGGGAAAATTAATCAAGTAAATTTAAACAACACGCATATTCCCTATTGGTGATTGACTACTTATTTATGTGGCGCGGTGAAAGTGTATTTAAAATATTTGAATACTAGCAGCGCTCCGCAATTTCACCCGCGTAAGTCCCGATCCCGTGGGAATATCAGGATAAAAAGTAGCGTATGCGTTAATCCAGGTCTCCAGCTATTTACATACCAAGTTTCATCGCAATCGGTTCAGTGGTCTTTGCCTGAAAGAGTAAGAAACATCCATCCATATATTAATCCAAACTTTTACATTTACGAGTATAATATTAGTGGGATGTTGATTTGTTTTGGTCTGGATTTTTATATTTATATAAAATACGTGTGTAAGTGTTATTTGTGTTCTAAAACTGATGTACCTAAAAGCGTTGCTTAGATTGGGTATAGGGCCGTGTAACAATGTCCCAGACTATTATGACTATATTTTACCACCACAAATTATTACCTTACAATAGATTTACAATGTAATATACATTTAATCCATGTCTAAAATTGTATGTGTCTGTGAATATACTAATTAATCATGTTAATGTTTGTGTGTCTAAGGTTATTTTTTTTTCCAAACTCTGTTTTTTGTTTAAGGTAGAGACATCATTGTTAAAGATAATTAAATAACGTTCGTCTTTATTGTCATTGACACAATATAACTAAAGACCTCATTTGTAAGACATTTGGAAGTCGACAATTGTCATACATAGAATATTGATCAATCAATCACCCTATAGTAGTACACTCCTGGGCATAGGCCCCTCGCTGTCTATGCCGTAGTACATACATAATATTCTATCCCCGCATCCAATACATCCTTACCCTCGGTTCTATATGTCCTCGGTACTGTGACGCCCGAACCTCGTTCGGGTATCGATCAAAACTGGCTGGTAATATAATATTTGAATCATTTTTAATATTATTTTTGAAATGTATAAATTCTTTAAAAAAAGAACAGAAGAGAGAAGTGGGTATTTATTAGCCGTTCTCTGCAGTTTCATTGGCGTTGATGATAACTGCTCTGCTATCACATTTAAAATTGAATATAATCATTTTGTATATATAATATAAGTAAATAATTATATTTAAATATTCGTGTAGGTATATATGTATCTATGTATACATATATTTATTTTCCCTTTTTTTATTTCACTCACTCTTATACTTTTTAATGCACCTACTTCATTCATTTCTACATCACCCTAAGGTAGAGTGGCAGAGAATGCCATAGCATTAGGTCCGCCTCTGTACACATTGTGCATAAAGTTTTAAATAAAATAATAAATAAAATGGTAAAAAATCCAGAGGCAAAAAACATACTCTGGAGCTTAATTATATGAGCACAGATAAAGCTTACCCACTGTCATGAGAATGTGACTCATTCGATCTGTAAAAACGAAACAATTCTTACTAGAAGTCATGAAATTAAATATCTTGAAACAATGGATCTAGGAAAATACAGTCTTATTGAAGTATCTATTGTTACGTAAGCTATTAATTAGTTGCCAAATAGTTTCATTTGCATACATTAATAATAATATAAGTAATTTTTTTTTAAATTAAACGGTTTTATTGAAAATAAAGATAATAAATGATGTAGATAATGTATTAAGAACTAAAAAATAATTCGGTAAGTCCTAGATACCAATCATCACACGTCCCTCCTCGTCAATTTAGGGTATTGATCAGACAAAAAAATCAAATCGTGGGGCGCGTGAAATTTCTATCAACAGTCAACCGCTCATATCATTATAAATGCTGTTTACATATTTACTCAGGTTACGCTACGCCTCACGATTTGATATTTTTGTCCGGTCTGTGCCCTAAATTAATGAGGAGAGTGGTGTGATGATTGGTACCTAGGAACTACCAAATTATTTTTTAGCTTGTAATATCTACATTATCTACATCATTATTATCTTTATTTTTAATAAAACCGGTTAACTAATTTTTTTTCAACTTATTTTATTTTCAAGTTTTTAGTTTTTATTTCGTTATTTAATATTTCTCATTCTATTTAGTTAATTAAGTACCTCATTATTACAAGGTTTCCCTTTCATTTTTGTGCCAGTGGCCATCTTAGATTTGAAATTTGTCATACTAGTAGAACACTAGTCAAGCCCTTTCATTTGATACCCATATTGAGGGGATTGTGAAAAAATTAAATCCGCCATTTTGTCAGTGGCCATATTGGATTTGCTGTTTTTTTATCATAGTGTTCTCTATTCTACTAGTCGACTCCTTTCATTTGATACCCACATTGATAGAGTTATAAAAAAAATATGTAATCCGCCATTTTGTAGCGGCGGCCATCTTTGATTTACAATGATATTGAATAATATATTAAATTGTATTGTCACAGATCAATCTGTCAACAGTAAGAATGTAAATTTGACCTAAACAAAAAACGACACACAGGTCAAGCTAAATTAAACCCTTTAAAAAGAGGCTGAAGGGCAATCGAAGCTTGAATATTTCACATTTTACACAAATATGAGTACTGGGTCTGACAGAATAATAAAAAATACTTTATCCAAGCGTTCATCAAGCGAAGTAAATATAATTTTTAGGACATGACATTCGTTTTGTGAACCAATTTAAAAAATCACGGTAATCACATAACAACAATATTGCGTCATTTATAACGATTGAGGCGGGTGCAAGGTTTTATTTTAACAACTTTCTGTGTTCCAGAGGCTCTTTTATGCGATTTCTTTGCTTTAGTGTCAATTTTGTAGGTACTCGTTGGAGAACACTTGAAGAACGGGTAGACAATTGAAAGTTGCCACTGAGTGTATGAATACGTTGAACGTAAGGACAGTGTTTAGGGCTGCCTCTTGGCGTATTTATAATAATTAAATATGAAAAAAAATTATAAGATTTTTTTAAGTATCAAAATGTTCGATAATTTGTTAATATGACAACCTTAACTCTTTTTGACTATTCTTCAAAGATGTTATGAGAGGACTTAGTCGGTACATGAACCATTTACAGCCACAGTCACAAACAGTTGCAGTGGGTACAGCCACAAAGATCAAACCTATCATCTAGCAAGCATATATTGGTTTTAAGGGTTCCCTTAGGTTTAGAATCGTGAATCTGTCTGTCCGTCTGTCACAGCCAACTTGCTCTGAATCTGCTGAACCGATTAAGTTTAAATTTTGTAAGTACACATCAATTTCTGTAACCCAAACACAGAGTTTTGAATATAGGTGTAACTTTCAGGGGCCAAATTAGAAAATAAAAAAAAAACTATTTGCGAATTGTAAGGGCTTGTTGTGAGACTCCCAAATATATATTTTTAATTCTTTTAACATAAAAAGGTTTAAAGTTACTATGATAAGGAACAGCAATATTATGGAACCAGCTTAAGATGGTGATGATGAGCAGTTGCTAAGTGGAAGTTCGCATTGTAGATTCAGCCGGCAGATACATACAAACCTATTGAAATATTTTACCGTCAAAACTATGGAGGCGGATGTTAACGATGTGATGATAATCTAATACTATTATTTGGATACATCTACATGATGCTACCTACTATGTATCAATTTATGGACTTTATGTTTAAAAAAACTGTATTCCTAATAAAATTTAATGAATTTACAAAATTATCAAGTCACAACTAATATTCTTTTCATATCCCGTAAATACAATTAGGTAGGTAAGTATATTTATACCTACTACGTTCTACTGACAACCCTAGATTCCCGCCATTGTCACTAGTGACATTTGACCCACGCATGCGCAATGAGAGTCCGCGACCCGAGCCACTTTACAATTAACATACAATGTAGGAAAAATTGTCAACACCAAACTAACTAAGTATGACTTTAACAATGAATTTGGTTACACCTTGAGTTTGAGTTTAGTTGCTTAATTTTTGACACGTAAGTTACACAATTTTTTGTAAAAGAGGTTATACGCAATGCCAAATAAATTTCAGCAATCCATTATCCCGTGTCACAAATACTATCCTTACCTTTCTTACAAATCCTACTTACCTTTCTTACAAAAAAATTAGCGTAAAAAACTTACACTTACTTACAACTTACATCGCACAATAAGCCTACTATCAAAGTCTCTACTTTATTATTTTATAGATTTATACAGTGCCATATACTTGAAAATAAATTTATATCGGAATCTCACTGTAGCTTATAATAACATGTCCATCACTTCACACTTCATAAACAATCCGTTTCGGCCATCTTAATTTTTATAAATGGCTTTGTTATCCGATTGGTGCATTACGAAGCATACCTAATCGTATCGCGCGTTCATTGGCCCTTCTTAGTTTGAAATTAGAACCCGTGGGTTGGTTTCAGGCGGGAATGTTTTAGTCAGTCGTCAATCAACGAACAACGATGTAATGGATTAGGCAATTCAGTAAAAAATGTATAAATAATAAATGTTTATTTCGAATCAATTAATATTATCCGTGATGTAGTCACGGTTATTTAATAACCTTTTGACCTCCGGCGACTGCTTGCACACCAAACTAATGGATGTAATCTATATGGGGAATTAATAAAAACGAATAAATTGATCAATCACAAATGTATAGGTATGTAATGTACCTAATACATGTCTCATTATCTCAGTAGGTCAGCGGTTTCACCAAGCACTGTGTGTTTTATTCTGTTTCATTAGAGTTTTGATTAAGTAATGAGGACCGGTAGGACTGGGTACTTATGCACGTTTAGGAAGCCAGTACTATTTAATGACATGTTTTATTTTATTTTGATTGATTTTATTGCACTTATATATGTATGAATGTACTTAATGTTATAATTTAACAATTTTATGGGAGAGGAGAACTTTTTCACATTTGGCATACTAATATCTTCACATAAACGACCAATGACAATTAATTAAAACTTAAAAAATCGGTTGTCTGTAAAGTCGGTTTACTGACGATAGTTGAATGTGACAACGTCATAGGAACGCCTTAGAGCGAGGTAACGCCGCATGAGTCATGTTTTTTCGTGCGTGCAGCCGGCTCCATCGAATTTGAAGACGTTGTCACGTCAAAAATATATATATATATACTAGCAGCACCCCGCGGTTTCACCCGCGTAAGTCCCGATCCCGTAGAAATATCGGAATAAAAAGTAGCCTATATGTTAATCCAGGTCTCCAGCTATCTACATACCAAGTTTCATCGCAATCGGTTCAGTAGTTTTGGCGGGAAAGAGTAACAAACATCCATACATCCATACATCCTCACAAACTTTCACGTTTATAATATTAGTAGGATATAATAATTGAAACCAAAACACTTTTATTTACAAATATTGTAATGAATAACTTCACGTATTCACGATAATATTTTACTTTTTAGTTACCTAATTGAATAAGGCGTTAATTCAGCGCAGAGTAGGTAAAATGATACGTCTAGTCGAAATATAAAGGACTAGCTGCGCCCCGCGGTTTCACCCGCTTAAGTCCCGATGCCGTGGGAATATCGGAATAAAAAGTAGCCTATGTGTTAATCCAGATCTCCAGCTATCTACATAACAAGTTTTATCGCAATCGGATCAGTAGTTTTTGCGTGAAAGAGTAACAAACATCCATACATCCACACATCCATACATCCATACATCCTCACAAACTTTCACGTTTATAATATTAGTAGGATGTCATCACCATCACATTATATTATACGATCCTCCCGTAAAAACAGATATATCTACCTACTTATTTTTAGTTAAACATGTAGTAAACGCATTTAATTTTAACATACATCACATAGCACACTCCAATCCAACTAAAAAATTTAAATAAAATTTTAATAAAGTTATTATTGGAAAAAAGCGTGGGGTGCATGCATAGTGTCAATAGTTATAAACATTGTTGTCTTTTTTTTTTAAACTATTATTTATTTTTTAATCGAATATTGCATTGTCATCGGTCTTTGACAGGTGTGCAAAATTTAAATAAATTTTTGGCCGTTTAAAGTGGGTCAAAATCACGATCTAAGGAGTCGGTTACAAACAAACATACAAGTGAAGCTAATATAAAGCGTGTAAAAACTGCAAAAAATTCGAGCCTACAATTTTAGTGTACCGAAAACGGACTCGACATTCAAAAGTGCAACAATTATTTTTATTGCGGTTCATTCGTGCCATTGTTTATTTCTTTTTTTATATATAATTTTACGAAAGAACGTGTCATTACAGGCCTGAGAACGAGTCGTCATTTACCAAAATTGTGCATGTCATTCAGTGCAAGATCGCGAAGGCTATTGCATTACCAAGATGGCGGTCACACGATTATCTCTCCAGCGTATTCTGCACACGAACCTAATTATAGAACCGTGTTCCTATGTACAATAATATTCGTGGTTTATGAAATAACGACGTCGGATGACATGAGACGAAATACCATATAATATTTACACTTTGTGACTATCGTCATCGTCATAATATACAAAGGAATGGTTCCAAGTTTACTATTCATGTTGATTTTTGAAACTAAATTAATATAAAATAAACCAAAACAATAAACAATAAGAACTCCATTAAAATAAAAACTACCTTGAATGCCCGTACATAATACTTTCCACTAAAAACTTTAATTAGGTCCCATTTTCTTCCCCCCGAGAGAAAAACTGCAAATGTATAAAACATGAGCCGAACCACGAGCAAGAAAATTCTTTTTTTTTAATTCGTTTAAAAACAAACACGTTACAAGTGAGTTGAATTGACACAACGTAGGTAAAGATGCAAGTGTTTCAAATTAACAGAGAATTTATTCTTTATTACCTATGTCTGTATCTTTTCTTATAGTTATCGTTATCTTTTGTCAAACTAGCATTAATATCCTTTAACCACATATATAAAATAAACTTCTTATTATTAACCTTTTGTGGATTTTTTATTTTATGTTACTTTACGTGGTTTACTATAGCAAAATACAATAAGGATTATCTTATATTCGGGCGTGTGTTGGGTGTGTATTTGCCGCAGCCCCATCCACCAGAGGGATTAGGTACTAAGTATGATCACTGCTGCATAAAATACTTTACTGAGAGTTAACCAGGTATAAGCTATTTATATTAATAATATTAATATTATAGTAAACATAAACGTCATTTAGCTTTTTGTTTTAACTTTTCAACCAGCGTCAAGTTTTCATAATAGCCCAGTCATCAGTGTACGTGTAAATTGGACAATTTCATGTTTACGCAATTATATATCATGGTCAATAGGGTTGGCAGACGTCAAACTGACAGCCAATGTCAGCCATATTGATATGTAGATGTTAAAAAAGTGCGCGTGAACGTTCGATATCTGATTGATATGGCCACATTACTTATTATTTTTTGTCCCTGAATGTTAGGATTATAATAATTTTAACTTTTAGAAAAAAATTAAATATATATTATGTACATACCGCTAGCTTTTTGTGTTGTAAATTTTAGAGTTGAACTTATGAACTACTTTTTCTAAACATGAAAATATGGTACTGAAAGTCTAGTTCGGTACACTTTGACTTCTACACTTTATTTTTGCCTTGTTTGATCGCTGTAATCGTATGCAAAACTGCATTTTGGCACATGAGAGCGTGGCTATTATTAATTATGCAAAAAAAAAATTGGATCACTTCACTGCCACCAATAAATTATGACGAATAGTGCTAATATTTTTTTCAAATTTCAATGACAGTTACCAGTAAATCAGAAAATTCTAAGTTATTGTTATATGCATTTAACTGGCAGATAACCCTTGATCTGCGACTGACGCAGCAGCTATTAGGAGATGACTGTCACTTTTGAAATAACCACAGAGAAAAATAACACGCGATGCAGTAGCTACTAAGCTAGCTAAGAATTATCTCACTCTACATTTGAGTTCTAGGCATTACATTTCCTTTTTTTTTGCCTGGCAAACCAGAAGTGTCTAGGTACCTACTTACTTATTCAGTTTAAAACTTGTACTTGTAGTGATTATTCTTTGATATCAATAAAAGAGCTTAGGCTGGGAAACAAATGATCAATTCATTAAAAAATATATAGGTAGTTGTCATATCATACACTTAAGGCCCCGGCAAGAAGACCAATGACGCAACACTGATCAACACTATGTGGGTTTAGTCGGTACGAGTCCGACATACCTTGGATTACCATTGGCCCGGTGAGATGACGACCCGTCAGGGTTTCCACACAAAAAAATCAAATTTTCAGTCTTAGGACTGCACGTCAGAAGTGAAAACACATACATATACACACACATCTGTATATTTGTCATCTTAGCGTGTCGGTCACGCGAATTCACTGCTTTTTCCCAATACCAAAAGTGCCCAACGTGCCTAAAGAAGTTTTCACTTAAAAAAAGGTATCATATCATAAAATTTATTTGAATTTCGAATTCTGAGTGGAATATAAGGCATCGATTTTCACACTAGCCAGTATTAAACAACGGCAATTGAATGTAAACGGACCTAATGATCCCAAGTGCCCCTTTTAAACATGTGTGTCCACGTACATGTTCCGTCGAAAAATAGTCACCATCATTTTCATTAAACCCGCTATAAATATGTAAATGTTAATATCTCTGTGTCATTTCAGATCATCGGTGAACGTGAATATGCAGTGCGGCCGACAAGACGGCCTTCAGAAGAGCTACAGACTGGACAACCATTGGACGTGATAGTACAACAGGTAATTATCTTCCTATATCTTAATACTAGCCGTTCGGAGCAAGTTTATCCGCGTTTGTCAAAACTCCGTTCCTGAAGGTCGTAGCGTGATGTTCAGAACCCAAAACCTTCAACAAGAATCTGGCTGGATAATCTTTTAGGTATAGCATCACTAGATCACAGTGCACTACCGGCGTGAACCCACTCCTAACACAAGCACTTAGCTTAGCTGGAAGGGTTAACAAGAATACCTACTAGTAATGTGTGACCCACGTTAATGGTAATCTTTTTTTTTTAAAGATAGAATAGAACACTGTCTTCCTGTATTGGTACATTTTGTAACAAATGTTAATATAAATCTAGAAGATTGCACAAACCGTTACATATTTTCCTTAATCCCCAACAGAACCATATAACGAAATAAAATACTCGATAAATGAACACGGAAGCTTATTAGTAAACACTTAGGTTGGTAACAGTTAAACCTTTAAGTGTTGCTACACAAAAACTAAACAAGTATTTATTTTATTACTCTTACATTATATTTTGCATAAAGGTTATAACATGTATATTTCTACTTATTTCAACAACCTTCGTACCTTCATATTATTATAATGTATCAACATGTCAAATTTAATAATCTATTACTTGTGTCTGACATGGCATAATATTATTCCTAATACTTACATAATCATATTACTAAGTAGTGATCAAAGACAAATTATTCTTTATGAAAAATCATATTTTAAATCAACTTTCCCGCCGTTTCACTTGGCGACTGCGGCGATTCTCTGAAATTCTTATTAGAATTTGAACATTATCTTCACGTCAAAGCAATTGACGCTATTGCATTGGTTTTTTACCCGTTTTCCTCATGGACCAACCATGTACGCACAACTAGTTGTGCCATCCCAGAATGTGTTCCTTCCTAATGACACAACTACGCATAACTAAGCACAACTGATTTACTATAACCATTCCTTTTAGCACAACTACAGCCAAACGGGAAATATGAAATAAATAGGATTACCTATTACTTACCTCTTCAGATGGGTTATAATTTCTACTGGAGGGTTATGCACAAACTTGCACATATACCTATAGATAGTTCGAAGCTCGAAGATTTTTACCCGTTTTTTTTTTCGAGTATGTTTGAAATACAAACTTAATTTTGCCGGTCTAAAAACACTTCCCCATACCTATATCACAGTAAATTTTCGAACCGTACACAAGTCATGAGTGGCCACACAACGGGCAAGTATCCACGCGGGAGCGAGGTCGTTCCTAAAAGCCTGTGAACGCTTTTTGACAAACAGACAAACAATGAAGAGTTTCCCTTTTTCATTTCATTGTTTTCATCTCTGCGTCTAATCAACAGACAGACGTAAAAGCACATTTGTTTTATTACATATAATATACATGCGTAGGCGCACAGCATTTTAGACATGATATACGAGTACGTCACAGTTTATTACATGCTATAAAATTTGTTGCTACTTAAAAGCTTGCATTATCATTGGTGTCAATTGAGCACTTAATATATCTATCGTGTCGTTAAGTACCTCTATTAAAACTTAAGATATGGGTCTTCTAGGTTATAGGCTAGGGATCTTTGACCAAAAGACACTTACCGTTGAGCGTAGGTAGGCACAACAGATTTGTACTCGAATAGGAACCGCGCTTGGCACCCTACAGAAGATCGCGTTAAATCAGTATCATTAAATAAGGGTTGGTCGCCGAATAGATAAGCGACACATCTCCTGTTACAAGGAAATATGTGGGTATAGGCAGTAAACACTTACCTACAAGGGGGCTGTGTAATTGTTTGGTAGCTTTCTAGGCATAGTCATTTTCCTACTCTTTCATAATTTATTTGGGGTCGGCGCAATTATTTTTTTTCAACATTTCAAAATGTTTTAGCTTGTCTCTCATACGGCCGGCTGCTTGCCTGACGCTAACCTTCCTTAGGAATGTAGTCGTTTTCAGACGGGACAAATGAAGAAGGTAAATTGGGCTAAGGATAACGGATAGAGCGAGGGATCTAGGGTAAGGGATACCGCAAGTCTCGGATGGGTAAACGGGGCTGAGATTGCAGTAGCTCGAAGAGAATGCCCGTCCTGTGATTGGAGATGCCACTACGATAGGGACATCAAGAGGCCAATAGTTATAGTTATTAGGCACATTTATGCATGCAAATATTTGCATTGAACGGAAATCGAACCCACGCCACATGGTTGCTCTAATGGAATATTAGATAACCTAACTGTAAGGTTTTATGTTTAAAAGTGTGTTTTGTAAGTGCAGCATATCAACCTCTGTGATATAAATGTTATATCTACTGATGTGTAAAGGTTTACTAAAATCGTTTTCTCTTTTTGATATAAAAAAAAAAGATTTGAAAGAAATAGAAGACTGTCGATGACTTGAAGTTTAGAGAGCAACCGAGCTGGTTGATAGTTGAAAGGCAGCTCGTCGAAAAAAGTTCTCTTTACCTCAATATATTATTATTCTTAATTATTTCCAGATACCAGAATCTCTCTCTTGATGACGTGTTACAGTACACAGCATAACAGACTCGTAACTTAATGCTAGTTAAATGTAGCCGTTAGTAAATATTTTAAATGTAAACATGTTTTTACAAGCATATTTAAAAAGCGCCGGTAGATGCAAAAAACTTGTGGTAAAGCAGCTATTATATCTCCATGTTATTTAGAGAAACTGAAGAACTGGTATTTACAGAGTACAGCGGCTAATGTCAATAATATTTAGTTGCCAACCGTACTGTTTAATGGATTACTACATTGAACAATACTTTATGTATTAGTGGTTACATATTAGATTTGTTATTCCACACTATAATCTATATCTGTGCCAAATTTTATCCAGATCAACACTAAGATTTAACCGGTTTTGCATCCATCCTTCCTCACACTCACAACTTTCGCCTTTATAGTATTAATAAGATTTACATACGAAATTGCGCTGAATATTTGTGTTGACATACTAAACTTTGTACACTAATAACTAGAGATCGGATAATCCGATGCATATTTACCTAAAGTTATTTTTTGGATAACAAATTATGGAAGCGGCTTCTAAGTATATTTTTATTTACGAATGCAGTTGTATTGTCGCGTCGCTACTTGCGCACAAGCAAGTATAATTTGCCGTCTCACTCGCACTCTTACAAAATGCTTACATTTCCTGGGGTTTAATGGGCCCGATTTGACACTTGTTACAACGTAATAAGGTAGTTTTTGCTTCGTCAAAAATCACTGACAATAAAATTAGGGAAAAGCAACCATAATACGTTGTAACAGAGCAAGTGTCATTTGTGTCAAACTGGGGTTTATTACATCTCACGGAGTATAGGTACACTTAAATTTGAATTTCCTGGAATCGCGGGATTCTTTCGATAATAAGTGCTTTCCATAATAGCCAACATCTCAACTTTAAATATGCATCCGAATATCCGATCTCTACTAATAACTTTTAGGCCGACTTGCGCGACATAAATGCATTTAAGACGTACTAAACGCGTTTAAAATGGTTAAACACGATAAGGGTCTTGCACAAGGATAAATTTGCCATTTATAAACAGGTTTAAGGAATTGTCAAAGTTAATTACCGAAAATCGGCTATTTAACGGCGCTAAACGCTTTTAAGAACGACGGAAATGTCATTCTGTTTTGAATTTTCATATTAGATTAGTTTATTTTTGTGTCAATAGTCGATACATACGTATTTCATCACAAATATTATCGAAATATGTCAAACATTAAATTATATTCTTTTTGGTTTATCACCCATATTGAACTATTTTTTGACCTACCATTTTTGACTACCAGACAATTAAATACTATGATTAAATTTCGACGTACAATGTGAAACAGTCAAATAATAACCTCATAATCTTATTAAAACCGATAGAAGCACGCGAATATTCATCTAAAAACCGGCCAAGTGTTTTCTGTACTTATAATATTTAACAAAAACGTCGAAAAACTCTGTAATTTTTATTTTACGTTTATTTATTTTGTTGATGTTGACAAATTAACAAAATAAATAAAAAGCCTTTAAAACGTAACCTTAATACTAACATGTTACGTCTAGTGGCCAGCAATGCAATAAAACAACAGTTTCTTAATATCCGTTTTCCAACTACACAGTGAAAGTTCCATTACGGTGTGTTCCATAGTTTTTATGCGCTTGTTGATGTGTGCCGCGGTCTTCAGACTTGTTAAAAATTCGCGTTTATCGTGCTTCTGAAACAAAAATCTACATTAGGGGCTAAATTATTATACCGTCCTAATCCTAATACCGAATTATACCTAATTATAATTAATACACCGTATATTATATTATATTAATTAATCACTATAGGCAGTTCTAAAGATGTACTCAAATATAAAATAATTGCAAAATGTTAAATCAGTCATATTAACGCTCGGTTTGTAAAAGACTGATCAACGCAAAAATTGACTAATCGTATGACAAAACTCTTGACAAGGATATCTTCAGTTGCTAAAAGAATGATTACGCACTTTAATTTGATCATTGGATCAGTTAACCGAGTTGTCAAATGTTACTGCAAAATCTTATGTCATTTTTTTTAGGTTAGGGGGCAAACGAGTACACAGTTCACCTGATGGTAAGTGAACGAGGTGAGAAATGAATATTTAGAGGGAGCCTGAAAGTAGCACCAGTGGATAAAAAACTGAGGAGCAATAGGTTATCGTGGTATGGACATGTGATGCGGAGGGATGAGCAAAATGTGGTGAAAAGAGTTTTATGTATGAAAGTTGACGGGTACAAGAGAAAAGGATGACCAAAAAAAAGATTAACGGACTGCGTGGAAGAAGATTGGCTAGAAGGGAAGAATAAAATACAGATGATGATGCTGATGATATAAGAACCAGCTTATGGATAAAAATAAAAGATGTACAAAATAGGGCTCCTCTCGCGTTAACAGGAACTGCATTTCGTCCTAGCAATAAAAATACTATATCGGTCTTAAATTATCTTTATGCAAGCATCAGGAATGTCCTATTAGCCACCTTTATCGTGTAAAATAATTTTCAGTTATTACTGATATAAATATGACTTTCGAACTTTGATCTTTATTGCTATAAATGGGTAGGTACTTCTGCAGCAGGTAGGTAATTACTGGTTGTCTTGATAATTATTTTAATTAGACACCGCCGTGAACATGTTTTATTATTGCCCTTCATCTGTCAATTGCGTGTTTAAGTTCCTACAGTCACCGCAAACGAAATTTTGTAGTTGAATCTTTGGTAACTTTGGAGTAGCATGACTTGCCTATGTATGTCTTTAACATACTCCATACAGTTAGAATCTTACTCTCTTTTCTTCTAAAGTATGAATTAAAGAAGTACAAAAATATAGCTGCATTATCGTCTTCAGATCGATCTGTACATGCGCACGCTCGATGTGACTTGCGTTGCTCGTACACTGTCAGAATTAAACACAGTCATAACTTACAAGAGGATATACCTATACATATGTAGATAGCACTGTATATAGTGCACTTATATATAGATATAACTGTTTTCTCCATAATGCTGAAATCTATGTTTAAAAACGAGGGTTGGAGATGGCCGATAAGTTTCATTTTTCTGTGTATAAACTCTTTGGTCCAGAAATACATTAACCTTAATCGTTTTTTGACAAAATTAAGCACACAGGGTCGCCCAGGTCTGAAGTGGACCGTGAGGCACAGCCGTACGGTGTGCCCTTCCAATTTTAAAATACCTAAACCTAAAATTTATCTCCGATTTCCTTCATTACTCAAAAATGTGCAAAAAGTAATACGTCTACATCGAGGAACCATCGATATCCCATGATTTAAATTTAGATTTTAGACACACTTCTAACCTTTTGATTATACTGTCAGGATACAACAGGACAAAACAAACTTAAACATTTTTATTCTATACCTGTAAATGCACATATACCCCTATAATTTATATGCTATGTATGTGTATGTATATGTATGTATGTGTATATATATATGTATGTGTAGATTCTTCACGTATTCCTATTCACCCCATTTTTACCTCTCAGAGAGTATCATTCGCTTTACCTAGATACTACATTTATTATTTCATTGTTCCCGTTCTAAATATTTTTGGTACGCCACCAGCTACCGATTACTTTCCTCTGTCGTTTCCATACAAAGGTTGTCTGGAAGACATCGCTATTAGCGATAAGACCGCCCATTGTACTTGCCGCTTAGTATAAACTAACTCTGTGTAATTTCTGTTCAACTGTGGTGTACAATAAAGAATGTTCTATCAATATATCTATCTATACCCCATCTTATGCAAAAAAAATTAAAGCACCATTACAATTTGATACCAGTGTTTTCGTTGCGAATAACTCTCGATTGAGTTTAAAAAGTCTCGAGGAAGTATGTATTCGATCCGATCCACTTTTTTTATTGCTCTCCTTCATTGCCGGACCTGTTTGTAACTGTACAAGAAGGTTAAAGGTAGGGTGTC
This sequence comes from Callimorpha dominula, assembly GCA_949752705.1. NCBI lineage: Eukaryota > Metazoa > Arthropoda > Insecta > Lepidoptera > Erebidae > Callimorpha > Callimorpha dominula. The sequence goes on along the minus strand of OX457012.1, from coordinate 6,175,214 downwards.
TAAACGATAAGATATATCCGGATATTTATGGTTGCAGACTTGTCGAGTAAGTCTGTAGCTAAATGGTATAAATTTGACAGATAGCCATTCGGATAGAAGTTATTTGGATAGAGATACGAAATTATTAACTATCCTGTACTATGTTACCCGCTTGTCATCTTATGGGCAGTACCTACAATCTAACAGCTGCTGTGGTCGGTTTCTTTAACTGTGTTTTGTAAGTGGGAGAACCATGCTTCGGCATGTATGGGCCGGCTCTACCGGAGTGATACCACGGCCTCACAGAAAACCGGTAGTTAAGCAATGCAATGAGGTTACCGGAGACCCTAATCCTACCCTCCACCTTTCCCCCTCTCCCTTTCTTCCCCCTTCCCCTTCTCCCACCTTAAAGGCTGGCAACGCACTTGTGACTCTTGAGTTACAGATGCCCATGGGCGGCGGTAGTCACTTACCATCATGTGACCTGTCTGCTCGTTTGCTCTCTAGTTTTAGTAACTACATATAAACAAAATACTAACAATATATACCGTACTTACTATATAGTTCTTGCCATTAGCTAGTAACTAGAGAACTAAAAGAAAAAAAAAAAGTTATGCCCGACCACAACACGTTTTCTGTTTTTTTTCATACTCGTCTTAGGGAAGAGATAGACACTACATAAACTTGAACGAGTCCACTAGATAGGTACAGTTAAGACCTGTAAAGCGGAGCTATTCAGAAAAGCCTTCATAATATTAAATACTGTAATTTTTCATCTATTTGATTGGTCGAGATCTTGTAGCAGCTTTTTAGTATCTATTCAGTGAGATGTAACAAATATAACTCGTGCATCCCATTCTTGGTTGTGAAAAGAAGCCATCGTCAAATTAGTTACGCATGGCTAATGGAACTATAAACACAAAACCATCGCGCTTCCGGCAATTACTTTTATCAGTCCTTCACTATCCAAATCAACCGGCACGTAACCAGTGTATTTGAATATCATCGAGAAGAGATTTTACTTAAGCATTGTTTCCAAACGGAACCATTCAACTATGAGCATATTATTTGTTATTGGGTTATGCGGTAGGTACAGTTATTTAGAGTAAACAGATATTATTTTATCTGTGACCACTTTCTAACTACAACGTGTATTACTAAAAAACGGCATTTAATTGAAAAGAACACAACTAAAATATGTAAAATAATAATTGAGGTGAAGAAAACCCATAATTTACCCTCTTTTCGCAAACCCATTGCCTGTCTATGTTAATTCGTTGAGTTTAATCCTTGGCAGTGTACTTAATGAGTTTCTTGTGCAATTACTACTCAACGATGGATTGCCGCCACGTAAAGCATAATTCAATTATATCGGAGGATCTAGGAGCTTCAGCTAGCTACAAAACACTTTTTGCTTTTTTGCTTTTTTAGTCTTTAATATTGTATTGCCATCGATCCTTGATAAGTGTACGAAATTTCTATTCCATCCGACGTGTTAAAGTGGGTGAAAATCACGTTCAAAGACTCCATTATATACATACATACCAAGCTAATAAAAACGTGTTAAATATAAGTATAGCTCTAAGCAATTGTCGGAATATGTACAATTATTATAAAATAAATAATATTGTAACAAATAAATTACTTAGTTGAAGAGTCCACCTTTATCCGAAACTATTCGAAACTTTTATATCGTTTACGGTTTTGGATAGTTTTTATTACGGATATCCGGTAGTTTCGATTATGGTCACGGAGTTCCATCCCTGATATCTAGGTAAGTGCTAGGCTCCGTCGTTTGTGTTTGTGGCTTGCAACATGTATTTTAAAAACTTGTAATGTATGTATGTACTTTATTTAAAGTTCACGTTCGCAAATTTACCAAACTTTTGGTAACCCTACCCGCGAAAACTAATGGCTCTTTTTGAGGTTATCTTTTTCGAGAACTTTTTTTATGTAGGCAAGGGCTTCGGACAGTGATTAACAATAATATAGTATAAATACATATAGTAAGCAATTCTGTTTAAAGAACCTTGCTCTTCACATTTTGCACTTTCGGATGACCGCGCTATTTCAAAATAGCTTTTATCCGGCGCTTCGTTGGCATTAAAGTTACATGCTACCTCTCTCGAACAGTCCTTTTTTAACCGACTTCAAAAAAGTTCCCGATTACTCGAAGACGCCTGAACCAATTTATAAATTCTTTATTTGTTTCAAAGGGTATATATATTCTCAGGAGGTCCCATTTAAATTTTATCGAAATCAGTCGAACGGTTTTTGAAAAATCAACAAATATCTCAAAATTGTATACATCGATGTTATTTTCGTTTGCTCCGAAACATCACTGTCTCATTGGAGCAGTGCGTTTAGTTGGCCTACCCATATTATATTTAAACAAAATACATCTACTTTCCACTAAAAAGCACATTGAAGTCGGTGATATATTTTTTTAAAAGATAATTATTAAATGAAAGTACCCATGGCCTTTTCTGACAACGTATATGCAAAATTTCACGACAATTAGTAGTTAAGGGGTCATCCGTTAAACACGTGATGTTTTTTAACCCTCTGGTGATACGTGGTGAGGTTTTAGATTTACCCCACCCCCCTAGCCAAAATCATTTGTATTTTTAAAATCAAAATATATCAAAAAATTTCAGAATATTATCTTTACAGACATATAATAACGCGTTCTACGAAAAAATAATTACACGTGATATCTCACTACACCCCCCCGCCTCTTGTGATATTTTATGATTTTTCCCGAACCCCTCCCCCCTTTCGAGCCTCACGTGATTAATGGACAATCCCTAAGGCGTAAAAAAAACAAAACAAACAAATTCACTTTCGCATTTATAATATTAGTTATATTTTTAATCATTTCGGATAGTAAGAACGAGAGCTTTATGACGTAGAAGGCGAAGACAATTAATGATTGAGTGTATATATGTATGTATAGTAAGTATATAAGTTTGTCTTCCAACTCACCAGATGGAAGTGATGATGAAAACGAAGATGGTTCACGCCTATCCAAGATAAACCTATTCACTCTACTCTTGAACTTTCCAGGATTATAATTGTCTGGAAAATTGTCTGTCCGCTAGTCCGCTGGCGGACCTTATACGCAGCCACACGCAATGCCGACAGTTGCAACGCGCGCACACGTTTTTATTTTTAAAGTACAAAAAACGTTATTCGAGATCGTATTGATTATATTATTTAAGTACTGTAAAATTCGCATTGAAAATTGACATGGCTGTTTGTACAGTCTATAAATTTAGATAAAGTAAGAGAAAAAAAGCCCGACAGCACTATTTATGAAATTTAAAAAAATATCCTCTTTACCTAATTTAAATAAATTGTTTTGTCGTAATGTGTGTGATTGATAACACAAAAATAGTTTTTTTTTATTTCTTCCCCTTTAAAAAGCACTTTTTAAAGCATAGAACATTTTGAGAATAGGTCTTCGTTTGGGCGCCAACTCGCCTGATGTTTAGCGTCGATGCGGCCGAAACCAGATGGAGCACGCAGTCTGAGAATTGAACATTTAGCGAATCGGACAATATGAGAATAGGACATTATGCGAATCGGACGTTTTGCGAATAGGACAATATGCGAATCGGACCTTTTTTTCTCGCCGGACGTTTTGCGAATCGAACGTTGTGCGCCTGAACCGGTAATAATAATCGTGCTTCCGAACATTTAAGTTCATTTTCGCAAACAACAGACGGGGCGCTCAGAAACAGAATACAGAACAGACTACGAACATCAGTTCAATAAAACGATGAAATTAAAATAGTTTTTACAAGTGAAAGGTATAAAACAGATAGGAGTCTACCGTTGCCCCAATAAACGGACATTACATTTGCATAGAAAGGAACGAAACTAGATAATGTTATAAAAATCACATCGTTAACATCTTCATTCAATTATGCAATTTAAAAAGCTTGGCGAAACTTACTGCGGAAATGCATCGGAGACTTCTCGACTTCTCACAATGTAAGCAGGTAGTACTTCGTAACAGGTTCCTAACTGTATCGATGCGGGTTCGACGCCCGGCCACATACCTGTCAGTCGGCTGCCAAAAACAGAAACCTAATTACTAGGCACCGAATCTCTGTAGTGGCTTTTCGTTTCTGGTTAAAGTGACAATTTCTTCTACATTTGAGACATTGTATGAGAACGTCAATAAATATCATCCTACTATACTACTTCGTACTATTATTATAAACGTTAAAGTTTGTGAGGATGTTTGTTACTCTTTTACGCAAAAACTACTTAACCGATGGCAATAAAACTTGGTATGTAGATAGCTGGAGACCTGGATTAACACATATGCTATTTTTTATCCCGATATTCCCACGGCAAAGGGACTTACGCAGGTGAAACCGCGGGGCTCAGCTAGTTATAGATAAATTACACCAGAAAGAGAACGAATGATCGTGCCAATCACACAATTATTTGTCCTGGTGGAGTTACGAACGATTCAATGCATAAACATAGCGCGAACGAACCTATTGGGCACAGACAGTGGCATTAATAAATGACATTGGCACGAGTGCGTTTGGATGGCTTATTGATTTATCGTTGGATTAACTCAACGTCAGTCTTAAGGTTAACGTGAGAGATCTTGATAGCGAGGCTTTATTATATGTTAAAATACATTTTATCAAATATACATCAAACAAGGACGCACTGCCAATTATTAGGCTTCATCCGTGTATAGTATTTTTTACTTTGTTTTGCACAAGATTAAAAAATTGTAAATTATATTTTACATTTAAACAAACATAATTATATTATTTATGTTTGCACCAAGAACTCTTTGCCAATCATTAGGCTCCCTCCGGTAGTGTTGTGACCTTGGTGTTGGATAGTAACGCATTCGATAATATTCACAAATCGATGTTTATTTTGTCATTATGTGCCTGTGGTTGAAAAAATGGCGACCTTACTGCAGGGATAAAGGCAGTTGCACATCTACGACAGAAAATAAAAGATATGTTACTATACAGATATGTATCTGCAGATTATAGATGTTTTTTCTTTAAATATTGTTTATTCAGGCAACAAACCCCACATTAAACAATTCATACCTATAAATTATATCACAAGAAATAGTGACACTATTTCTTCAATACAATGGTTAAAATATAACAGTACTGATGTACTGTGATGTTATATAGTTAAAAACATGTTTAACGTGGCTGACACAGATGCGTAAAAAGAACTAAATTAAAACAGAGCTTACTTACGACTTACATCACGGTGCACGCAATAGGGCTATCCAAGGATTCAGTAAGTGTGGCGAGAATAGAATTTTGTGAACGACATGTATGGCCCGCGAGCCAGCAACAGATTTGCATGACCAATTCCCTCTCGGGTGAAAACTCGTAAAATGCTTCAGAGAATTGTATCATGAAGCCTCGTGAACATCAGCTGCGGTTCCGTTGGGGGCTTGAAGAGCAGCAGCCTCCCGCGAACGTAGAAAAAAATATTATTTTTAGTAATTTCCTCCCGATTGAAAATTCTATCAAATTATAGCTAACCCAATATCTTGAAGAAAAAGACAAGTCAGCTGACTATAGAGTGGATTATACGTCAAAGAAATATGTACTTATAGGTTCAGTGATTTATTCTGAATTGAAAATCTGAGTTGAGTGTCAAGTTCTCAGTTCTGAGTGAGCTCATAGAAACCAGTAATTTATGCTAAATTTTAAACTTTCGCGTTCCATGATATTATTAATATCCGTTCATATACATAAATAAACCGGTAAGTTGTTTCTACTACATTTAACACTAATAATTTACCAATAGCAGTTAGTTCAATGTGCCTATGAGAAATTCTCCATGAATTCGAATAATTGCACCGAAGTTCTGTAACTTTTTATGCGTAGTATATTTTCAGGCCATTCTTTTAAGGAGGCAAAAAATATTATTATATTATTTTTAAAATTAAGCTAATACTGAATCAAATATAATACCTATTTAAATTAAACATAGCATCTGTATTCTTAGATACCGACTATTAAGTTTCTCAAAACACGAAGATGACGTTCAGAAATGTGACCCATTAAAAATGTTTCTTATAAACATTTTTTTGACAACAACATCACAAATTCAAGTGTGTGCATGCCTTAACTGTGAGCGATTCACGAGTAGGTATGTTATTTTCGACAATTAGGCATATTTTTTCCCTCGTCCCAAAGCTTTAATACCCACTAACCAATAACCATATCGAAAATAAGTGTGTGTTTGTATAATTGGTTATTTATTTGAACATTTCTGGTTTCTTCTTCAGATATCGCTAATTTTGATTAAAAACTTAATAATTTTAATCTACTTGTCACGATTTGACACTATCAAATGGCACGTTTAATTCCAAAAAATACTACCTATTGTAGTTTTAATTATACTTGAGGTTCTTGATGACGGGTCATCACCTCACCATGGCTATCGGTGAAGTGGTATGTCGGAATCGAACCTTCTAAAACCACACGGTGTTCCGTTACAAGTGAGTCTATTGCAAGGGACTCGGGTATACCCTAAGAAACGTTCCTATTGTCGTGCGAACGAACGAAACTTCGTGTGTTGCATATCTATACGAATAAAAAAAAAATGGAGTGTCTGTTTGTAGTAATATTAAAATAACCGCTTTTTACTAAGTGCATTTGGATGTATACACGGTACATATAGGCACCAAAACAACATTTATTACAATTTTTGTATGTCTGTTTGTTTCGGCTAATCTCCCGAACGGGTGGACCGATTTCCACGGGACTTTCACTGCCAAAGGCTGGTGTTATAAAGAGTAACTTAGGCTACTTTGATTTTGGAAAAAGAATTAGGGTTCCGCGCAAAATATATAAATTTGTACACACGAGCGAAGCCGCGCGGGAACTGCTATTATTATTATTATTATATATATATACTATATACTATATATATTTAGTATAATTTTGAATGAATCTAAATTACTTAAAGTACCCCGTCGAAACGCGCCTTTTTAACTTCTATGTTTTTAGTTGCCTATGGAAATAGTGTTGTGAGTGCCTATTAAAATGGAAAATATACAAATAGCAATCTTTAACTGCGTTGTTAATTAACGAACATTAATAATATATCAATTTATACATAGATATAGCCAGAAAGTTAGAGAAAGTTCATTTTACTCCCTCTTCTATGTTATTTTTTTTTAGAATAGGTACTAATTGTTCGAATCGATGTTTAATATCTTGTTTGTATACACCCGAACCAAAACAATGCTCATGTAAACTCTCATTCTCCCATAATCCACTATGGTGATGCGTGCTATTGTGACCTGAATGCAGATTTTCTCGGTAAATTAGACCGTCTTCTTATTAACTGCGTTCAATTTATAGTCTTCGTAAATATGACCATGTGTCTTTCTGTTCTCAGCTTTCCCTATTCGTCAGCGCCGTATGTTGCTAGCCCTCACAGCCCTGATTACCATCCTTAATTACCCATCTTCGCCAACGTTTTTAACTTCATATTTGCAATATTTAAATAGTAATCACGATAGAACCCTTCGTTTCTTAAAAAAATATTCTTCTTTTTTGTCCCTCTCACACTTCAGAATTTGTAGGCTCTTCTTTCTTCGTTCAGTCTGTTCTTCTTTGGAATGCGCTTCCCCTCGACATCAGGATGGCTACCAATCGTTACTTATTTAAAGTTAAAGTAATGGAATACTTTTTCGAACAATTGCCCAAACAAAACTTGCCCATAGTTTATCATCTTAATCGTTATTCTATTTTCTTAAAAAGATAACTCCCGCATTAGGAATTACTCCTGTGTCGCGGAAAACTTTACAAACATACAAACAACGGACACCAAGCACACCCAGACTCGGGTGGGAATCGAACCCACAAACCAATGGTATAGCAGTTAGGGTCACTAACCACTATGCCAACAGGCCAGTCTGTTGCGCAGCAGTATGTATTACATATTATGTTTTTACATTTATGTATGTGTATATATTGTGTATATATTATGTTTGTGTACATATTTGTATGTTTGTTTATGATGTTTATTCCATTCTATATACTTTATGTAAGTATTTTTTGTCTGATATTTAGTTTGCGTATTTACTTTACATTTATGTATGTGTATATATGTATATATTATGTTATATTATATTAACTATCGATATCGATAAGTGACCCATTTATCGATGTCGATAGTTAAAATGAATGTATTCGATATCTTCTATGTATGTACATTGTACATACTACAGCTAGTCCTACACTGCCGCACCGCACGGGTACGCGGAGTAAACCGCGTAGTGATGGAAATCTGTGTCCCCGTCATGCGTCCGCCCGCGCGGTCCGCGGTCCGCGGTTCGCGGCACCAATGTGAAAACCGCCTTAATGGGTCGGTCGGTTTCGTGTCCACGAGTGACTCGCCTCTATTGTTTACAACGTTCTATCGTTTGCCCTGTCTGACTGGAGAAAGTTTATAATGATATTGTCTGTTTCAGTTCGACGAGTTCGTCAGATCGCTGCAGGTGGATCCACATTCGCCGCTGTTCAGGCTCGTCACGGATGGACAACCGCCTTTAAGGTACACATACTAAATATACCTACTATTACTAGCGTTAAAACACTTGCCAACGTGTTGAGTGTTAGGGAAACATTCCTGAAAACATACATACACATACAATTTTATTAAAGAACGTGGTTTAATGTTCCTTTAGTACAAAACGAGGATCCTGCAACCAGGCTTGGGAGGAAGGACCGGGGCCTAAATGCTGATGTTGGGAAGTTGTAGCTATAATTATGTAAATAGATGCAAGATCAGTAGTGACTGCGTAGTTCGGCTTGTCTCCGGTTCTCCGCTGGATGAATATGAAGCATGATTTTCGCTGAATGTGTGCGCCAAAATTTATTAACGACTTACATACGATTAGTTTTGGACCCGGCGGGATTATTAATGGCTGTAACGCCTTCCGCAGCAGTATCAAGCCCCATGCCACACATACATTTAGGAAAAATTGCCATTGCAGAAACTGTACTTAGTATCTGCAAAAGCAATTTTACCCAAATATATTTTGACATGTGTACATGTTTATTTTCAGGAACCACTATTCGCTACTGATGCTAATAGGTTCCTTTTAACTTGCTAATAGTACCTAGTTACAATATGAAATATGGTGTTCCATTGAGTGGAAAAATATAATGAAAGAACCATCGCATACAACGTGGTTCCAAATGAATTTCTTCCGGCCAATATCTTAAAATGAAGTTATACAACCAAAGTGGCAAAGCATGCAAACCATTTGATTATTACTACTTCGTAACCTTTGCACACTACCACCAATAGACTAACAATCGACCGTTTCCGACCCTACAATCTATCTATTCTATTCTATTCAATATTTATTCATGATTTGGGATGACACTATGACAAAAAATGTTTTAAAATATCCAATCTCCATGCCGATCTGTATATTATTATGTATATCCGGTAAATTATACAAAATTATTATTTACACTGTTTCCATTCTACGGTGATGTCCGTCAATCCTATTTAAGGCTGCACTGTAAAAACTTACCTAGCGATATTATTTTTTTTTGTATTTTGTAATACATGTATTTTGTGAGGTGGAATTACACTGCACACATTCTTTTAATATTTCACACACATTATTTTAAATCGATTAAATGACTAAAATCTTATTTATTTATTAAAACTTTTTGCACATTAGTACATAGGCGGACTTAATGCCTAAGGCAGTCTCTACCAGTCAACCTTTGTGTGATGCAGAGAAAAGAAGAAGTAGGTGCAATTAAAAATCTTGTAAAAAATTTACAAAAAAAAAAGAATGGGATACATACAAAATTCGATACGAAAATACACACACATGATACACAAATACTCATAACTTTAGTGTACCATATTATACATATATACACACATACACAGATACATACACAAATACATACATAGTTATATAATACATATACTATTCATATACTATAAAATCTTCTCTGCTCATTCACTTTAATTCCCAAATACAGTAAGGTATCTGTAGGTACTGCACAAAATATTTACGAGAAAACAATTGTATCGCACATCAAATCATTTGAACGGAACCAATTTTTTTCATGAGCATTTTAAGATGCGACTCCATATTGGTTCATATGTACATATTAAAACAAAATTAAAGAAAAATAGGATCTTGTTGTTTATTTTGATAAGCTTAATTTCTTATAGTTAAATTATATATTAGTCAACAGTCACATTGCTAGTATTCTTTTTCAAAAAAAAAAAATATATGCACTACTTAATGCTATAGGCGGGTTCTATAGCTCAACCATAGAGTAATGCAGATAGAAAGTAGTAGGTATGTGCTTATAAATGATGTTCAGTTTCTTAATGTGTTACAATTTACAAGTTTTAATTATTATTAACTGTGTAAAACAAACATAAAAAGTAAAATATTGGATAAAAGCAAGGTATGACGTCACAAGTTGTTATTTCATACAAGTTTCTACAAAATCTACTATTTTAAAGTTTCTAAAAGAGAAACTGACTTGACAATCAACCGAATGTACTGTGCTTTACCCAGCTGCATTTGTGAAGTATGTTGAAGCATATATATCTACTAGAAAATTGGATACATTTACATATATACATTGTTGTATCAAAAAATAGAAAAAAATGGAAGTCACTTAACTTACTAAAGATTTACAAAGTCACTAATAATTAAGTTTTCTAATTTTTCTTATCACTGAACTCTAAAACCAACAAGTGCACTTTGAGCTAGCACATTCTACGTACATTGGTGACGTCACTAATCTCTATGATATGCGTCGGCAAATCAAATTAATTAAGTTATCACAAGTGTACTTTGAGCTCTACGCAAATTGGTGACGTCAATAATCGATTGGCAGAAAGATATTAATATATCTTTACCTAGTAACACACATACAGCTAACACATGGTTGTCTCAAATTTTAAGTTTACTACATTTAAATGAAGTCTGACATACGAAGTTTAAATAGTCTTAACTATAAATACGAATAGGTGGTCTTGAGGCTTGATCCTGGATCGATCATATTAGATAACAATAATTTTGTGTAGCAACTCGCTTGGCAAGGAGAGATAGTACTCGAAGAACGAGCGGTGTGTTGGCAGAAAGTTTGAAATCAAACAGTGGCAAATAATTATTCTACATCTACAATCACTTTAATATAGTACTCTGTCAAAAACGTACCGGGAAAAGGTCAATCCAAAATTTATTGTATCGCCTTCAAAGTAGGCCCCTTCAGAAATAATACACTTATGCCAACGAATAATCCAGTTATCAAAACATTTTTTAAATGCATTTTCCTGAATCGACTTCAGTTCTCGCCGCGAATTCTCTTTGATATCTTCTATCGACTGAAAACGGGTACCTCGAAGTGGTAATTTGAGTTTTGGAAATAGAAAAAAGACAGCCGGAGCCATATCTGGTAAATACGGTGGTTGTTCGATGGTATTTGTTGAGTTTTTAGTCAAAAATTCGTTAACAATGATGGTCTTGTGCGATGGCCCGTTGTCGTGGTGTAATATCCAAGAATTTTTTTCCCCAAATTTGGCCTTTTTCGACGAATTTGCTCTCTCAAAAGCCGCATAACGCTTACATAATATACCTTATTTACAGTCTGACCTTCTGGCAAGAATTCCGAGTGCACAACACATCAATAGTCGAAGAAAACAATCAACATGACCTTGACTTTTGATCGACTTTATCGTGTTTTTTTTCGGTTTTGGTTCAGTTGGAAGTCGCCATTCCGAAGCTTGTTGACTAGTTTGGATGTCAAACTTGTAAACCATGACTCACCACCAGTAAGTAACAATGCGTTTACAAATGTAGGGTCGGAATTGACTCGTTCGTTCGTCTTCAGCGTCTTTTACGCGATTAAGTTTTTGAAGGTAATTCAGATCTTTCAGGACTAGCCACACCACCACAAAAAAAGAATTATTTGAATTAAATTTGGAATTATAATTAAATTATTAATTCCCGATACTTTTTTGACAGAATGTATAATAATCACTTCTTGCTAGCCGTCGTGTGACTTTCCTCTATGACATCCACGACGAGAGCCTCCCTTCTCTTATTTTTATCCCATTCATTATACAAACTTATTCTTTCTCAGACATATATGACCACTGACAAGCGTACTTGTATAATAGAGGTCAGTGCATACGACAGACAATATATTACAAGCCAGCATCCTATGTGCTCAAAGAAGGTTTGAACACCACATTAGATTAGCTTAGTTTGGGCTACGCAGAGCTTAGCATAGAAACATCCAGACCAATGCAAATACATAAAAATATTTGCACTAAGCTAATTCAATTTTATTCACGACTCATTTTAGTACATAGTTGTTTAATAAAGGCAAATGAAGTTGTAATCAAACTACGTAATTTTACACTTATAAATCGAAGGCCTGTAATGACAGAATGCGGCGTCATGCCAGATTGCTGTAATTCTGTGACTGATTCATGCAATCTCATCATCCACGTCTTACATCGTCCACGTCCTATCCTATAATTCTATCCTATAATATATATTTTTTTATAATATACGCTACTTAATTAGTTTAGCTCAGTTAGTTTTATTTTTTGAAGTGAAAACTTCTTTAGGCACGTTTGTGCACTTTTGCTATGGGGAAAAAGCACTGAACTCGTGACCGTCACGCTAATGATACATATATAGATCCACTGGAGGGCGCTAATCTAAACATTGAGTTCTTGTCATCTCCTTATTAATTAATGTCACTAACCTGCTAATGTGACGTTTTAAGTTCGTCGTTTCGTCGTCGGCGAGGGGCTTCACAAACATTCAAACAACGGACACAAAGATCACCCACACACGAGACAACTATTTGTGGATCACACAAATTTTTGTCCCATGTGGGATTTGAACCCACAACGCTCGGCGCGGCGTATTGGCGAGGTGACCACTTAAACCATTGCGCCATCCGTGCAGTCGAGTTATTTTCATATTTAGTTTTATACATTTGCAAAGCTTAGTATAATAAAAAACTTAATCTATATTAAAAACTAAGTACCTACCTGCCCCTAATGAACACAAATTAAGTGTCTTAACTGTAAATAATAGGTAGACGCAGCATATTTCTGAGGACATAAATAGATACACACATACCTGCGTATACTCACGCCTCTAATATATATTGGTTATGTATGGATTGGGGATTGTAAACAATAACATGAGCAGCCCCCCACTCACCTCTTCCCCTACTCCCACCTTAAATGCCCGCAACGCAATTGTGACTCTTGAGTTGTCGGTGTCCATGGGCGGCGGTAGTCACTTACCATCAGGTGACGCGTTTGCTCGTTTGCCCCCTATCCCATAAAAAAAGAGCTTAAATAATTATTTAATGCTCCTTAATTAACACTAAAATCTACTGGAATTTTTACGTTAAATAAATAGAAAAAAACAATTACGTTAGGTACATACGACGATCTCTTCTGCTAGTTATCATTTTGTAATAACGTATCGCCTCTGATATTGGAAACGAACCGGTATTAAGTGCATTCATGCATAATTTGTGTCACTAAACATAGCGTTGTGAACATTTCCTATACTTCGAGGAATGGTTAGAGGTCACCAGTTCATACCATTGGAATGGTTTTGAAAACTATTGATCGGAATATCTGATAATATGATAATGCAATTACGTTATTATACAAATATATACAGTTCAATATATTACAGTTCTATATTCGTGTTTAAAATAGAATATTTATTAGCTTATTCTCACTAATATTATAAATGCAAAAGTTTGTGAGTGTGTGCATAAGTTAGCGTTTATTACTTCTTTAGTCCGAAACAGCAAGACAGCTTTGGATGAAATTTAGAACTCCAATAGATTCCATTCTGAATTAAAATATTTATATAGACACGTAGATAGATAGGTAGATAATACTTTATTTGTAGACCAAGTTTTACAGAGGATACGGTACATAATAAGCACGTGGTACCGAGTTTGAATCCGAAGAAAGTCGAGGCTGAAAATGAAATCTTTTTGATTTAGTGGGACTGCTTAATTAATAATAATAATAACTTGACACATCTCACACACGGCCGTCTAATCCCAAACTAGGCAGAGCCTGTACTATGGTAACCAGACTGCTGATCACCATACCGAATTATATATTTCTAAATACATACATATTGTAGATAAATTACACCCAGACACAGAAATGATCATACTCATCACACAATTATTTGTATTGGGTGGACATCGAACCCACGACCTCTGGTTAAGCAGTCAGGGTCACTAACCAATAGACCAACAGCCCAGTCCCATAGGTCAGTGACATAAACTGGCGCTTACGTTCGCATGTCAATAGTTAACCCATTTTCGGCTATCACAGCTTATTAGGAGACTTGAAATAAGTGTTAACTGGAAAATACGATACCCATGTTTTCCACAGTGCTATAATAAAGCTGTCGTCTAAAAACACTGTAACTTTTCTTCTTCTTCCAGGCAATGTCTCCACCCAGAAGCATGCAGCAAGGAGCTCTCCCTGCCAACATACTACGCCCGCTTCCACGACCTGCGCAAGGAATATGTTCGTGCATACACGCTCCGTGCCGTGGCTGGCCCACGACCTCATGCGCCCCCTCCACCGCCCCCACCAGACCATCCCACATCACTCTTGGATATGCTCAATTGTATCCTTTTTAAATAGACGCTGAATGTTATACAATAGGTTTAAATCCAAGAAAATTTACGTGACTAATTGTCCAAAGAATCGTCGTCTATCGATTTACGGATGCCATATTAAATGCAATATATCGGGACATTGAAACATTACTATACAATATATTCAGAAAAAAAAGAAGAAAGAAAATACATTGATTTTGACAGAAAAAAGACACGACATATACTGCAGAAAACGTAACTAAAAGACTATTATATAATATATAATTATATCGATATTTAATGCGATATTTCGTCCATCGATACGCCTCGATTTATCATACTCCTACAAAAATATCGCATTAACGTAGCGCCAAACTATGACAGCGTTTTATTTGTTCATCACATTAAGATTCACTTTACATAATAGCAAAAGGATGATAAACAGTGCTAATTAACATATATATAAGAGATAATGTGAAATTATAGCGTATCGATATAAACGCGTTCGATATGGTTACGATGCGATATATCCTATATAAACAATAGGCTTTTTTGGGCATTCCTATATCGAATAAATAAATGAGCTAGAATTATTTTATTGGCAACATCAACAGAAGACTACAATTAATGCCATTCTTTGCCAAAATTTACCAGTTTGCGAGATAGAATCCACAATTCTGGATACGACAAGCCTCGATCAGGCACTATGACACGGACTGTACAAATATTTGCTTTTTATTCTTGTTTGATAGGCCCTGATAACGATTATACAGATTGGTTTCCTTCTTTAATAATTAACTTTAAAAAAAGTATATCCAACTTTAATACGCTTAAATCATTATAGTATTAATAACGGTATTCTTCATCAGTACATCCCTTAATGTTCCCTTGGTGGAATATTTTCTTTCAACATAAATGGGACCTTGAGTACAACCAGTTCAATTAAAAAAGGAATTATTGAAATTGGTTAAAAAAATGTAAGGACATCGCGACACTTCTTATTTTAGTCCGTTAAAACTAGTTTAGTATCACTGTTAGTTGGATCTAAATATATGCGTGACCTGCTTTATGACTAGTCCTAACTTGTAACACTATTTGGATAAAAATAGAGACAACTATAAATTAATTTGAACTCCTTATCCATTTAATCAGATTTAGGTATAACTCCGTACAACGGGGAGAATTTCTACGCTGCAGAAGTTAAAGACATGTCCAGCATTATTCAAAGGATAATATCAGACGGTAAGGTTCAAAATACTGATTATAAATAATATGAGGCTACTATTTTTATAATAACAGGGAAACAAACAAGCACACTTTAGAGTAAGGAATCAAGCACACTATAAAAGAAGGTAGCACACGGCCGCCGGAATGTTCGTTAGAAAGGAGAAAAAAAAACATAAATAATGTTTTCGACGACATTTAAGATAGGTACATAGGACATTTAATATACATTAAAATATAGGTAATAATAATTTTACTATAATATTACCTACATAGATTCAAATTCTCTTAAAAACCTCACATGTCAATCGAATAAAATGTGGTTCAGCATATATGCAAGACATGTGCCTGGCGCTGGTTTTCAAACAGAGAATCTGTTCGAGTCTATGCCCGACGGATACCACATCAACAAAACTATGAACTAGATAGGTACATAATAAACAAACAGCATACAGTATAATCATTATAGAATTGCTACCTTAATCCGATTATTACCGAACAATCAGGAGACTTTGCGGACACTCAGAGCTCTCCACGGTTCGCCAGTTACTCCATTGACAATAGTGGTTAGCCCAATGCCAAGGGTTTCTAGGCATCACGTAACCACCCACCACCAGTTGCACCGTGTGCTTATGTATAAACTTAATTAAATAAAACAATTGCCTTTTTTTTACTCTGGCAACAACCCTTTCTGTATCTTAAATTACAAGGTAGGCAGCACGCATGTATTATTTAAGTTTGATCGTAATAAATGCGCCATACATTTGCTAGATGGCGATAGGTGTACACAGGATAAATTATTTTTATCTTTAAAGAGCCTACCTAAAAAGACGGATGAGTAAAATTGTCTACTTACAGAGTAATTAATACGAACTTTTTTTTAATTATTTACTCATGTTAATGTTAACTTCGATTTGTAGTTAAGGAATTATAACAGTAACACTAAATTAACACTAGATGGCGCTCTTTTAAAAATATTTTGGCACTGTGTAAGATAACATGACACATTTAAATGCTTATTATATCAATGCTACCATTATGTTGCTAAGGACAAATTTTTATACTATTTTATTCTTTAAATTTCAGGCTTCCGGTTAGAACTGCCCGAGACTATCGACTTAGTTTTAGAAACTGGTATTTGGTGAGTTTTTCAATGCTATTAAGATTTATTTAAATTATAAGCATTTATCAGACCCGATAATCTACTTCAAACATGTATAACTTAATCTAAACGCCTGACAAAATATCACAAGCAATATGTTGCATCGTAATGTAACTATATTCATTGGTAAAGCTCATTTAGGATTGTAATCTGACGGAACTTCAGGGCAATAAGGCACCTTTATACTAATTAAGATAGAAAAAATTGTCCTTTACGCTCTCCTTAGTCTTTGGTCCTTCGAGCCATATATCAAAGACTTATACCTATACTAACTGTTGCCCGCGACTTCGTTCGCTGGAAATTTGGTGAAATCTAGTGCCAAATTACATCCAGATCCGTTCAGCCGTTTTAGCGTGAAAGAGTAACAAACATCCACACATCTTCACAAACTATCGCCTTTACTTATTAAGATTAGTTATCATTAATTTTAAGTAAATGTATCATACAATATCTCATATCACTAAATGTCTTGATTGACTGTGATCTCTTGTATTTGAATCGGTATGCACATTACCTTAAGATATTATTTTACTAGCAACCCGCCCAGGCTCTGCACGGGTACAAATTATACACCTAAACCTTCCTCATGAATCACTCTGTCTATAAGTGGAAACCGCATGAAAATCCGTTCAGTAGTTTTTCACTTTATTGCGAACAGACTGAAAGACAGACGCGGCGGGGGACTTTGTTTTATAATATGTACTAATGATTTAAATTATTCCTTTAAGTGAACACAAATATTGACCGCTAGACATTGACAACTAACATGGAGTAGGTTCTTAAGAAATCTTCCAAGCATAGCGAAAGCTATTGACAGTACAAAGTAAATTTCTAAGCAAGTTACCCGCATGTTGTTGCAATAACTTCACAGAAATGACGGAAAGTTAGCACCATCTTGTGATAAAGAATCTAACTATATACAATGAGTATGGCTTATTTGTATTTTAATAAGAAATGTAGAAACCATGTTTAGTTTGCCTTGGTTTTGTATATTTAAAAACAATATCGCTAGGAATCAAGACATGCAGTAGATATCTAAATTCATTGTAATACAAATACGTATTTGGTACATATTTGTATTTTTCAATTAACTTTCATCATCACACTTTTTTCGGAATTTCCTCCCGCGAAGAGGAAATGGCCGCCCACGTTGTCCTGGAGTGCGAGGGAGTGGCCACACAACGGGCAAGTACCCTCGCGGGAGCGAGGTCGCTCCTAGAAGCCTGTGAATGCCCCAGGAGGCACCTGCGCTTCTGGAAGGGGCTAGGCTGGCTCAACTAGTCAGCCTACCTGAACGCATAATTTACCGCTTATGAGTCTAAATGCGGGAACAGAGCCCTATACCAATACCAATTCCTCCCGCGAACTCTCAAGCTGTCAATGAGCTCTCTGCCGAGGTTTTCCCGGGAGACTACAGTATGGGGTTTTTCAAGAAAGAAGTGTACAGGTTTCCAAAGAGTCGGCAATGCGCATGCGACTTCCGTTGCGGTAGGCCGTCGGTTTAAAAAGTATTTTTAAATCTAACGTTCATAAAACTAGATTCTTATTTCATTAATTAATCACATTTTAAATACACGTGAAAAAGAATTTTGCATTAAATTTGTATTTTAATTGAAATAAAGAATGTATTTATTTGCTGTTCTGCTCCGCTGATGTAGTTTTTCTTTCACTTTTGTTATCAAATCAATCAATCAAAATCAAATCTCAGTGCGGTAAGTAACATTTATTTCGTTAAAACAAAGTTGGAACCGTTTATGTCTGCTCGTATTGTGCCCAAAAACCTACACTCTACAGAAGACATTTCTAGCAAAGATGTTTAGCTGGTGAGGAAGATCACCAGAGTTATAATGAGAACTTGGCAACGCGCTAGTGAGATTGCTGGCATATTATATGCTTAAATTCAGACATGCCGTGTGAATTAGTTTTATAAAACAATGCCAAATGATTTGTATAATAACATAATAATTCGATCTTTGTTTCGAAGGTTCTCAGGAAAACGCGGTATAAGAACCAGATGAACGTATATACAAAAAAGTCAAAAATCGTTTCTTTTTCATAATACAGTTAATTAATTAAACTGTCAAAGTTTAGGTACATGGAAAAATACCAGCTGCAATCTAATCATTACATAGTAATAAGTAAAAATAATTTTTGTCTCCGATCTATCACTCAAAGATCACTCCGGGACCTCCGGGCGCAAGGTTGATAGAGGACACACGGAGTAATCTCACTTCGATAACTGTTGAACTTAAGCTAATAAATTGCAAGTGATAATCCTGTTGCACTAAAGTTTTGTATTACATTTTGTATTTTAGTAATATGGCGACAAATTGGTTCGTTTCATGAATCTTTGTTGTTGTGTGCTGTCTCTACTGCAATGATAGCAACTCAAAATCTAGCTTTTATTATTTAGGACTGTCATCAGACCTTCACAACAAAAGTACTAGGCGATATCCAAGTTCTGTAGTTATACCAGGTTGGCGGGATCCAACTATCCGTAACGAATGCCACCGATGTTTGTATGGCCACCGGGACCGACGGTTTAACGTGCTCTCCGAGGCGCGGAGGGGTCTCAATGTGTTAAGAATGGTCACCCATTCTAAGACTTACCTGGCTATTGCTATGGCTGACTATTAAACGTCAAAAGGTTCTGTAGAAACTTGTGTAAATAACTTGTGACGCCATATTCTGCTATCGTTTTAAATAGTCGAAAAATATTTTTTTTCAAACACTTCATTTTGCCTCACCATTCTATTTTTTATTACCTATAAGATGGTTACAAAAATATTTATAATAGTCATTAAAACTTTTTCTTTTTTTAACGTGTGGAAGCCCCCACGTGTCGTCACCCCACCTGGGCTAAGCGGTAGGGTGGTATTTTGGACTCGAACCGACTAAAACCACACGGTGTCCCGTCACAATCCATATTACCAGGGCCTCAGGGATTTCCTTGTAAGTGTACACCCCTTACAAGGAAATCCCTGTGAACCCTGTGCAGACTTGGCCGCCTGTTAAACAACAGGCGACCCCTCTATTTTGTGGGGGATTTTATCCCCTGTGGTAAGAGAGGCACATGCGGAACACGGGGCCACCGGTTCATCCAACCCTTTTAAGAAAGCTGCATGTTATGCTTCCGGTCTGTTAGGACAGTTTCTTATATTGTACGGATCACATGATGAACAAATCTGATACCTTTTCCCAAAATCTTGAATGATTTTCTAAATTTTCTTTTTTTTCTAAAATCACTTTATTTGAAAGGTTAAGAATTTTAAAACTAAATTACAAAACTTATATTTTCTTTAAGAAACAAAATATTATTCTTAAACGTTAATAGTAGATCAATGCATTCTATTTTTTGATTGTTGCGGTATTTTGTAATCTTCCATTCATTAATCATAATGATAATAACGTCGATTAGCAACTAAATAAACTTCCTATATCACACACCATGAGTCATTTCTAAAACTAAAATATCAGTTCTTTGTCAACCATCTCTCAGACAGAGCAAGCGAAGCGCCTCCGTTTTAGGTCTTTTTTTTTTTTTTTGTGCGTGTTTAAACCCCCTCGGGCCATCACCCCACCGGGGTTTTCGGTGGGGCGGTGTGTCGGAATTGAACCGACTAAAACCACACGGTGTGCCGTACTGCGCCTTAAATAGGAGGGATCCGGGAACAGCTTTTATAAAGACATGCGGACGCCTCCGTTTTAGGTCTGACCTAACTAAACTTGGTATTACGGTTAAACGCGAATGTGCATTTTTTTAATATAAGCTGTTCTAAATCAGGTTCTGTGGAAAGGTGGCCAAAAGGGAAAATTGTGTTAATGTAATTGCTTCGAACGTTGGTCTATAGAATGAGACTTTAGAAACATTTAAACAACAGGCACAAAGAACACCCAACCTCGGGGTCGGGACATCTACGAGTGCGGCACTGAAAATTTCGGCAATCAAGGAAGTGACACAACATTACTATTTAAAAATGTATTTATTGCTTTTCGAAGTATTCTCCGCGAAAATTGACACATTTTTCCATACGATGGAACCAATCATTGAAGCAACCATTCCATTCGGAAGTTGGGGTCTCCAAAATGGCCGTTTTGTAGACGTCCACAGCTTCTTCAGGTGATGAAAATCTCTGACCACGCAATTTATTCTTTATTTTAAGTAAAGTATAGAAATCATTAGGGCTTAGGTCGGGGCTGTACGGCGGATGGTCAAATAATTCTATGTTTTCTTGCTTTAAAAACTCTTTTCTTCTGTGCGCGGTGTGAGAACTCGCATTGTCGTGATATAGGATGATGCGGCGGTTGCAGTTCTCTTTACGGAGTTCAGAAACGACCTGTAGCAAACAAATGCTCGCATACCATTCTGCATTAACCGTTCTTTGTACCTCAAGAGAAATAGTCGCAACATGGCCGGTTTTGGAGACAAACGTGGCCACCATTTTTTTTTGCAACACTCCGCGAACGAACGTTTTTTGTTGGCTTTAACTCATTTCCGAACACCCAAACTCGTGACTGGTTTTTTGTTTCGGGTTCGTACGCGTATATCCAGGATTCGTCACCTGATATATACTGATGTTGTATACAGCATTTGAGGATCCTGCGTATAATCTTTCGAGAGTTCTGACGCACCAAGTAACGCGAGCCGCTTTTTGCTCTTCACAGAGCGAATGCGGTATCCATCGGGAAAACAACTTTTTTACACCTAATTGTTCATGCAAGATTATTTGTATTTGACTCATGCTAATGTCTAAAGTTGCCTGAATTTCGCGGTATGTCACATGTCGATCTTCCTCAATCAGCTTACGCACAGCATCAACGTTTTCTTGGGTGACTGCAGTTTTTGGACGACCTTGACGGGGATCATCACTGAGCTTGACACGTCCACGTTGAAATTCAGCAAACCAGCTATAAATTGTGGTTTTGAATGGGGCTTCATAACCAAATTCAGAAATCATCCGGTCAACACACTGTTTTTGCGTTAAACCACTTCGAAAGTCATAATAAATCATCGCTCTAGAATTTTCTCGAGTCAATTCCATTTTCTCAACGACTAAACAAGTTTGACAAAACCTTGTGATACGACCGAGAATCTTTTTTTAAATAAATAAATGGTATTCGATTTTTAAAACCAAGGAGTTTTCAATTAAAAAGATTTTAATATGACAGAAACAGTGGAAATATTCCATTCCCGATACTTTTAGTACAGCCTATGTATTTGTGAATTACACCAATTTTTGTCTTAAAAAAATACATTATTTATTAGTAACATATAATATTTATGGTACCTACTGATGCATGTAAAGGCAATCTTGTCAATTATTACATTTCCAGATGTACGATTTTTTTGCACGCATATAAAGAACAGATCATAATATAATAAGTAAAAACAAACATTCGAAAGAAAATCATAAAAATAATCTTTATTTAGCTTAAATAAATACTTAATTTTCGTAAATTCGAAAATTTGGTTTTGTAAGTGAAAATTTAAAATGAAAATTTCGGTAACTTTGAAAATTTCATATTTTCTTTAGCGCCAATCTCAGTATGATCTACACCGTCCAATATTTGTTTTTGTGACAATAACCTCGGTTCATTTCTTGAAAAACGTGGTTCTTGAAAAAGCTAGTGACATGCTTTAACCTTTGGGTTCGATTCCCACCCAGGACAAATAATTGTGTGATGAGCACGATAATTGGTTCTGTGTCTGGGTGTAATTTATCTATAATATGTATGTATTTAGAAATATATAAGTATGTTTATCAGTAGTCTGGTTACTATAGTACAGGCTCTGCCTAGTTTGTGATCAGACGGTCGTGTGTGTCGACGGCCTATTGCTGTCAACTTCACGTCACTTTGGAAATTAAAGATAGGAAAATTTAATTTGAAAAGGAAAGATAGATAAGAAGGAAACTATGAGACATATTTCTTGCTTATCAAACTATTTTTTTTTAAGTTTACATTTGTATATAACGGGTGTCTCAGTAAGAGTGCACTTTTTCATTTTAAAATAAAAACAAGTATTTTATGACAGAGTTGTGATATTTTTATTGTATTGTAAAGAAGACATGTTCGGATTAAGTATGGAATAAAATATCCGGCAAATGACCCCTACGGCTCTGATGACAGGCCATTACTCTTTTTATGAAATTTTCCATGACTTTTGCACAGAGATGTGGCTGTATCTCACCGATGACGCGTTGGATTTCCGATTTGAGCTCAGGAATTGTTTCGGGTTTATTCGCATAAACCCGAGATTTCACAAAACCCCAAAGAAAAAAATCGCACGGTCTTAAATCGCACGATTTTGGCGGCCAATTGGCATCGGAATTTCGAGAGATGATTCGGTCTGGAAATCGTTGCTTCGATAAATCGATTGTTCCGTGCGTGGTGTAGCGGGTGGCGCCATCCTGCTGAAACCACATGTCGTTCAGATCCATACCAACCAGTTGAGGCACAAGAACTCCGTTAGCATGTTCCTGTAACGAACGCCATTCACAGTCACTGCATTTTTGTAATAGGCTTTCACAATGATAACGCGTTGATCAGTAGTGTAGCGCTCATTTTTTAATAATCGGAACAATCGTTGATGCCAGCTGTCGATTATCAGAGCAGCAACCTCCAATGAAAAAAAATGTCGTCAATTTTAAAAAGTGCACTCTTACTGAGACACCCTTTATTAACAAGCGCGACGAAATTTACATTTGAAGTCCGATATGCAATGTCATAAACTGAAGGAGGCCTATCTTAGCTGTTGAAAATGGCTAAAGAAGAATGCAATGACACAACTAATAACTCAGAGAGCACTAAAAGATTGTATACGCTATTTACGTACGTCCCCTGTGAGCCTGTGACCCTATGGCTTACAGAAGTTTTCGTGGAATTTTATGCGACACTATACGGCGAAACATGACGCTTTCTCAGCTTCGTGTGGCATAGTGTTAAGTTGCTTGTATTTTAATATCTATTTTGTAAAATATAGAGTCCGTATACCGACCGAATTTCATGGATGTCCATTTCAGCAATCGCAATGACTTACAAAGTAGAGAATAGTTTGAATTTTCTTTACATCTTATAATAGTCAAGACATAACTCACGTCTCACGATTCTGTGACGTTGTCATAGGATATCCACAGTGGAAGTGCTCGCAAACAAAAATGTACAGAAAAATACGGGTGTGTGGGACCTATGTGTGTGTTTCACACGTGGATATAAGTATACACACCCATCGGGCTCCGCACTCGGCTACTGAACGCTGACTATACTAAACATGGCTTCTACCACTAAACTGCTGTTGACTTAACTGTCGTTTTCCAGTCGTTGAATTTACCTATAACGTAGTATCTCTGTATTTATCTCCAATGAATGCTTTGTCGACAATTTGGACAATATTTTCTTTATTTAAAGCCAATAAAAACCTATAATAATATAGGTATTTAAAAGGCTTAGAAAGTTAAAATTGCCTACTAATTACGTCTATAAATAGTTTATTTCTGATACGTACATATTTCCTATAATCAAAATTGTGAATTTTATGCAAGTACTAGCAACCCACCCCGGCTTCGCACGGGTAGCAAAGCATGTATTGATTTTTCCGACATCTAGAACAATCATCGACATATTTCAGCCGTTTAACACAAACCCTTTATGAATTATACACCTAAACCTTTCTCATGAATCAATCCGTTCGGTACACACAGACAGACGCGGCGGGGGACTTTGTTTTATAGTATGTAGTGAAAACTAAAGTTGTACGGATCTGTGGGAAAATATATACCAAAATATGGTTGAAATGATTACGAAACATTTGAACACGAATCAAGCCGCTTTCTTTAATTATTAGTATATAGTAGAGTTATTTGGATACAAGTCATGCAGGATTTGTTGGATATTTGCAAATTAGTAACACCACCTAAGTAGATTGTTAAAAAGGTAGAGAAAAGAATTGCATTAATTTTGCTCCATCACCAGTAAAAACTTCTATACTTCGGTACTGTATTTAAACAATTGTACGTAACGTTTCAAAACCAGGCCTGGTCCGTAGTTTCAGTATAATTTCGTCTTCAATCCCGATGATATGATGCTTCAATATGACAGTTACCAATACATATCGAAGCCTCGTATTTGCCGTGAAGAATCAAAAATAAATAGCATTCGCTTTAAACACGGGGTTAGCACTTCGAAGTAAGTAAGTACAACTAACCGCTACAGCCAACAATTTTTCTGATTAACAATGTCAAAGGCCTTACTAAAACCTGAATTTAATGATGGTATAGAATGTACTGTCACACCGGCGTCCCTGCTGTGAATTTATTATGCACCTGCTTCTGCTACTTTTAACGTTTGTTTTTAACGACAGTAACTGGTAGTTAATAAGTCTTTATCTTTTATTCCAATAGCTAAAAATAAAACCTATTGCGGTTCAAAAGCGGTTTTACTAGGAATTTTGTAGCAACTGTTTTGAATTAAACCATTAGAATTAGAAGTCACGAAATTCCAAAAAATAACGTGATCAATTTGTCAGTTTTTGACGTCAATTTGACCGAACATCATTAACAAACTAAGAAAATTAAATTAAAGTTTACAAACAAAAGTTATTAATTTCTCTATTACAGTTATTAACCAACACATTCAGGAATCACGTTCTGGTTTCCTAACCTTGGCTGCGGCAGATTAATTCACTAGTTTGTTAGTGCTACATACTGATATTGTAATTAATGATTATTTTGTTGAGCTGTAGAAGTATTGCCTTCTGGTAACTAATCTACTTTGTTATCTTTTAGCTGCTGAATTTTCTGAGATCCAATTAATTGCCTAACTATAACATCGTTATTTTCTTCTGTTTTCTGTCATCTCATAATACTTTGAGGTCATCAAGATATTCTGGCTGGGGCTAATCATATTCAGGCAAAACTTGTTATTAAGTATAACATATAAGGAGTTGTTAACAATTTCATCACTTTTGATAGATAAAATCAGCCTGTTTATTATTTCAAGTAAGTCAGTAAATAGAGCGCGCAATTATATTATTATCTAAGAATAACCTTGAGATTAATATTCTTAATGGAGTCGCTTTTAGGTTCCATAACTCAAATATTGCTATAAAATAAAAAAGTAAGACATGCGATCTAAAACCAAAACCTAAGTAACGGTGTACCGTCGCAGGCGCAAGTCAAGTGTCACCCGACCGTCACATAACGCATTCCGTCCCCGATCGCCGCGCAGTGCGGACGTTTAAACGATAAAAAACAAAACTCTTATCTTGAAATTTTATGTTTTGGAACGCGTCAGCTCCTTACCCGCGCTAGTGTAATAAAAATTGCGATAAGCAAGCTACACAGGACTGTCAAGTGTTGGTTTTATGATAAAGTGGTACGCTTTCGGGACTCTTTTACACTTTTATCGGTCTTCGGCAGCAACTTAAGATAACGAGGTGAGTCTTGATAGCTTTTAGATAATTAGTTTGCTTTGTACATCGTTCTTGTTATACCCAAGTTTTAAGTTTTAATATTTGATTTCGATTAGATGTCTTTTGCAAATAATTATGTCCAGAAATTACTGTGCTGTATTGTTTTCTTTGCGGTTAAATTATTGATTTATTTTATTCATTCAATATACGTTTTGGTAGTGTAGACTTAGCTGGAAACCAGTTTAGAAAGATAAAAGGTTTATAACTCTACTGGATATTCGGCGTAATAGACTTTATGGAAGCCCATCTTGGCTATGATAAACTTTCATAGAACTTACTTCATTTCTAGTATCTTATCAATTGTTTACATAAATTGTACTTAGAATTCAGTTCAGTAAGTAAACTAAAAAGTAATCAAAGTTAATAAATACACTTTGATTTAGAATTGAGGGATAAGGCACGTTCGACATCCTCAGAAATATAATTTTATGGGAGGCCATCGTCTTCAGTTTCAAGTTCTCCAAATGAATCAATCCTGGGGCGGATTGGGTATATTTTTTCTACCATTGAAGGGCTCTTAACTTCACAGTTGAAAGCTATTCGAAGATCGATCTAATGGTTGTTTCAAAAACAGATATTTTTTTGGAAACTTTTACGATTTCACGATGCTTAGGGATTGCGAGTACCTACTCGAATTTATCCAAGGAGTTAGTGAAAATGTCATATTCATACATCAAATGAATTTATAGACAATTACGGCAACGATACCTCACGCGCCTATATTACTAAAATACCTATAAGAAGACTAAACATAACATTGACAGCAATATAAATAAATAAATAATTATTATACTTACTATTATTTATTTATTACTATTATGAATTAGTATAAGTAATGAAAAGCGTAAAAGTCATGGGAAACGCCACGCTATTTTGAATCTAAAACTTACAGGAAGTCCAAACAATCTTTTTCTTTTTAATAATTCAAACAGTGGAGCTAAAATCGTAACATAAGCGAGGGTGAAGTTATATTCATCTAATGTACGTTTTTTCATAAACGCTCCAAAACCAATGAGTCTACAACACATGATTATAACTTCTTGCTGCTTTTCGCAGTCCGACCCTGTTTTTTTTTTTGTCGCAAGAAACGTCGCATTCGATAAGCTCGTGTTTCAAATACGTTCGTGAAGATTTATAGTGTGACGGACATTTTGCTTGAAATCCGACTCGGGAACGGTAAGGATCAAACTGAACAGCTGATAATGGCTAGATTACTCTGAAGAGTACATCAGTCATTTTAATATAAATAAATACCTTTTGCCCGCCCGCATTAACGTAGTGACGGAATAATAAAGAATATAATCTGAAAACTAGTTATTAGTAGTAAAAGTAGTAATTTAAATTTTGACGTTTGAAAAAAATTGCTTCTTGTAGTTTTTAAATATTAACATGGCGCATGGCGTTCGGAATTCAAATTACAATATGACATGACAATTTGTGCGTTTCGTGGAAAATGTTATCTTTAACTTCAATATTATAAATTTCAAAAAAATCTTAATACTGGTCATTAGACCACAACACAAAGTATTTGATATAAACTTAATATTACAGATTGTTTCTTTTAAAAGTCAAAGGAGCCTTCGCTCGCCTTCCTTTGCCGCACCATGTTGAATGTTTTGTTTTGAATCTACAATAGATGTTTTTAAAATAAGTTATGGTAAATTAATCGTATGCCACTGAATTTTCATAACATTAAGAGACATCTTCCAATACTTCATAAGCAAGAGATAAACTTCAAAAGAAGATAATGAAATTAAATGATAATAAAGATGTGCGATGTTCTTTACATCTTCAACCAGGAATAATCAATTTCCAAGCTCCTTTTTGGTTCGAGCTTTTTGTTACTTGAGTGGGTCCAAATTACAGTTGGCCAGGCCAGATGTGGGTGTTTACTATACACCTGCCTACCCCTTCTTGGATACAGACGTGAGATCACGTCTGTTTAATAAATTTAATAATCAATGGTCCAGGTCAGTAGAATGGACATGCCTTCATTCCGGAACGCAACGATATTTTCTGAATTGACTACTGCCAGTTTTTTTAACATACTAAAATGTGTTAAATATTATATATATATATATATATATCGATTTATAGCAATAACAAGCTTTCATTGCAGATCACAAATATCAATACTAAGTATCCTACTAATATTATAAACGTGAAAGTTTATGAGGATGTATGGATGTTTGTTACTTTTTCACGCAAAAACTACAGAACCGATTGCAATGAAACTTGGTATGTAGATAGCTGGAGACCTGGATTAACACAAGGGCTACTTTTATCCCGATATTCCCACGGGATTGGGACTTACGCGGGTGAAACCGCGGGGCTCTGCTAGTATAATAATAGTCTTACGTTTTTATTTACATACCAATACTATACACGTACATAATGTTGTTACACAATTGTTACAAGTACATTCGTAACACAATTATTTAGCTTAGTTGGAGAATACCTACTAGTGTATGATGCAAATATGATTAATAAAGAATATGTAGTTCTTAAAAAGATTTAGATAACACTGTGCTATATCATAATTCCAAAACAGATAATATTAAGCGGTGATTATTGAAATCTCCAAATCCTAATACTTATTACAAACTAGCTGACCCGCATAGCTTTGTCTGCGTTTGTAAATTTTCCCCGTTTTTGCAACATTTTTCATTGATGCTCCGCACCTATTGTTTATAGCGTGATATTATATAGCCTATAGCCTTCCTCTATAAATGAGCTGTCCAACATTAAAATAATTTTTCAATTCGAACCAGTAAACAAACAAGCAAACAAACTTGTCAGCTTTATAATTATATTAATCGCGAAGAGAATTCTTTGTACCCCTTTTTAAGAAAATTTTGCTAACGTAGTAACGTGAATTTTGGAATATTTACGGTTTATATATAGAAGAAGTGCAGAAAACTACAATTTTAAACAATATGTCTTACTACTCGAACCATGGTCGAAATTCGAGCACCACGTGGTCTAGTAAGTAGGTATAGATTCTTATGTAAGTTTGCAAATTTGTTTGTTAAACTTTCACGTCTTAAGAGGCCGTTATTCGAAATTTTGCCAATATCGCTGATTTACGTGAGTTTACCGACGTGATTTTACAGTTAAAATACTAGGTATATTTCTGTAAGTTTTTATGAACAACATAAAAGATCATTTCATTTATATAATGTATGAGCCACATTTTAACTTTTATTATTTAATTTTGATTAATCGACCTCAAACCGGTAACTATTTTATGAATTTTAGCTGTAAGAGGTTTAGAATATCACATATTTACGAACTGTTTTGAAGTATAAACGGTATAAAAAAATTACAATGTATTTCTGTAAAAGTCGTCTATACAATGTATGTAACACTTTTTACCACTTTGTTTTTTCACTAGCAGCGCATCCGCGGTTTCACCCGCGTAAGTCCCGATGCCGTTGGAGTATCGAGATAAAAAAATAGCCTATATGTTAATCCAGATCTCCAGCTATCTACATACCAACTTTTATAGCAATCGGTTCAGTAGTTTTAGCGTGAAAGAGTAACAAACATCCATACATCCTCACAAACTTTCACGTTTATAATATTAGAATACACCTTGTCAGGGGCTCAGAGTAGGACATAGGGCTGGTTCGTTTCATCAAGAAAAAATTACCTACTGTGTTCTTATTCGGTCGTCTTGCATTAGTAATACATATTATGCACCTAAAATTACTCTTATTTATATTAACCATTTAGGCTTGTCTTGCAGTTTCCCCCGCGTTTATGGTCACTACTAACCTTCGGCAATTAATACTCTTGTCTATTACAAAAATATTTTTTCCAATAGGATTCTTAGTTTTAGAGGTTAGCGCGTTTAAACAATTAAACAAAGAAAAAATACATACAGTCGAAATTTGACTGCAATTCATTAAATGTTATTGATAACAATAAAGCTCCGTCGAAGGTAGAGGAAAAACTATGTATTTTCACATTCGAACGAGCAGACGGGTCCCCTGATGATAAGTGACTACCGTCGCCCATGGATACCTGCTACTGAAGAGTCACAAGTGCGTTACCGGCCTTTGAGATGGAAGTACGCTCTTTTCTCGAACAATTTGTTCCAAAGGTTAGTTGTGCGGAGCAAAAAGTTTCTGGAGAAGCGCACAGTGGTGGATTACCAATTATCCAGGTGATGGGGATGAAAGTTTTGTCGCGGTGAACGATGGCGAAACGATGCGGCCGGTATAAGTCTGGAGTTTAGAATCTTACCGTAACATATAACATTTGTCTCACTCTCTGTCTCCCTCCCTATCTCTCTCTCTCTCTCCCCCCCTCGCCCCTCGAAAACAACGCTTTTGAGTACATGCTTTTATTAATTTCCCTCCTCATAAATTTTCTATACGGGGGGCCTTATATGAAAATTGATTGCTAAGGAGTAAACTCCAAAAAGAAAATCGGTTGCCAAACAGGAAAACAGAAGAGCAAAGGTACCTACTGAATTCTTGTCTGTGCCTTTTGTTTTTATACAGATTAACAATTTACCTCAAAATTCTTCACGGTTATGATATTTTGCATAGAAAAACAAACAACCTTTACATAATTTAAAAGCAAATTAATTGAAATCCGACCTGTACATCGTATAATAATATCAAATACTGTATTAGTCGTGAAATGGCACTCTCTGCTTATAAAGCGTAGTTTGCTATATTACTTAAGGATACGTTCCCACTGAATTGAGGAAGAATAAAATAGAGTTATGGCAAGTACGTGGATTCCGTTTACAATTTTTTCCCAAAAATAAAAGAATAAAAATAAGGCATGTAATAAAAATTGTTTTTATCATTTCTCATACTCCTGCTCGTTTGGTTTCTGTTAATTTCTAATATATACTATTATCAGAATACAAAGATTTACATATCTTAACTATTGCGCTTTTATGCAAACTTAAAATTAATGATAATCTGATTTCGCTTGCACTTTTTGAGTGTACTCTGCCTGCCACTTCGATTGGTGGTAATCGATTAAAACACAAATTTTCTTTCATAAGAAATATTCATAAGCATCATACCTTTCCCAAAGACCTACGCAGAGTTGTAAGACACCCACGGTTCATCAATTATTAGTTAAATTAGTTTCATGTAATAAGTAAAGAGTCTGCCATAAATTGGGCATAACTCAAACATGCGTAACTAAAACTGCAAGTAAATTACGTAATTATATAAACAATATTAGTTCTAACATATTAACACATAGATAAACATTTGTTTTATCGATAATTTATGCCGATAATTTCCATAAAAAATAATCTAACTTCCCGATAAATTATGTCGAATTAATTCAATGATTTATTAACTCCGCTTGTTTCATTCTCGCTTCAGTGGAAGCGTACCCTAAGTTTCGGTTTTGCAACGACGAAACGGATTGTCAACTATCAACAAATAATGTCTGTCCGCAAGTACATTACGTGAGCACATTTAGTTTGCATACCTCACTCTTTTACCGGAATTGTACTTTTATTTGATGACAGACAGAAATTGATATTTATAAATGTAATTGAAACTAGGTAAGTACCTAGCTTCTGGGCATTCGGCATTGATAAACATCGTAGTTAATGATGGGCAGTTTCGGAGAAGAGAAGAGAATAGTCTCCAGAATACGGTACTGTCAACTCAAAACGATAGGTTCTATAGAATAATGACAACTTGTTATCGTCAAATCATTGATTTTTAATGTTTGGTTTTATAATTAAAAAATAATAACAATTGAAAATAATAAGAAATCATAAGACTTAATTACTACTTAACGTTATTCTCCATCTTTTATAAATATTGGTGCCGATTCTATTGTACACTTGACCAAACTAAAACCTGACTTAATTTCTTCATATGAAATCAACTTTGTATTTTTCGTAATAAGGTCTATTTGTTACTGGCATCTATTTCTCAGCGCCACTAAACTTCACTAAAACCTGTCAACGTATACTCAAATTTATTTCCACGCAGCGAGAGTCCCCATTTATTCAAATGCCGTATAAAAACTTGTTCAAAACGAACCAAGATGACGTTATTTTAATCAACACCAACGAAGACGCTTACTAAAAACACAGAGCAAAAGAGATGGCATTCAACGTATAGCGGCTCTCGCTACGTGGTATTAAAGTTTATTTAAGCGTATCAGACTTTAGTCGACAAATAAATTGCTTATTTCGATAGCGACATATGTTACCTACTTGTTTCAATTTGAAATAAGACCTTGTTTCGAAGTGTACAAGGTTTACATCTTATATGAATAAAAGTTAGTGAATTTAAATTTAGCGAGTGAAGTAACAGAATTGGGATCATTGTATACTTTTCCATCGCTAAGTACGTTTTTGCGTGAAAAAGTAACAAACACCCATACATCCTCACAAACTTTCACATTTATAATATTAGTATATATAATATTTTGTAATGAATAAATGCAATACTAATAGTAGGATTAGTATACTAACATCAAATACAACTGAATCCATAGACGGCGTAAATAAAACAAATCAACTCGCGGTGAGCATTTTCCGTTGTGCTAACACTTTTTTCCGTCTAGCCCTCGTTCTCATAAGTGTTTGAAGTGTAACGTGAACATCCTTCAGAAAATTATAAAAAAATAAATTAAGAATCCTAGAACCCGAATGTAGCGCCACGTACCGGGTATCCAATTGTGAATGTAAACACTCCATTGACCCACTCAAACACATACAAAAAAAACCATTTAATTGAAATCGGTCCAGGCAGCGCTTTAGGAATTCAGTGACATACCTACACGTACAGAATATTTGCACTAATTTATTTATGACGAAGGTGCATATTTATTAAATATTTAAGTGAGCTAAACGTTGTGCTATATTTGAATGTATAATTGTATGTACTTACAAACTTGTCTGATTACATTACTAGACATATATCGCCAGTAATAACTTAGCTTATCGCCTATCGCCTTAATTATCTCAATAATCAATGAGGTTGCAGTACATTTCCTTCTAGTTAAATACATTATCTTGGCCTAGTATGTTATCCTACTATCTTACTAATATTATAAATGTGAAAGTTTGGATGGATGGATGGATGTTTGTTACTCTTTCACAAACTACTGAACCGATTGCGATGAAACTTGGTATGTAGATAGCTGGAGACCTGGATTAACGCATAGGATTCTTTTTACCCCGATATTCCCACGAGATCAGGACTTAAACGGGTGAAACCGCGGGGCGCTGATAGTTATTAATAATAACAACTCTTTTTAACACGCTTCATTTGTAACTAACTAGCTAACTATGTTAACAAATCTTGGTAGTCAATTTGCAGCTACTTGATCGAAATGAAACTTTGTATGTATATGTAGTTTGTATGACAATACTATAACTTGGCGTCTTGGAGCTTATCTGATGATGGAGCCAGGAGGTGGATAATGGACCTCTTCAGTGGCTACTAGTAAACCACTTGAGTTTGAACTCATATGATTCGGTTTGACGAATTTAGTAACAATGGTTTGATGATGTAGCCAGGAAGTGGAGAATGGAACTGTTTTTTACATTTTAATTCAGTTCGCCATTATGTTTTACTAAACTGTAATTATTTAATTGTTATGTACTATTAACTACCGCTTGCCCGCGTTTACCATCGCATGCGTTAATGAAGATATTGTCAATCAATTCATATCCCTCGAATCTGTGTCCTTTTTGTATCTACCCTTGTGTATGCAAAATTTCATGATGAATGGTTGAGCTGTTAAGGCGTGAAAGCGTGACAAACAAACAAACTCATATTGGCACTTATAATATTAGTTAGGGTTTAAATAATTGTAAATAAAAAATCAGGAATTAATCAAAATTCTGGAGGATAAAGCTTAGTAATTTCTGATCTGTTGGGAAAGCGCAAATAACTGATCTAATGGCACTGATAACCACTTTCCGTCAGGTTCGCCATGTATTTGTTTTTCATCTTGTTCTTATAAAAAAGAAGGCATTGCTAATATTGGTTCCATCCTGCCACAGAAGCGCTTCCACCTTTATACAATTGGATTAAGAAATAATAAGCTTTCATAAAACCATTTTTCTTTTTCAAAACTTTCGATATTAATCTGTTTTTCGCTTTTAACGTTTATACATAACGTTTGTCTGTCAGAAGCTAAATTTTAATCAGTGATAGATAGATAGGTACTCTTTATTGCACACCAAAAAAGTAATGATATGTGGGGCATAAATGTGGTTATCACAGGATAAAACAAAAAAAAGGTCATCAATAATTTATAAGAAACGTACAGATGTTGAAAAACGAGGCATATTGTCATTGTATCCGTGAATTATTAATTTGTGAAGACCCCGGCGACACATTGACTATTTATAAGTGCGGAAGCTGTCAATAAAAAAAGTAAAAACAAAAGTTGTTCGTTTCCGAAAAAAATGTTGCCACACTGGGCATTACATTTCGCACGTCAACTTTAATGCCAACTATTCTGGTAAAAACGTTTTCTGGACTAGCCAAGATGAGGTTTTATCTGACTGGTGACTTTCCAACTTGAAATATAAAAGTTAATAGTACCTAAACTTATTTTTTAATATATTGCTTACAATACTTTTAAAACCTTGCAGATGGCAGGCAGGTGTGATCGCTTTGACGACACTTGAATCAGGCGAAAGTCCAACCATCGCTGTGATCTGTTAATTTATTACAAGTTAAGGGTTAGATTAACCAAACTACTTTGTTTGTGTTTAAGGTTATACGGGTATTAGCAGTTCTCCACAGTTTCAACTACGTTTATGATGACTGCTTTACTCCTAAGGGTCCAAGCATGATGTTTTCAGCCTATAACCTTCCTCAATAAATACTCTATCCAATA
This sequence comes from Callimorpha dominula, assembly GCA_949752705.1. Classification (NCBI taxonomy): domain Eukaryota; kingdom Metazoa; phylum Arthropoda; class Insecta; order Lepidoptera; family Erebidae; genus Callimorpha; species Callimorpha dominula. The sequence continues at coordinate 6,139,846 of OX457012.1, read as the reverse complement.
CAATAAGAATTCTAGAGATTATCGCATGTGAACAAACAATCAAACATAAAACTCTTCAGCATTTCAGTATGTTGACAAATTCTGAAAAATGTTTTTATTTTATAGCGAAGCCTTTACTTAACGCAACATACAATCCATTAAAAATGTTAACAGCAAAAACAAAACGAAAAACTAAAGTTACTTTTAAAATTGCCCGCTAAAACACTCGCATCTGCCACATGAGTTTGATTACGTCGCTAATTTAAAAAACTTACTATGCTCTATAGAGTACTATTAGTATCAGTGGTGGACTGGTACTATTATGTATTCTGTGGTGGTGGTCATATAATTAAGAACGATTGAAGCGGCGGTAACGGCTAAGGCGTCGGACTTGCGATCAAGTGGTTGCGGGTTCGAACCCCACCTAGTGCTCTACCGACGTGAACCCACTTCTAGCACGAGCATTTAGCTTAGCTGGAGGGGTTAACAAGAATACTAGTAATGTGTAACCCACGTTAGACATTACTAGTATTGCTAGCAATCTTAAAAAAAAACGATTTGTAAATAGAGACATTTTTAAATGCATGGACAGAAGAGAGTAAAGGTCTCCTACTATATTCGCCCCGGAGGGGGAAAAGCAGGAGTTTATGCATGTTTGTTTGAAAGAAATAAGGAAAGCGTGTTTTAACTTATACTAGCAACCCACCCCGGCTTCGCACGAGTAGCAGAGACATTTTCACCAAGCATCAACATATTTCAATAAATTTACACAAAATCTTAACAAATTATACACCTAAACCTTCCTCATGAATCACTCTGTCTATTAGCGAAAACACCAAGAAAATCCGTTCAGTAGTTGTTCAGTTTATCACGAACAGACAGACAGACAGACGCAGTGGGGGACTTTGTTTTATAATATGTAGTGATCAGGAACTGCAACGATCTATGAAAAGCTTTAATTCATCGTTCAATGTAGATCCTTGACTCATCCAAAAATCGTCTGAACAATGGTGAAGTTGAATACCCTTTGTGGAGTGGTCAGTGGATTTCATTCCATGGTCATATGTCGAAAGGTATTGTTCGTTGGCACTGTTATGATACCAGCCCCTCAATGGACATTGTCTCAGTGAGACCGTTCGCACAACTCCTCATATTATTATAATAAATGACATATCTTTATTGTACGTACGGGGAGGTACAATTATGACATCGAAGTTCCACAAATGTCGCTTGTTCCTTGTAGTACATAAAGTGCTTTTGCTTCTGTTGTGGGGGATTTTACAAATCACATGGTGGTATTATCTTACACAAAGAACACTGGAGGGTTATTGTGGAAATCAAACCTACAAGAGTCTGTCAAATACTTTAGGTAATTTTATAGTAGAGTGGATGAGAGTGGAACAATAACCATACATAAAAATGATAATAATAAATTGACACATCTGACACACGGGCGTCTGATCCCAAACTAGACAGAACATAGTTTAGGAACAGACAGACGGTGGTAATCAGACAGCTAAAAAACATACTTACATATTTAACATTTAACACAGAACAAATGATTATGCTCATCACACAACTACTTATCTTGGGTGGTAATCGAATCCACGACCTTTGACTCAGCAGTCAGGATCACTAACCACTAGACCAACAGGTCGTCGACTTAATTATCTTAACGGCATTAAACCCCCGCTGAAATATTTTCTTCCCAATAGCTCTAAATGCAAGGGCTAAATAAACAAAATCTATTTCGCAAAGCAAAGCTCTACCTATATTAATTCCCAGGAGCTCCAAAGGTTTCAACAGTACAATGTTAAGTTAACACGTACCTTCTATGTACCTACTATTTTATTCCCGACAACTCCAAAATTACTTTTAGTCTGTAAATGGCTCATTTTTAAAATTCTCATTGTTAGGTCAACGTCACTTTTTAAATCTTTAGAGTCCGTGGGAACAATCTTGAACGGTGCGGGTAATAAAATCTGTGTAAAATAAACCCTAAAAACCCAGAAGTTAATGGAGTAGAATTGGGAATTTATTTACGAAAATCAATAAGAAGATTTTGAGTACAGAGAAAAAGTCGTTGGTCACTTTTATATTCTAGTTAATTGCCTTGCGTAGAGTTTGGGTTGTTGTTTTGCTACCTATTTAGCTGATAAAAGCAAACTGTCAGCATGAAATCATTTTTACTTTGTACTGACTCGTCTGAAGCGTAACAGACGTAGGTACTCGTATTAAGTATTTATAAATACGGTTACGCTTTTAGTTGCGTGACGGTCATGGGAAAGACAATAATTTTAGCAAAATTAATGAGAGAAAAAAAAATGTATAATTCCATAAGAACTTCATTATATGTAGTATATAGAACACTATACGTAGTAAATGTAATGAATAAGGTGATTAAATGTCTACTGTTGTGTACTTTAAATTCTTAAGGTTAAAATCGAAACTACGCGTTACATAAGCCTGAAAAAAAATAGATAACTTATTATTTGATGACTTCATACTTTGCTTCAAATGATTTAAAAACGTCACAGTTAACCATAGTCGACTGAACAAAAAAATGCATAAAGCATAAATTAGTCAAAATATTCTATTTTTGGCATTAGAAGTTACCCAATTTCACCCTCACAGGAGTAAACAGAGAACTGAGGATAAAGAGAACGAGACTAAAATAATTATACATATCATATCAGCTACTTCATTACGCGAATTTACTAGTAATTTGATATTTGATAAACTACCTATTAAAAACCACGATCGATTATTTTTATCTATAATTATTTTTTGCTTTTGTTGTCGTGTTGCAACTTTAGTAATATCCTATACAGCTATGGCGTCTAATAGCTGTTAATATTATATAAATATTAAAAAAGCATTTTATCTTTTTCTATAAGGATCTGCCTCACAATAACCGGTTATTGGTGCCTATTAATAGACACTCACCACCTTCCTCGAGAAGGTGAGTTAGTGTCTCCGCCCGCAGAAGACCGCTGTCATTCACAGTACTACTAACTTAGTATCTACTGTTTTTTTTGTATTGTTGCTTGTCACACAACACTGTAGACTCCTTGTACACAACACTGTAGATTATTATAATTGGGAAAATGGGATATTCGGGGATACAGGCATGAATGTATGTACATATATATCTTTGTAACCAGGTATACTCATTTTTATTCATATTTTATAAAGAAAAAGTGTTAGGAAATTGCCAACTTACAAGCGAATGTTAAAATAATCGCAACAGTTTTCCTATAAACCAACAAACTCAACATTTCTTTATAATATGGAAACGATAAAAGTTTACGATGTATTCTGAGCGCGCAAACGCTCACGCAAGTCAGCGTGGCAGATTGCTGGCCGCCATTGTTTGAGAATTACCTCTACATTCAGTTTTTTTTTATCCTGCGACAAATTACAAAGCTCTTTTTAGATCCGAACTCAGCATAGCTTATACGTACCTACCTACTATGGGTTCTAAAACACGAATGAACATTTAGTAGATGGAAATATTATAAGTAGGTACATAAAAACACCACAAATGCGAAGACATATTTATACATACAAATATTTGCACCGAAAAGGTATGGAACCCGTGACACAGACTTCTGAGTAGTTACTACGCCCGCGATCCTTGACCTAAGGAATTGTGATGAAGGATAGCCACGGACACGAGGAATATGTTTATCAATTTATGTGACGTATTTCTCTTTAAATTATTTTTGTAAAGTTTCATGAAACTTTTAGAAACTACAAAAACAATTAAAGTTCAAAATATACGTGTTAATAAAATAAATTAATATTATATTGGGTAATAAGTATTACCGTAAAGAATAGTACAATTATTTAATTGAAATTGATTTGATATTAAAGGATGCAAAATCACTGCAGCTTGTCTAGATTAGAAACGTCAATTCAGGAAAGGAGACATAGGGAATGAATTACTTGACCTATTGGCCATTAATGTACAATATATTTAATCTAATATCTTAGGATTTGAATTATCGTGACAGTACTGACAGTATTTGGTAACGAACATTCCAGATAGCCAGGACTCTCCTATAATTATTTTAATATTTTCGAACTTTGCCGCTTTATTAGTATAAAAGGGTTAGAGTAAGGTGGCTAGGCATACGCCTCGCCTCAGGGTACCTACTAGTAATTTAACTGAAGCTCTCTTAACCCTACTTACTGCGGGAACAACATAACCAAAATTTAAGCTGCGATTTTTGTTAGGATAGAGGTAATTTGCATTGCCAAAGTTGCTGCTAAGCTGAAATATCAATTAAGTCATAGGAATTAAGTTTATCAATAGCCACACACCATTAAACTTGACCTTTCTATAGTATTATTCATTTTATACGTAAGTGTGTCGCGCTATGCCGTTAGAAACTACCTAAACAATTTACATAATAGGCGTGTAATTCTTATCCACCGATTATTCGATAGCTATATTTTTTTTTATAAAAAAAAATAAACCGCGTAATCTAAAATAATGTTGTTTATAAAGAATAAAGCATTATCGAGGCCATAAACAACCCATAACAATAATAAACTATAGCATTCAATGGTAGTTGACATGGTGAAGTGTTTAGTTCATTTCATAATCTAGATTTCCTTGTGATAAGTGGTGAGACTCTGGAAACGTCAAGACACGGCCAAAATATTACCAACAAAAAAGTGCTACGCTGTCATGAACGTTTATGACCATCATTATTTGACGTTTGTATTAGTAAAAGTTGAATTGTAAACGAATGTTTCGAGTATTCTAACTTATGGCAACGTTGCTTGTAAAGAAAGAGATAACTACATATTATGTGTTTCGTGCGGTATCCAAAAAACGTTGTTTGAGCCCGGTTTCAGTGGGTGGGTTCAAGTGTAAAGTAGTAATAGCGAAGATGTCTAATCATAGGTGGATTACGATTACAGTTTGGGTTCATACCACGGTCATACTTTTTTAATTTTTCGAATATAGACATTCGTTATGATTACTTGATATAAGAGTGAACGAATACGTCATGTGGAATTCTCCATAATTTATTCAAAGGTTTATGAATTCTACCAACCGACACCAGTGCGAACAATGTGGTGGACTATAGCTAAACCCTCTCAAATAGAGAGAAACCTAGAAGTGGGATAGTTAGTAAAACCTATTGATACACGACCAAGTACCTAGGAGTTTGTTATGTAGACTTTAATTTGATGAGTTCGCACTGTAAATACGTGTACTAAATCTATTAAAAACTTTTCTTAAAATATTTATTCAAACTTAAGATATTTATTCAAATTAAGAATACAAATTATTAAATTTAAGAAAAGAACTGAAAGAACATTGAATTCAAATCTAAAACAGTCATCACCCGCTTTAACCAACGTGTACCTACAAAGAATGGAATATGACGAAAAACGGAAAAACATTCTTATCACTTTTTATTACGTGCCACGTTGCCATAGACTAACACTAAACAAGGCTTTTGTAGTTCAACTTTAATAGATTTTTTTCATTAATACTGTATTTAATGTTCTTAACATTCAGAAGCTTGTGTCTGTACATACTATAAGATTTTTTTTTATCCACTAACCTGATTGCGATATCGCACACCAATCAAACCTAAACTATCAAGGCTTATCGGTTGCTGTCAGTGCCTTAAAAATTCATGTCTTTCGTAAAGTTAAGCAAAGACAGCACGAGATCGGACGCAGATCTCCTTATAGTTTCCCCTTATGAGAACAAAAGTCTGATGTTTTTTTTCTATTGTTTCAGCTCAAAAGACGATGAAATAGATGGTAACTGCATAGTAAGAGCACGAGGATTGCCGTGGCAGTCGTCAGATCAGGATATCGCCAAATTCTTCAGAGGCCTCAATGTTGCAAAGTAAGCACGCACTTAAAAAAAAAAATTATTCTATCCAAAATTTCTAATGCTAACAAAAAGGACTGTTCCCTAAGGATATTTGATATTAAGAATTGAGAAAAAATACATTAATATTACTATAGCAGTCGCACGTACCTACCTCACGAATTTGCGGTTTACCTATGTGGCGACATCCGTATGACGGTAGCGATGATATTCCGCGAAGGCTTATTCCAATCACGTCAGGGGCACCTTAGTGGAAAAATGGATTATGTGTTATACAAAATGTGAAGAGGCGCTGATTCAAAATTTTTAATCAGGGTACAGCCTGCTCGTTATGCGCTTAAGGCTGGTCTTATCTGACACTCCAAACATCCATCGACCAAAGATGGCGACGATTGGAACGGTAATCGTATCGCTTAAGATTTCTCCCGCCGCTCTTTTTTAAACAGTGAAACCCCTCTGGTCTAAGCACCATTTATTTCGTATGTTTATGGATGAGCAGATATTAATTGATTGTGTTTTCTGCAGGGGTGGCGTAGCTCTGTGCCTGTCGCCTCAAGGTAGACGCAACGGTGAGGCGCTTGTGCGGTTTGTGTCACAAGAACACAGGGACATGGCGTTGAAAAGGCACAAGCACCATATAGGGTCGCGGTACATCGAGGTAAGTCTTCATTCTTTCACGTACAGCACACATTAGAAGTGTTTCTAAGATAATAAGGAACTGTTAGTGTTTTATTTTTGAAGTGATAACTTCTTATGGGTGGGTAAACCGCTTCGTTACGTAACGCGTTACGGTGCCAGTCTGTCTGGCGTTTGAGTTTTCACTTCTGTCGGGCGTCCCGAGACACACACGTTTTTATATGAGTATGTTAAACTATAATTATCTTTGCAATTTTTGTGATCCTATTTTTTTCTGAAAAACAAGACAAAGTTTGGTAGTACCATAACCTAATACCATAATTAAATGTTGGCATTTCATTTTCTGGGTAAAAAAGCTGGCAACATTGCATCGATGCTCGTGGTGGCAAACAGCACAGCTCCCCAACACCATCACCAATCATCCAAACATACATGTTTACATGGTCTTGTGTATTACGTGTCCCATTGACAAAGATATAAACGACCATGCGGACTGGATTTAAAGGTCTTCTCGTTACAGAGGAGTGTTACTCCAATCGAAATTTAAGGAATGTCTGGCAAAATTTAATCGTGCAGTTCTATGAGCATTAGTCATAATATGTATTTTCTTTGCATAGTGCCTGTAATGCAAACCCATGTGATGTAAGATATTTCTGATTGTCTGAGTAGATACATGAAACATTTCGGAAAAATGTTTAGTCGGTGTAAAATCGTAATTTAAATATTCACGTCTCATAATTTTGCTCTTTGATTTTCTGAGATTTCACGACCACTTCGACGACGATCATTTAAAATTCCCTCATCTCCTTCACGTGTAATCTAAAGGTGAACGTTTTGTCGCGACACATTTCACTATTATTGAAGGTATCGTTATGTAACGCAATTATATTAGCTTTTTCAGTAATTGATATATTGCGAGGCATTGCTGAGAAATCTGTACCTACATCACAAGAAATTTTGTTATTTTACTTAAATAATAAGATGACATAAATATTTGACAATTGTCAATATTTTCTTTCTTAGTGAAAAAGAGTTTTAAATCTCATAAAACATTGAAACGGTTTCCATTGAATGAAAGATTATGAAGATTGTTGATGAAAATAATATTCTTATGCACTGATAACAAAGGTCGTAATAGCATCTGATGACTTCAGATGTCAGTAGGTAACAAATATTACGTCATAATTGTGCATCTCTTTCATTCCTGGATAGGTTCAATGTTATCGCTATTGTTATCACAAGAAACTTTTGTCAATACTGGTAGACCATTTTCTTTTTCGACTGTACTTACAACTTTATTTTCTTCTTTTTTTTATCTATACTGCTAACACTACTGTTTTGCCTCGTTCCTTTTTTGTATGGTTGTCTAATATTAGAATACCTTGTGGGATGTGGTTTATATAACCTAATGGCTTCATTTAGGGGCGCTAGAACGTGACAATTTGATCGTTTGAATGTAGCGTCCATTGATTTGCTGGAAGAGCTAAGTTTTTACACTAAACTAATGCAGCAAGTGATTTTATGACTCTTTGGTTTTAAGTTAACAGTCAATAGTCTCGAGATTATGTTACTACAAAAAAATTGTTCACAAAATTCGCAAAGGTATAATCAACTATGATGACGGCCAAGTCATAAATATACGCATTACCTACGTAAGTAAGTGGATGTGGCATACATTGACGTCTTTTGTTTGTGTATCAAATCAATTGTGTTATGAAAGCATTTTTTCGTGTTTGTCGTTTAAAATTGTAGAACGGTGTTTATGAGCCTGCATGATTGCTTTACCCAGGTTATCACTACATATTTACAATAAACAAATTAGCAAATAAAAGTAAAAAAAATTGTTAACGTAAAATTGAGAGGAATTGAGATCTCAGTGGTTTCTGGTTTACTTAAACCTCAATCTGGTTAGATTGAGGTTTAGGTAAACCAGAAATCTTAAGGTATACCCGTTCCCCTGCATTAGACCACTTGTGACGGTACACCGTGTGGTTTTAGTCGTTTGATTCCGACATACCACTTCACCGTTAGCTCCGGTGAGGTGATAACCGTGGGGGTTTCTACATAATAAAAAAGGTAGATCAGAATCGTCCCGGTGGTAACTTTCTATATTAAATAACGTAATGAAATCCCAACGTCCTGTTAATATCTTCATGGTAAGATTTTAACATTGTCTGTTACTTTGTACCAGGTGTACCGCGCCAGCGGCGAGGACTTCCTATCAGTAGCTGGAGGAGCAACCTGCGAAGCTGCAGCGTTCCTCTCTCGTGGAGCACAAGTCATCGTGCGGATGAGAGGCCTACCCTACGATGCTACACCACAGCAAGTTGTGAGTATAGTTTGAACCCTGAATCTTGGAGTTGACTCATATAGATATATCACATATATACATAGATACAGTCATACAACACAGGGTAATAAGGACTGTCCTTGAATAATGTATTTTTATTTATTAACTCTTTGATCTACACCTTATGTCTAGGATGTTATTCATATCACATTTATAACTATCAGCGGTGATAAATGGAGGTGTTCGGCTTCGGCGATTTCTTCCAGAAAACCTCTGGATAATCACAGAGAAAGCAGAGTAGTTTGAAGTTAACTATAATTGTAATATTATAAGGTTTAATGTAGGTAAAACTTAAGTATATTAATTCTATTGCTATTTTTAGAGGTTGTGGCAAATATGTATACTGTTTGCCAGATTGTAACTGGTACTTTTGTTTCTATAAGTACTCGCTATACTAGCAATATCGGTTCGTGCGATGCCAACCTCTCACCGTCTTCTGTAAGGTCGTAGCGTAAAAACAGCCTTATCTCATTATGTCCTGAATGCTCTCAAGGTTTGATCTTTTTATAATTTTTATCCTTTTACATTTTGATACTTTTTATTTTTTTTAACAATAATTATAAACAATTTAAGGTGTTGAAGATAGTTGGTGAGGTAGTCTTAATCTGTTTTTCTTTTTTTATTATTCATAAGTGTAAAAATAAAATCTTCGATATGTTTAGACTTACGATATTGAGCGTAGTTACAGTACTTATAATATCAAGTAGCTAGCCAATGAGAACGCATTAGACGACCAGTTATCTTGTCAGCTTTAGCTATGCCCTTAGGCCTCAACCTTTGACTGACGTAGGTATTATGTAAAGTAAACTTAGTTAAATATAGAAAGATTTCCATAGACATACTACTTCGTATAAGCGTAAGTATATGCTTACAGAATAAGCGACTCTCGCTACCATAACGTAAGGTGCAATAGAGCAACGGCAATACATGACCAATTATTTATAATAAATTAATAAGGAACAATTCAAATTTTTATTCAATTTAAGTACTGATATTTTCTCCAATTATGATTTTTTTAATGTAATGGTAGGTAGATACCATTACATTAAAAAATCATAATTTATCTTAATTAGAACGAGATACAGCTTTCTCTATTTTTCTATTAAAAATTAAACAAAATCTCTGGATTAATTTAAAAAAAAAAACCCTACTTTATGGTTGCCATACATAGGTAATTTTTTTTTCATTTAATTTGATTTGCAAACCCCTTCAGGCTTCACACTAAAATTTGTTCTCAAATAATTGTATGAATATTGAATTTATTTTTCGCTATTGTACATAATTTATTCAACCCAAAACAAACCGATCATCTAACAGTATTTTTTTATTTTGTAGCTGGACTTCTTCTCAACCGGTGATGACCCTGTCCAAGTGTTAGATGGTGCGGAAGGTGTGCTGTTCGTCCGGAGGGCCGACGGCCGAGCAACTGGCGACGCTTTCGTCCTCTTCGCTAAGGAGACTGATGCTTCTAAAGCCCTCTCGCGACATCGCAAGTCTATTGGAGCGAGATACATAGAACTTTTTAGGTCTACCACCGCTGAAGTGCAGCAGGTGAGTCAAACTTGTTTCTCAACACTTTGAACCTGAATAAAAATAATAATAAATAGGGATGGCCTGGTGGTCGCATTTTGAACATAACTCAATCAGTTTTGAATGTGATTGTTGCGTTTTCACATTATAAATTTTAAGTATTAAAATTATGGGGTACAAAGAATTCTCTTCACATTTTTTTGGAAATAACACATTATGCATATAAACATCCAATGCAAATATACAATTTATGAACAAAAATATAAATGCTCTACCGCGGCGCCACAGATATCGTCAAAATGATTGAATTATAAACGGATTAATTAGTTCAACTAAACCAATAAATAACTAATTAAACACAATTATTACAATAATCTATGACAGGTTAATAATAAAGAAAATAAAATGGAGTAGCATAAATAACATGCGAGCGATAATCTTTAGACGATGATTACTTTTGTTTTATATTTCCGACTTTTATAAAGGCATGAACACATGAATGAGGTCGTCCATGTTCTGGTACACTAAACAAACATCCCAAACAAACATTATTATATATCTCATGATCTTGGGTAAGGACACAAATAACCGAGGAAGTATCACTAACGTACTGTGTGTATGCCCTTATCAAAAGACCTATGACATTTTAGCATTGTAATATTTAGTTACAAACACGATATCCGTTGGAATTATCAGCCAAGATTTTCCACTACGATTCTACTTCCTTCCATAATTTCCCATGACGCAAAAACAACATAGGTTGGCCAAACAATTCTCTTTGAAAAGGAGGAAAGGCGTTGCTGTAATAGTCGATATAGGAACTACTGTGGGTTAACAGTACCTGCCTTATGTCCCTATTCATCCATCACTTATCAGTGTATCAATTTCTGCCTTACTGACGTGAAAATTCTTTAAAATCACAACGAAAAGTACGAGTACTAGGTGCAAAAAGTGGACCGTAACAAAAAGGTCTACATGGTGTTTAATAATTACAAAGCTAAATTGTCTTAGAAACAAGAATTGTATACCTAGTAAGCTCACTGTTTTAATCAGCGGGGGATGGGTAGCGCGTGCAATGAGCGTCGCTCCCGTTCATTTCCATTCAGTGTAACTTACAGAAATGAGAGTATGTATTTAGAAATGCCATCAGCTGTATTCTGTTCGAAATCAGTTGCATACGCTTTTACGATAATCATTATGTAGTAGTATGAATTCTAAACGCCATTTATAATTATACTAAATACACCTTTACATTGATCAATATAAGGTAGCATTTTGTATACATAATTGTCAGCCGTTACGTGTCCGAGACGCCCGTACGTCAATAGAGCTGACGAGTGTGCATCTTAACATTTACCAAATGTTTTTGAGCAAAATGTATACCAATATTCTTGTAAGCAATGTAGTTCATTGCGTGTGCTCTCATAGTTCTAAGTTAGTATAGTAGTACCTAAATATGATACGCAATGTATAACTGTTTTTAATAGATTAGATCATAGCGGTTTTCTCTCTTAAATTACAAAATAGTTTGTGAATTTTTGTCAATATTACTTAAAAACAAAAGTGTTTGGACTCACCGTCGAAATAGTGTCCTTACTTTGGACACACTGCAGTCCTAACTTCTTTTTCGATAAATAATTATCGCGCAACTCGCCATAATTGTTGTTTTTTCACCCAGCTACGTCCCCGGCGCAGGTATATGCGCGAGTAGGATAATGTTTGCACGTGTTTGTCGAAGCTATGAGCAAACGCTCATAGCTTCGGCGAGCGTGCTCCACCTACATCGCACTTCTTACTTATTTTCAGTTCTGTGTTGTAACTTACTACTCCGACGTGATAGCGCGATTGTTCTGTGTTGTAACTTACTACTCCGACGTGATAGCGCGATTGTTCTTTCTATTCAGGTCGATTCAAATAAAAATAAGTGTATTTTGGACAATATTTACAGTTTAAACTTATGTATAATTTCCTGGCCTGGATGGCTTTAGTCTGCCACCAAACACTATCGATTTGGACTGCTGTGATTCGAATAAGAAAACGCCTTTCTCTCAGGGCCTGGTTAATTGGCGTATTTAATGCGATAAAACCCGTAGGCAACTTGAACTAAAAAACTAACTTTAACATAGATTATATTATCGATTAACATAAATTGAGGTCATAGGAATTTCTTTTGTGTAACTAAAACTGACTAGAAGGTGACCCTAACTAATCACATTATGACAGGTTTTATGCATTACGAGGACCGACATACGTTCGAGGCACGGACGACATACGTTCTAATCGGTAAGTCTAGAAGGGTGACCGATTAGAACGGCCAGTAACAAAATATCGTAACCGATGATTGTTTCAAAAGTACGGTCGAAGAGACGCATTTTTTTATGGTATTAGGGGCAAACGAGCAGATGGGTCGATGATGGTAAATGACTACCGCCGCCCAATGGCACCTAAAACACACGTGCACGTGCAAACAAACAACCTGAGTCACAAGTGCGTTGCCGCCCTTTAAGGTGGGACTAGGGGAAGGGTGGAAGATTGGGAGGGTGGAACGGTAACCTCAATCACACGGCGAAAAGTAATGAAATGATTGCTTTACTGCCGGTTTTCTGTGAGGCCGTGGTATCACTCCGGTCGAGACAGCCCATACGTGCCGATGCATGGCTCTCCCACGAGAAACATATATTCCAATTTTTACCATCAGAAACATAAACTTAACCCATTTTATTATTGTTTATATACCTATACTTACTGACTGACTCCTACTCTTGACAATTAAAAAATACCTACCATTGGTTTAATTGAAATAAATGATTTTGATTTTATTATTAACGTAATAGGTGGTTCGTATTTTAAAGGTGCCACAACTGTAATAGAGAGATGACCCAGAACTCAATACAAGCTTAGGCAAGTGACATTGAAAGAATTTGTGCGGGTAACAATATTTTTATTAAAAGCACGTCCGTTAGCCGGATAAATGGTAACAAGGTTTTATTTTAAACAATTTAACGTGTCATCATTAGAAACGTACCGCTGGAAAGGTTACAGAAAAACCCAGTTAAAAAAACATTCTATCCATAAGTACTAGACGTAACAATGTTCATTCTTCTCTGTCTCCATCCTTCAAAGACGAAGAGGTCTCCTCTATAGTCGAGTAATCACCCGGGTTTTTACCAAGTCGTGGGTTTTAACCCGGGTGATTATCCATCTCTACTCACCTCTAAGATACCCTGTATATATACCTACACCGCAACTATACCTACCTATTACCCTTTTGATGATTTTTCCCCAATAAAGGGTTATTTCTCCTATACCGGAATATACATTTTTTGTAAATGCAACATTGGAGAACAATCTGTATAAGCGATAGCACAAGTATTATAAACGTGAAAGTTTTTGAGGATGTATCGATGTGTGTTACTCTTTCACGCAAAAACTACTTAACCGATTGCGATGAAACTTGGTATGTAGATAGCTGGAGACCTGGATTAACACATAGGCTACTTTTTATCCTGATATTTCTACGGGATCGGGACTTAGCTGCGCGAAAACGCGGGGTGAAACTGGTCAGACATATATACATACATACGTACAGTCACGTCTTTCTCCCCTCGTGCTAGCCAGAGTTTGTTCTTCTATCTTCTATCATTAAACCTTTTCAAGCCCGGTTTCGTATACTTCTGAGCTGCCCTTTCTTCAGATATCACCAATTTGGTCATAGTATGTGCGGCGTGGTGACAGCGGTCTATAGTATTTTATGATAGTCATCCATGACATCCATCATCTTTATCTCAAAAGACTGCTTATCCATAAATGATTAAATATCAATCAATCAATTAAAATAATTCCTTAAAAAACCCAATAAAAATTATCAAAACGTAGTAATATACTTACTTGGTTATGTCACTTGGCAAGTTAAGAGTACCCTGAGATGTCTTCCGACCGTTAATAAAATTCCTGACACAAAAAAATATGCATAATCCAAATATTCAAAAACAAACTGACAGCTCTGTTACTTGAAAAGTGCTATTATTCAATTAATGAATTTTTCCGTGACAAGTTATAGACTTCAACATTATTTACACAATTTATTCTAACATTATTCTAATATTTTAAATGTTCAGTGATTCTTATTTAATCATTTTTATTTAGTTTCCTATTTTTATTGATTTATACCTATTTGTAGCCAATAATTAATTTTGCTTTGATTTTACAATTATTACCTACATGTCTAACGAATGTCGAGGGACCACACAAAACTTACATCATCATTTCACATACTTTCTTTTTGTGCAAATAAATAAATATTATATTCTGTTACTTGAAGTCTAATCAATTTCTTTTCATTATACCTTAAAACGGTACCTACCTACATTCTGTAGAAACTTGGATGAAATAACAATAAATTTTCTTTTAATAATAGGTATGACAATAAAAACTAATAGCGTGAAAACTATATATAATTTATCAGTCGTACAAAACACTTATTTTCTAAGGACTATTAAATATTTTGTTTGAGCAAGACTATACAATTAGAAAGGAAAAGTATTGAGTATAGGTGTACGTATTTAAGCAGTGAGAAACTCAATCCAATCAACGGTAATATTGCATGGTGCTTGATAACAAACAAACAACCAACATTTTCTAGATAACGTTTTATTTCCACTCAGTTTAAGTTAGCTATGTTCACTTGCTGTATTTGTTTCCATAGATATACAAGACATTATTCATTCTGATAATGTTTAAAATTATCATAACAAATTACTCCGACCGCATTTTCTATCAATGTTTTATATTTAGAATAATTGACCTAGAAGTGAAGTAAAAATCTTTACATACATACATACACACACGCCTGTATGCAGTAGGCAGTCGCGTACACAGATAACTATATATTGTACTACGTACAGATAGGACAGTTCCAATTTTACTTGTTAGTTCAAAGTTTACCGTATGTATGGTCGCGTACCTATTGAACAACCTCATTTTATAAAGCTCACTCTTTTAGCAACACTCGCGTAACCTTGGAAAATAACGAAGAGAAAATAAGGAGAATATTAGAAGGGAAAGGTAGTTAACTCAAATCAGTTTATTTTTAATTCCACACGATACATTCTAAAGAACCTTTTAGTTGGCAACAAGTTGTGACGTCATACGTTGCTTAAGTCAAATCATTTACTTTCAATGTTTGGTATAACTTTTAAAAAATAATAACAAGCTTGAAAGCGCTACGAATCTAATGTTTAAAGTCTTATATTACATTTAATTTCTTTGAATTATTTTAACCGTACGTAGGCAACTAGCGTGATATCTAAATAAAATATACATATACTTAGATAGACCAACATGTTATCACGCTGCAGTGTTCAACAACAATGACAAAAGTAATTGAAAGCCTTTGTCTTTATTGCAACCGGACGAACAGACTCTTATGTAGGTACGTAGGTAGGTACATACATATATATTTTATCTAAGTAAGTCAAGTAATAAACTTAATAGATAAATATTTCTGAACTTGTTTTGGACTGATACGACATTAAGTAAGTTGAGGATAATTCCGAAATGTCTCGAGCACAAAGGAGGGGTCTGGAAATTCATCTCGTTGTTGCACTCTGGGTCAAAGTGACAACGCCTACTATCTTTTTTTTTCGGGCTTATGTAAAGAATCACACAGATTACCTAGTGTTTGTAAGGATGACAAAGTCATGGTCGCGTCAAACGATTGCCAGGTTTAACTGCGGGTTGGTAAGTCAGTAGCCACGCTGCGGGTAACATCAAAAACAGATCTGATTTTTGAGAGGCCGCCGTGTGGTTTTCGTCGGTTTGCCTCGGACGAAAGAAAGTAAAACTTCATGCAATTGACAAGAATCAAGTACAACTCTACGTTGTTTATCGATACCTTGATAACATTTAATGGCAATTATCATGTACAGGTGTAACAAAATGTTATGAAACTAATACCACAGAATGATAACCGATACAGTAGCTCACGATATCTACAAATTTTCAAAATTTTCTTACAGCGTGTTAATAAAAGCAGTTGAATACCGTGTTTTTTTTTTTGTTGCGATCAACTATTGAGTAGGTTTTACTTTTATAAAACTTATTATATGAATTACTTTTATAAAACTTATTATATGAATTACTTTTATAAAACTTATTATATGAATTACTTTTATAAAACTTATTATATGAATTACTTTTATAAAACTTATTATATGAATTACTTTTATAAAACTTATTATATGAATTACTTTTATAAAACTTATTATATGAATTACTTTTATAAAACTTATTATATGAATTACTTTTATAAAACTTATTATATGAATTACTTTTATAAAACTTATTATATGAATTACTTTTATAAAACTTATTATATGAATTACTTTTATAAAACTTATTATATGAATTACTTTTTTTTAATCGTTAGAACTAGAGATTTTAGCCCTATACTTGTTTGTCTGAATGCCGATAAGATGAGACAGAGTATTCGTACACGAATGTTCATTAAACTGACATTTATTTTACTGAATAAATTATTAGTCACTTCTATTTAACTAAAACCATTTAGTTTTAATCATCAATGAATCATAAAATAATAACATCCTAATACTTGTAGGAACATACACATAACAATAATTAATTGACGTACCTAACGTTAAAATGACTAGTGCATAAATGACATTTAGCTCATATGTCTCTTTCACCCAACTTCATGAAGAGGGTAATATATTACTACAATTGTGTTGAAAATTCGTAACGTATTGAAGATCATCGAAAGGTTCAGTTACCTCCGAAAGTTCCTGTGTTCCCATCGAATGCAATGTGGATTAGACAAGACTTACCTACCTAGAACTTCATTTTTGTGCATCTCTCAGATTTAGGAAACTCGAAAAAAATATCTGTTAACAAAAGAACTACATACACAGAAGTATGTTTTTCCTATCTATTGTAAACACAATACAAATGGATGTAAATGATAGATTTATGTTAAACGCAACAATTTGTAGACATCAGTCATTTGTGTCAAGGTTTTCACATTGTTTTGTTTGTATTTCAAATGTTTCCTGAAAATAATGGTCATGATTAGTACCATTTACGATGTTTGGCGTATTATGTACGACATAAGTAAACTTGATGAAAATTATAGTAGGATCATGTCATGATACATGCAATGTACACAATTTATAAAAACAACATTGTCATAAATAAAAAAAATATTTTATATGTGGCACTGAAAATGTGACACGGCGCGGGCGTAACCGTAACTAGGGGAATGGTTTCATAGATGGCGTGATTGTGTGTGACGTAGGTAAAAAAAAAAAGTGCATTATTCCCACTACACTTCCTCATTTCAGGTGACTAAACGTGGATATTTTTTGTTAGTCGGTACTTTTAACTGACTGAAATTATGCGAATTTGTACCCACTTGTTTAGCTCTAAGTTCATTTAAATGAACTGCTGGGAATTTACTCCCCCAATAGTTCAATGGACTCATCATCATCCTCTTCAGCCTATCGCCGTCCGTCTCTTGGATGGGATCCAGAATATACACATGCATATATTTTGCCGTCCGTCTCTTGGATGGAATCCAGAATCTACACATGCATATATTTTGATGAGGCCGAGTACATGTAAACATTTAATATTTCGGTTTTGAACAGTAAATGGTTAGATTAGGTACATAAAAATATTGTCTGGTATGTGATAATCAATGGACTCATCCACACAATATTAATATAGAGATTTTATTTTTAAAGCTTGCAAAATTGCAAGTTCTTAGTTACTTGTAATTATTAACGATTTTGTATTTCGAAAAGTAAACCGCTTAACTGGATTTAAGTCCCGCATTCCATTTAACCGTATGAGTTACTCTCTTCGTGTAACATTGCATGCGATGGAATCCAGAATCTAGACATGCGTATCTTTTGATGAGGCGGAGCGCATATAAAAATTTGATTGTTCGGCTTGAACAGTAGATGGTTAGATTAGGTACATAAAAATATTGTCTGGTATGTGATATTATTAGTTACTCAAATTTCGTAATTTTCTTTCATAGCCTGCCGTCAAAGGTCACGGTAAGTTCCTATTATTTCTAGAGTTTGATCATGGCAAGATTGTTTTTTGCCACAGGACCAATGATAACTGGTTTTTTTATTCTTGTGTTGCTGTACTTATTTTATTTATCAAATAGTATGATTTATATTTTTAATGCAACCTCCTTTTTTGTACACGGTTATTTATGTTTTAATATGAATGTTACTGTACATATTGATTATGCTTGTAAGTGTTATATCCTAGTCACTAATAATGTGTGACCAACGCATTATTAGTACACATACACGTAAAAAAACAACTAGATATTGCTTCCAAAATAAATGTAAAACAAATTCCATTATCTAACTAATAAGGAACTGTTAAAGTATTGATACAAATTTAGTACATACATGTACATTAGTGTATATATTTACAGAACAATTTGGCCGCATTTTATTCTGTTTTAAGTAACCGTGTACAGAGTTTGTTACTTAACTCATTACTTAATTAATTACCGATCATTCTACCGGAAAATGGTTAACCGATAGGTACATATTTTGTTATTTAAATGTCTAATCCATTTAACTGAACAATACGATGTCGAAGTTTTATTTGGTCTCAACTCTACCAACAGTATTACTTTCGACACTTCGATGTGGACTTACATATTGTTTTCAATGTGTCAAAAATCAAATTATGGAATAATCATTTATTATAAAAGCAACACATAGGTTCAGGTACAGAAATGTTGTGTAAAACATATCATATATTGCCTTTTTAAACTACGAAATTGCCAAACAAGCACCCTAAATATCCCCCAGTTCCGTACGCTTTGGTGACCCCTACTCACCACAGAATGTGTAAAAAAATAAAGCATTGAGGTTTTATTTTCGTTATTTAATCCTTTATTTAAAGCCATACGTAATCCCACAGATACATTTTGTACAAAATGTACACAAGATGGATTTTAAATTATCTAATAACAGTGACTAACAAGTTCTTCTGTCCTCCAGGTCCTGAACAGGTCGTTAGAGCCCCGCACGAGTCAAACCAGTACACCATCAACTGCCCCCGCACCTGCTGAGGGGCTACTACCAGTAACGTTGGTTCCTCAGCATGTCATTACATCCGGCACTGCTAAAGACTGCGTCCGGCTCCGGGGACTGCCTTATGAAGCTCAAGTAAGTTGATAAATGTTGATGATTCTATCACCACTGAGTATCAACAATTTCAGCCTAAGGTGTCGCTCAAACTCATATTTAATGTGTTCATTATTAACGTGTAAGCCTCCTTTTTAGATTGCATTAAAATATTATTTCAGTCTTTTAAGGAGTGACTTGTTGTGAGTCACTTCTAGAAGATGATCATTCGTTGAATTTTTTATCTTTTTTACAACGAAGTTTCTTTTGCACGTTACACTTCAGATGCTGTTAGCGTAACGAAAAATGCTGACCGCGTGTTGATTTTTTTACATTTACGCCATCTGTGGATTCTGCGTGATACTACTGTAATTTGATGTTGGTTGTAATTATTTTTTGTATTAATTTGTTTTTACAATATATACTATATTTTGATACAATTTATTCAATCCACAATCCATTATATATACTACTAGCAACCCGCCCCGGCTTCGGACGTGTAGTAAAGACATCTTCAACAATCATCATTATATTTCAACCAATTTACACAAAACGTTAACAAATTATACACCGAAATCTTCCTCATGAATCACTCTGTCTATTAGTGAAAACCTCATGAAAATCCGTTCAGTAGTTTTTTCAGTTTATCGCGAATAGACAGACACACAGACAGACGCGGCGGGTGATATATAGCGAAAGGTACTTCGTTCCAACGGGGTGTCCCAAAAACACATAACGCATTTTTAAATTGTAAAAGTTTTGCAATGCTTCTCTTCCAGGTAGAGCACATACTGACCTTCCTAGATGAGTTCGCAAAGAACATAGTAGTGCAAGGAGTCCACATGGTATACAATGCTCAGGTAAAAGAATTGATGGTTGACAGTATTTAAATATTTCACAACCATTTGAGGTGAGCTGATTTCATATAACTTTCAGGGTCACCCGAGTGGCGAAGCTTTTATCCAAATGGACAGTGAAGCGAGTGCTTTCCTTTGTGCACAGCAGAAGCATCACCGTTACATGACTTTCGGCAAAAAACAGCGGTATATCGAGGTAGGTTATGACACCATAACACCCTTGGAAGGCACGGGGGGTGTAGTTTGATCTTATTACAGTTAGAAAAAATTAATCCTCTGTGAACTTACAATCATTTAACTTTGCTAACAGGTGTTCCAGTGCTCCGGCGACGATATGAACCTGGTCCTGACTGGTGGAGTGACCCCTGCTACGTCTCCAAAGGTTCTATCTCCCGGTACGTTGATGTCACCCCCTCCGCCCGCGCCCGCGCCGCGCCTGCTGGCCCAACACATCGCGCACCAAAGCCTCCTCGCGCGACAGCACGAGAACCTCCTTCTGGCCTCCCTTAGACCCCCGTTAGTCCCTTTCCTCCCCACTTATGCGACCGTCCGCTCACCTTCACCAGCTGCTCCGAGTTACCATATCCATCCATCCATGCTCCAACAGCAGACTGTTCTCCCGACTAAACGAACTTACGAAAGAGCCTTTTCTCAAGCTGAAGTGACTCCTGCTAAGAGACCTTATACAGTTCCCCAACAGATGGCCCCCGCATTATCGCTTCCCATGTTCTCCTACGGGACCTCTACCCCTATTTTTTCGTACGCAAATACAAGCCCTATGCTATCTACATATAACGCATTGCCGACAGCCTTACCGACTGCTTTGCCAGCAGGGTACGGATCTGCCCTATCTGCAGCTGCACTTCAAGGGTCTATGGCCTCACAGTTCCCGACATTGTCTATGTTCCCTACTTACCCGTATTATCCCGGCGTTTAGATAATCCTAATAAAAACAGCAGTGTTCATTAAGGTGATGATGAATTCGTGAAGGATGGTTCCTCATTTTATTTGCCTCCGAGGTGTATAAGTAAATAGCAGGAATTATGGTAGGCCGTAGATGTTTAAACTAAGAAACCTTTTCCATATTCAATTTAAATAGATATTAAAGTAAAACGCTCGTGAAAATAGTTTGAGATATGTGAACAGTTAAAAACTGTTATTTAAAACATCTTACATATAAATATGTAATATTATAATCAAAACTTTTTTATAGTTTTTAAAGGAACGGTCGATGTAATGTCACTTTAATAGAAGGTAACTTTGGTCGAATATGATGTTACTGTTTGATCGATCTCGTTTGTACATAACGCGATTAATTTTATGCCCTAGTAGGCCACTAGTGGAACTTCGAAAGCTAACACCACGGAGTACAATAAATTACTAACTCATTATTACTAAAGGTACCTGAGGGAACGGAAACGGTAACGAACTTATTTAAAAAAATTCTCACTGTCAACAAAGCATAGATAAAATAGAATATCTAAAAGGTTACAGTTAAGTTCAAAAAAGATGTCCGCGACGTTTACTATAAACGGAAGGTAATTAGGTAACCGGTTAAATTACAGGGTAAACTGAATGACATTTTTTGAATATAAGCTCAAATGAAATAAGTGCCTTCTCGATTTTACGGTATTTTAGGCTGAAATATGAATTTACTAAAAAAATAAGAGCAACTAAGTATGAATCAAGGGCAGCAATTATGGGCAGCTCTATATTTAATAGGTTAAATACTTACTTAAAACTTGTTGAATTTATTACTTGACTTTTAATATTGTTGAACTCTCATTTTTAATTTATGTTTAAGTGAACCAGAGGTTGTTTATCAATGACAAGTAGTATGTACGATTTATTTTACGTTTTATATGAGGGTTGCCATTAGATAAATAAAAATCAATGTCCATCTTACAAGTATACAGGTAGGTACAATGGTATTCTTAAGATATTTTGACAAAATTGTACTTCGATGACCAGCTTAATAAGCAGTAATACTTTATTGATTTAAATAAAACAAAAATATATTTTCTGACAGAAATAGGCTATAATGGCAACCCGTGCTGTGTGATGAGTTGTCGTTGTGATTTTTAAATATAAACATTCCATATTAAAAGACAATGTTTTGCCAAGCTTATGAAGGCTGATATCAAGTCTGAAATGTTAGGTACTTAATCTTACAAAGCTATTGGGTACTGCGAATAAAAAAAAGTTCGAATTGAAAAACTTTTCTGCTACACAATATATTTTCTATTCTAATAAAATTAGGTAATTCATTACTTTTTGGACTCTTAGAGAATGAGACAGAAGTATTCTAATTGTTGGTATCAAATAGTTCAGATGTTGGTGCTTAGTGTCAGATATGAACTGTTTATCAACCCCTAGACACAGGGTTGCATTTTCCAATTCTTGAGCTGCGTTTACAATAAAGAAATAAATATCAAGGTTCTGGATTGCCTACATCGGAGCAATTTATTATCGCTACAGTCATTTTAGAGTCTACATTAGTTATACAAAACTAACAATCAAAACTGACTGGCCTGTTGGTCTAGTGGTTAGTGACCCTGACTGCTGAGCCAGACGTCGTGGGTTCGATTCCCACCCAGGACAAATTATTGTGTGATGAGCATGATCATTTGTTCTGTGTCTGGGTGTAATTTATCTTTAATATGAAATATATAAGTATGTTTATCAGCAGTCTGGTTACCATAGTACAGTACTCTGCCTAGTTTCCAATCAGACGCCCGTGACATTTGTGAAGTTTTATTAATATTATACAATTTAAAAAAACTTTTTTTCCGCAGTACTCTTATAGCTTCTAGACATTTTTGTTAGTGGTCACTAAATTGATTAGATACTTAATTACTTTCGTTTTTATTGTGAGTACAATAAGTGTGTACACTTTTCGTGATTAGTTTACACTTTATTAATAAGTATTTAGTGTTTATTTGATATCGTTTAGTGTTTTATACCGCACTCATTTATAAATGATATAATTTTTATGCATTTTTTTTGAGCTTTGTAATATACATATTATCCGTCTTAAAATCATTTTGTACTTGTATTTTGGTTAAATTATAAAGTTTTTCACTCGCCCTTTTTAATGAGTTTTTCGTGTTAGAAACTTATTTTTTTTATGAATTAGATAGGCATAACAAAATATAACTTAATTCTAAAAGACGATAAATCAATTATTACGTTAAAGTTAAACTATGTTAAAACTTAAAAAAAATCATATAATTTATTAGACCATCAAAATTGTTTAAGTAAAATGTTATAAAAACACTTTCCAACAATTTGTCCGGACGGCCGCATTCCACATCTTCCTATGACCACCCCATCCCATACATTGTATTATTAAATATCAACCGGCTATAATAATAACACTTGGTTATACCCACTAGCTTAAATTCATCGTCTGTACCTCACACCACATAATGTAGACAATAATAAAATTATATTATACAAATATATATTGAAATATAAACCTGAATGCAAAATATAACAGAATACAATTATAATACAACTTTATTTGCAATTGTTTTATATTGTGATACA
Source organism: Callimorpha dominula (assembly GCA_949752705.1). Taxonomy (NCBI): domain Eukaryota; kingdom Metazoa; phylum Arthropoda; class Insecta; order Lepidoptera; family Erebidae; genus Callimorpha; species Callimorpha dominula. Next base: position 6,115,909 of record OX457012.1, on the reverse strand, counting down.
AATAATAAGATCAATTTTTTTTCTATATATTTTGAAATTCGGGAATATTCGGGTAATTTGTTTAGTGGAACATTAAGAATTTCAAGTTAATGTCATTTTATACGGTGCTGCCATTATCTCAATATTCACAAATATATATAGGTATGGGGGCTTAGTCACAAAACACGGTGTTATGGCTAATCTTTCTTCTGTCATCTCTAAATTTATTTATTCATTGCAAATTTGACAATTTTATAATTAACATTTAAACTTACTTAATTACTTAATTTGTGTCTTATTCGTGTATTGTAAAGTTATCAAATTTGCAACATAGCATATTTTACAATGCAATATTGTGTTTATTAATAATGGTTATTATACAAAACTGTTGTATTAATGGTGTATCTCTCGGGTTGTGTTATGGAAAATATGCATGAAACCCATCTGAAATACGGTAAGTGTTGCACACTTTACATTGTTCTAAAACAGATTTATGTCAATTTTAAATAAAGTCCTAACGGGTGTGCATGAATCGCTTACGTGTAGGAAAAGGGTTGCATGGCTCGGGTCCGTCAATATAAACCAATATCGCTTAGTAGTTTTCCAAAGCACACCGCCGTTGGATACAACATGTTCTGTAACGAAACTTTATGTTAATGTTTGAGAAAAAATATGTACACGGTAACTGTGTCTTGGCACTATGGTTTAGTAAGCAGGTCATTTGTCAACATACTAAAAGTAAACTTTATTAAGAATAAGGCGTTAAGGTGTGGGGAATATACTTTTTTAATGAAATTACCGTCCTGTAACGCCTCATGTTTATGTCTATTTTAATGTAATCAACTCTATTTTCAAAGTATCATGGTTTAAATTAAGTTTTGGTAAGGGTTCTGGTCTCCTCCAGTCACTAACACGCAATTCTTTAATCACAGCTTCCTTCTTCCTCTGCTACTCTGAAGACTGCTTTTTCTTGTCTCATTTCGGATTAAATTTATGTTTTGCCTGAAATTTCAACAATGCTTTGTGCAGTTTTATGTTAACTCTAGTTTTGAATATAAGTTATAGAGCTGTTAAAACCTTGTTCATTGGTTGTTTACGAATATCACCAATTTACTACAACATTTCAGAGATGTTTAAATTCAACGAAACGTCTCAGAAATGATCGCAGGGACGGTAGTAGCTACAATGGCAATCGTTTTTTGCCTTTATACTTACCGTACCCATGTGTTTATATTGGATATCTACATACAAGGAAAGATACTTGCACTAATTAGATAGTAAAGCCAAACTAAAAAGAGTGAGGTTAAATTATTCTAGACGGTTGGGCAAGTAATCAAATTAGTGTCACAAAAAATATATCATAATAATTTTCTGCTATTATTTGAATTTTTTTATAACCTACTAAGAATTTTAATAAGAAATCACTTATCTCAAAACATTAGGTTCGTCCCATGTCGCAATAAAGAATTTTAATTTGATAAAATGTTCCGCTGACTACGTATTCTCCAAAATGGCTAATCCCAAGTGACCCGTTTAATATCAATCATAATTTTGGTATCCACTCACGAACTGATTGCCATCGTGACCACTGCGGTAAACCGGGGAATCCGTTGTGGGATATTTAAAAGAACTCGTACAATAAAGTTGCACCAAGTTTTGTCGAAATGTCTGGTGTAGTGACTGGAGGATGTGGTGTGAGGAAATCAGATGATACTTATTAATTTATTATAGATACGTCCTGGGTCACAACTAAAACTGCCAAAAAGCGTTTCAAATATAGTTACAATACCTGTTTGAAACTAATGTTATTTTTTCCGACACGTTTTATTAAAAAAATAGTTATAAAGCCTGAAAATGGTATAAAATCATACTTTTATAGATTAGAAATAAGCTACATTTCCGTTTTACAGAGTTTTTTATGTCTCATCTTGTTAGAATCATAATGGTTTTTATTATAATTTTAGTTGGATAATTATAGTGTATTGCGATTAGAAATAAAAGGTAAATTTACATGTTAGATTATAATTGCGAGTTTCTCTGGTTTGTGGTTGTGCTATCGTCTCTATATATGTACTATTTCTGAGGTCTGGCCTTCAATGGTACTGATTTTCTTGCTTTCAAAATCTATCGCCATATTCATTATATAATAGCTTTATTCTGGGTATCGGATTGACGAACTTATTCAATATCTACTGCATTTGAAATATTCGTTTATCCAGAATATAGCTTCAAATGTATCAGAGAATTTAACTGCATCCTTAGTATATTGTTTTGTACTGTATTTAAAGTGATAAAATCAGGATCATAGTAGAAGGTAACTGAGGCTTCGTCGTCTGCTTAGATACCAGCAGGTACTTGTGAAGGAAGGGTATACACATACACTAACATTCGACCGCTTGATGTCTCTGCTACAATATAGTACCGTCCTTTATGTTTACTAACATATGTACTTCAGGGTGAGTGGGCATATAAATGTTCTTGGAAAGTTTCCTTTTTTATTTAATGGATCTACAATAAGTTCAGTTACATAAAACCTTTTTTATAAAGTATTTGAAGCAAGTCGCGCCATCGCCTCACTCTTCTGTCTACAAGACGGCATTATTAAATATAGTTTAAAAGACCCGTTTATTTGAAATTGCACTTTAAGTCTGCACATTTAACTTAAATGTTAAACAAATACACTGTCAATTGCACAAAATCAAAGGAAATGAGATTTTAATATAATTGTTTTAGTATAACTTTCCTTCACGAGATAATAGATTCATAGCACAATCATGCCCGCCTCCTAACTGCTTCTAACCGTTCCTTGTCTCTCGAGAAAAAGACATTGTACAAACCCATGGGACACGAACAAGGTGAAAATAACGAACCCACACAGTAAGCACAGGCTTCCAGTCATAATATTTGATTTTTGGGGCATAGTCGACTAAACATATTATCCTTAAAAATATGTACCTTGACAGTTGTTACCCCTTTTATTTTATTGTATTTGTTTTAAATAAAATTTGGCTAAGGTATATTTAATCATTATCACCATGTCATGCCTTAGCTTAGTTGCTTTCTTTTTAATCTTCGCGTCATCTTAGCTTTTTTGGCTCTAAAGCGGCTTTATCAGCTCTGTGTATATACAATAAAAAAATATCTATCAAGCTTTAGCCGCATATGCCCCAATATAAAATATACATTATATTGTTCGCCTAAAATGCATGGACCGGTGAGAGAATTAAAATAAACCTGTAAAACATGTCCTAAGGACTCAAGCTTAGTGTGTTGTAGAAAGAGATGTGTTGTGCTTATATATAGGTCGTAGGTCCATGGGTATAAGGTGTTAATGCCCCACTAGAATGGGTCCATAATGGTCACCGTGTCTTACAGTGTATTTAACATGAAGCGGCGTAAGTATCTATCTATCATTTGTTGTGGGATCACGTGAAATAAGCTCTATCTACTCTTGATTTATCGCCTTACGATTGCGATCTCAACTGACATTTGTTTTTCAACTTTTTTTATTCTACTTATAATTTTTCTTAATTTTTATACCCGTTTCAATAAATTTTAATTTAGAAAAAGATGCTTATTAAATTTGGCAATAAAATGTTTGTGTTTACTTTTAATGAAACTATAAATAAATACAAATATAATAAAATAAATGTAATAAATACACACTTACTACAAAATATACTCTATGAATTTTAAGCTAAAAAAGAACAAAAAATAGTGTAAAATAACGTTGAGATCGCAAAATAGTGGTGCTAAAAGTATTAGGGTTACTAGGCGTGCATAAGTTTGGTAAAGTCCGCAGACTGGCTTGGTGTTGGCGGCATCAGCGGCGTGTGTAACAAACAGAGTATTGGTGTAAGTGCGCACTGCTTTGGTGGAATGTTAATGCGTGAGACCCGGTGAGTGTTCATCATGTTCTTAATAATTACATACTTAAGATTGCTGCGAGTGATCGGCCTACCACATATAGGTACCTACATACATATATCATGTATCTAGTTCAAGGCTGACGCTCACTTACGGCACGTCGTGGTAAAGAAATTTCGTAGGTGGAAACGATTTAGAAACTTATTTTTATATTAATAGTATTCACATTTCGTTGATGCCGCAGCCAGTCGAAGCCTGCCGCTGTATGCTCTGAGTCTCCGACGAATGTGAGAACTATCTACATTGAAGTAAGATTCAAAATCATTTACACTTAGAAAGCCCTGTGCCATGCGGTGCGATAAGTGAGCGCCAGCTATAAATCAAATAGTTTTGTTGCTCTGAGTCACAACACAAATATAATGTAATTTTATTTTTACTTTTTTTTCCAAGTTTGTGTAGAAACCCTTAAGCCGATTACTCAGAGCAAACTAACTTACATAATTATATTGTGTACGTCTCCTACTATCGTATACGAGGTCACACTGGCACAAAAGGCTTAGCTTACCTCTATTAAATTGTAATTCTTTATCCCTAAGCATTTTAGTATTAACTAGCTCATAGTTTCATACACAAATAATATACATGTATGGGAGTATTTATATTATAGGCACGAAAACGGGCGGTGAAAATTTTTGGGCTGAATTATTGGTACTTAAATATACATATATATAAAAATGCGAGGTGAAGAAAACTCATTTTGTATATCATATCCCCATCATTTAAAATTTCGAATATCAATTCCCTTTCTACACGTCGCAAATGCACATTAAACCAAGGCATAATATACCTTATATACATCAAGCAAATATATCAATATAGATATCATAAAGTGTGACTAACAATGCATGATTTATATCTTCAGAAATATACTAATTTATAATGTGGCCCTATTTACTTGTAGCGAAGAATTCTTAAGCCCGTTGGAAGCCAACATGGCGTCTAATGATATTCGCAGATAGATGAATAAAACTGTTCTGACGTCATAGTAAACGTTCTGTCTATTGTTTTGTCCACATTTGATCTGAGAATAAATAAATGTATATTCGTTTTTAACAACAGACAAAGTGTTTCACGATCTATTATATACATTTTATAGATATTTAATATATTTCACAAAAGATTAAACAATATGAGCCTAATATATGTATGTCAACGCGATAATGATCTTTAAAACAATCATTTCATGTTTTTAATATAACGTTTGTATGTGTGTGCCAGGCCCCCTGACGTACTACTACCCGGCGATGGGACCGACTCTGCCACCGCCCCCTCTCGTCTATTGGGGGTATCCCACGCCCCCGGTGTCACCGGCTCATTACTACCATCCACCACATCATCCCCAGACCATGGTGAGTACGTAAATATTATTTTTATAATATGTATTAGCTTCTTATCCCCATTATTAAAACATTTTAACTTTTATGCACTACTATTTAAACCTAGCTACGGTTCGCTCTTGACCAGTCTTATAGTTCAACAAAGACAAAAAGAAAAAATGGAATGTACAAGTTTTTGTTTTTTTTTTGTGCGCAAGTTATCATGGTATTGGGTCAAACGGTGTCATATAGATTACCAACTGATCTTATTCACATACACATAACATTTTATAGATGACCTATATGTATAATTGTATATTTCATATTTTGGTAAATTTATCTTATTTTGGTAAATAGAACAACCCATTCTATCTTTGGTTTTCTATGTACCAGTACAATTGTAACAAATTTAGTATGCACCTCCCAAGCAAAATCAATCTCCTTTTTGATAACTTTTATCTCACTATTCAGAAGCCTATTTACTTCATCCGGTTGTTAACCATTATATGAATCAATTTTACTCATGATTACAGATACCAGAAGTAGTATCAGTGGGAGGTGGGTCACCCATCCCCATTCCACCGCCAGCCGCGTGCCCCGAATGGCCGATCTTCATGGTCAACTAATATAAACCAGGCCGCGCAACGAAAAAGCTAATCTCCATTCACATAAATAAATAATTCGTATATAAATAAGTTATCAATAAAATATGAATGAGTTTCGCGTGTTCGATGGTCCTTCGTGGCATGTGCTTATTAAACAAGAGCAGTATAAAAATTAGCTGTACCCTTCTTTCAGAAGTTGTCAAATTGTTTGCTCGTTTCTAACAAACAAACAATTTGACCCCCATTAAATATATGTCAATGTGTATTATATTTATTGTTTTCCAGTCATGACACATGTCAAATTTGACAAGTGAGAACTACTTAAACAAAATAATTATCCAAGTTAGCTTTATTGGATAAGGGGTTAGCGTTTTTATTGAGTGAATTTGTCTGTTTCCTTCTTCTTGGCTTTCTTAAATAGCGCATGCGGCACTTATTCGTACTATAGTGTACAAAAGTATTTGTTTTTCAATGTCTAATTTTCAAAACATCACTTGAGCTTAAAGTTAAAAGGCTCAAAATAGATTTGGAATTATATTTCTCAAATAAAATATTTTATAGTAGAAAGATTTATAAAAAAAATACATTTTATATCAAAAGTTTTATATTTACCTTAACTCTCACATAATATATATGAATATGAATAGTTACAATTTATGTTTTTATTTTTTGTAAATGATCTACCTTTTGTTAATCTTTGAGATATTTTAGCGAATCTTAATATTTTACAAATAGGACTAGATATTTATAAGATATTTGTTTAATTAGCTGAGAAATAAGATATTACTAGATTTATTTTATATGAAGTTATTTCTTTTTTGGCATTCGTAAAAATATGGCCAAATTTAATGATAGAAAAGTTCCTCTTCAAAACATCAAACTATCTGATATTTATTGGTTATCTTAATATCATAGTGAACAGCTACAAATATATTGTTTTTACTTGAAGCTACAACCTGAGTTAGGCTGGATGTTAATAAAAAAACAACCTAACATCTGATTGATATTGTTGGTCAAATGTTTTGGATTTTGTTTGAAAAACCAAACTACAAATGACTATAACAGAAATTATATTTTTATTTAAAGATTTTTTTCATATTACACACCTTTAGTATTCTCTTATATATTATAATTACTTTGAATAAAGTATCGAAACTATTAGGCGGCGCTAAGTAGATAATAGGTACTGTTTCAACGTTAAATATTATGCAGTTCATTCGTTTCGACCGATCGATCTTTTAAAATTTTGTTTGTATCTGTCCACTGTGTTTTCTTGACATCGAATGTACCACAGTGATATAAAGGTGCTGTTACTTTATATTTGTAGAAATTAAACCAAATATATGTTATTGAGTTTATGTTTACTTAGAATAAGTCGACGCTCAACTAGTAGTAATTATAGTAGATATTCCAAACAGAAATATGCCATAATTTTTAAGAATAGCTATATGAGCAGTTTTTTTTTTACCACAGATATTTTATCATAATACTTATATTAAAAAGTAGTAACTGAACCTCCAGTGACATTTCTTAGACATATAATTTCATATGAAGTTTACTAAAATTATTATATGTACATATAATAATATTGGGGGCTGCTCATATATGCTTTAACTATTGCTCATTCAGATAATGCTGTGTCAGGGTGATCATTAACTAAAACAGTCAAGCCAAATTTGACTAATTGTTCTAAAGATAGTTATATTATTAGGTTATATATAAGAAATAATATATTATCTGTTATGTGTAAATGTCAAAGGCCAGTAGACATTTTTAAACTTTATATTTGGTTTGAACTAACGCATTCTATTTATTAAAGATCGAGTCTTTTTTAGAAATGCTTAAATATGCTCAATTTATAAGTCGATGCTCAACTTAATTGAGATATTGAACTACATGTTCAGTTGTCTCGACATTCTAGCAGTAATTAGTTATACTTCAAAACTTTGTTTTTTCCAAACATAATATTTATATCTTCTTCAACATTCTGTTTCTTCCCATCCAATATCCTAAATATACACCTGTGTCCTTAAGTTTTTTGGGTTCTCTTAACCTAACCTAATCCACCCCAATTTTAATCGAAATCGTGTCCATCTGAGTTCAGGTGACGGGTGTGTCCATAGGACACGTCAAACCCAAATAGCTACGGACACAGTTGTGTATTTAGACCATTATTGGAAGTTGTAGAATGTGAATAAATTTTCAGGACCTGTGTTTAGATATTTTTGTTTAAGTGATTTTGATAGGACTATTTAAAAAATAATTTGCATTTTTTTACGGCTTCCCGAAAGTTGAAGAGCTTTTATAATATTTTTAAATAACAGGTACTAAACAAAAATATAATAAATTCAGAGTACATGATTTAAATACATAAATCTCCTGTAATTTAAATTGTTAAGCAGATTAGGTGTATGTAGGTATTTGTTTGTTGTGTTGATAGCGCCCCTAGCGAGCTTCTACAGGAAGTTACTGAAATTAGAACATAAAGTTTGAACTTTAGTGAAATTATATTTAACTTTCACTAAAAAAAACTAAATTTGCGTCTAAAATTCACATTTTTCATTTTATTTCGTTAAATTACTAGACGTTTTACAGACATCGGTTGTTTATATCTGACTGCGAAAGCCCAAAGATAGGTCCTCACATCCGACCCCAAATTATATAATTGATTTTTTAGGTGTCCTACATAGCTGTCATTAGGCACAATGCCTTGTGATGTTATGATGTTTTTTTTTTCTTTAACAACATAGTACGCCACATATATATTTTTAAGAAAATCCAACTTATGACAACTTGTTAACAATCTTAATTAGTTCATAAACATTTAAAATGGTTCACTAATACAAGAAAGAGTTTCATCACCTCTATACACAAAATCTACTTATAGTGTCGTTAACTAATAAATGTAGAAAGGGAGCCTTTCAGAAACCTATTCTAAACCTTTCACCTATTTCTTTCTCTCTTTATTCATGTATATATACCAATATATACATGAATAAAGAGAGAAAGAAATACCAATGTTAAAAGGTCAATAGAACACATGTGTGTGTATGTCATTAGTATACATATGTGTATCAAACACTATTAAAAAAAACTGAAATACCAGTTGCAGAAAAATATATAATTTCCGAAAGATTAATAATATTAATTTAATATTCTTATTATTTTAATTAAGCTTAATATATAATTGGCATAATAGATTTTTAGTTTAGTCCTACAATGAGAAACAACAAAATCATGAATGTCTTCCACTGTGTAAAATATTTGTTTAAGATGGTCACAAATTGATGTGATAAGTTCTACTTATAGTAATTTTACCCATTATTAAGTTTAACTATAATATGTATGTTACAAATATTTCATTCGTTTGTTGTTAGAGTTAATATAAATATTTTATTAGGTAGGAAATATTTCTTTAATATGCAGGTTGTTATAAAATGTATAAAGATTTATGACAAAAATCCAAAAGTAGGTCGAATTTAACATTATTATTCCTTTACGTCCTCATTTGTCTTTAGGTGCCTATATCAGTCTTTAAGTAATTAAAAAGAAAACTACTTAATCCCGTTTTTTTTTTAATTTAACACAACAGTGTAACTCTATGAATGTAACGATCATAAAACATAATAATAAGACAGTTAAGGCAATCAGAAAATGTTCGTGTTCATCAAATATCTGTTCTACAAATATGCAAGTCGTCATGACTTTACGTCACCACGTCAATAAAACAAATGACCTAAGTAAATTTTAAATTTGGTTGTAAATTTTCGAATATTTTATCCTTCCGAATATTAACCATGCACAACGGTTTTTGTAAATGCAGATAGTACAAATCTACCCAGAATAAGCTCTTTCATAAATTAAAAAAAAATGCAGTTATTTACGCTTTTACTGTGGACATGACTTCATGACGTTGAGTGAGGCGTCTTCGCGGAGCATTTTAGCGGCAATTTAAAATGTAAAATGGAAATGCATTTTAATGTCACTCTATTGAATACAATTTCAGTAAAATTTCTGATTGTTTACTGTTGCCTCAGGATCAAATTAAATGGTAAAAGGGTGTAATGACATACCTACTATAATAATGATACAAGTAGGTATCTTACATGACAACCTCGCTTCCCTTAAATATTTATCTGTACTTATAATCATAAATTTAAAATACCCCTGACTAGAAAATCCTTTCAAGGATTACAAAAGAGCTAATGATCTTCAAACGGACAGGTTTTCTTGAATTATATCTAAGAACATTCTAGATCAAGTCACCTTTCAAACCCAAAAACCGAACTCAAATCGGTTCATCCGTTTGGGAGCTTCGATGACACAGACAGACACACAGACAGGTCAAACTTATAACACCCCTCTTTTTGCGTCGGGGGTAAAAAACAAGATGCAAGAGTTATGTCCATTACACCATTTTATCTATTATATACCTATCTATTATATAAACACGAATTATTTAATATTTTTACTAGATGGTTATGTATGATAATGGAAATTTTAGCGCCATCAGTTGTCAGTACTGTACCTATCCACAGGTTAAACGTTTAGCATTTGGGAGGAGCATTGTCGAATCTTCCGTTAATGATTTAGTAGCCATTTTGCTCCGAATAAAAAGGCAGACAGATAACGAAATAAAAATAACGCTTGTTATTATAAGTTTAAAATAATAAATATGAACTATGTAACAGAAATTAAATTACAGACAGCCACTTGTTATTTATTTATGAATATAAACATAAATGGATAAAGAATCCACTATAAAACATTTTATAATTAAATATGAAGACGTTAAACCCACACTTTTTTCTCTTTCTATCTATACCATTGTATCTACATTTTAAGTAGAAAAAAAAACGTAATAATCACGACCCTGGTTTCAATACACCTAGATGACGCCTGTGGCGCGGCGGTAGTGCATTCCACTCCGTCACTCATCGAATCTGCGACCCCTTGGGCTACGCAGAGATTCGAATTCCGCTCAATGAAAATATTTGTATGCATAAGTATGTCTATTTGTATTGATCTGGATGTTTCTATATGTTATATACATATTTACAAAAAATTGTATCTAGGTACTTATTTATGTTTACACAAGCTCTGCTTAGTTCCGGTTAGGATAGTGCTGTGTAATAAATCCTTTCCACATATTTTTAACCGACTTCAAAAAAGGAAGAGGTCTCAATTCGACTGTGTCGTTTTTCTTGTTTGGTCAGTACCTCAGAACTTTCGACTGGGTGAACCGATTTCGATGATTCTTTTTTTATTTAAAAGCTGGTGATTCCCGTGTGGTCTCATTTCTGACAATGGCATCCATGAGAGAATCATATGTCTTTAAGGAATAGTTTTATTTTTTAAGTCTGTTTTTTTTTAAAGAATTATAATCAATAAGTACCTACCTATCGTAGCAAGCTTTCTACAAGCCTTATAATTTATTTATCGATTTTAAAATGTTAGTCTCAGATCTGTTCCCTAGTACGAGTTTTCACAGTACCTACATAAATAATACGACTTTTGAAAGCTCCTACTTACTTACAACAAATAATTTTTAATCAAATTTCAATACGCATATACGTTTTATTTACGTTACTGCATTTTTGAATGCTTACGGTTCAACTATAATGTTTACAATATGCGAAATAAGTACATAGCGCCAGGGGAACACAAAAAAACAGCAGTTTTCAGGATTTTTTATGCATGACGAAAAATGATAGTTACAACTCATACTAGGGGTTATAAATAGAATTCTGGTCTTGTTTTATTAAAGATACCTACCTACCTAATACTTTCTTTCTATTTATATCCTTATATAAAACTGCCGCACCTCGAGTTTTCAATCCTCATAAAATGTGGTTATCTTTAATATTAATATCAAGCTGCATTACTTTATTAAACAACAAATAACGTCTTGTTTTTATTTACATTAACTTAGTATTCAATTATGAATTACGAGTCGATAAACATTACATATTTTATACATAGATTTAATTAGCTTAGATACTTTCGAAATCGCACCATTCATGACAAATAATAAAATTGTTATTTTTATCAAACAATAACAGTAGATATTTATGATATCGATGTTTATTATTATTTGATAATTGTAATAAATACCGATATCTATATATTTATAGGTACCTAATACCTATTAATAATATTTATCGACTTTAATTATATTATTGTTGCTAGATATTCAAATTCAAAAATATGTTATTAATAGAATTAGATAATTTATTTTGTTACTTTTATATTTCATATTTATATGTTTATTACAACCAGTGATATTCTTGTTTCAAGTGATCTTTATATATAAATTGTTACCTTCGTTCTACGTTGTTTGCTATAGGTCTGTTATGATAACGATAATTATAATAGTAATAGTGCATAACAGATTAGTTGTAGTCATTATTAGATGTGCAATTTTAGTAAATAGATATTTTCGATATTTAATGCCAAAATAACTATTTGGTTTCATATCATACAAAGTAGTGAATTGTTCCGTAAATAAATAAATATAGACAAATTAAATGCGTTATTTTATTTTGGAATGAAAACCTACTTGGTACTACGATGTGCTGATGGTTTTACGGGATCGATATGATCGAGTGCTGCTAAAACCCTGCTAATTTCAGGAAATTGATTTTGAGGTGCGAGAGAGTTCGCTGCCCTCTATCTCTCTCACTGCACATCCTACTAATATTATAAACGTGAAAGTTTGTGAGGATGTATGGATGTATGGATGTTTGTTACTCTTTCACGCAAAAACTACTGAACCGATTGCGATGATACTTCGTATGTAGATAGCTGGAGATCTGGATTAACACATAGGCTACTTTTATCCCGATATTCCCATGGCATCTGAGTTACGCGGGTGAAACCGCTGGGCACAGCTAGTAATTATATATATGTAAGTATGTATACACATATATGTGTATGTCGACCTGTCTGCAAGTAAACATCCTATCAACATCAAAAGCGTACCAAAAAAGTGAATAAATGTAAACAAAGATAGCCTATTTAAAAAAAAATGTATTGTGTGTAAGGTGGAACCAAATCCTCTAAACGATTACAGTTTCATTAGGTACAAATTCATTGATTAGCAGATTTCCAAGCAATGATGAGGTAAAACAAAAATATGGATATCTGCTCTTCAACTGACGACAATTCCAAATGATGATTAACGTGACTGCGCATGTGCGTAAATTAAGAAAGAGGTAGGGAGCCTCTGCGCAGGGTTACCAACTTAGGGGTTTTCCCCTTAAATTTAGGGGGCTTATAAGTGGAATGGAATTTTTTTTAGGGGTCGTTTTAGGGATGTTTTTATTTACAAGTACAGGCAATGGGGTATTAACAAATGAAATCAAATCAAAACCGTTTATTTCAATTAAAACAGTAATAGGTACTTTTGAATTGTCAGGAGTAGAAGTCAGTGAGACTAAAGCGCTTATTACACTTGGCTGAATTCAGTCGTCTGAATTCAGTAGTTACTGGATTCAGAAGTTAGAAGCTTCTGATCACAGTGTCATAAATTCAGTTACTGAACCAATTACCGACTATAGCGTGACAAAGTTGGACGTGTGGTGCGCGTACGATGATGGTTCCAATATTATAAAACACCAAAAAATTTGTAGCCTTGGCCGCTGGTTCAATTAAAATAGAAGTAAAATAAGTAAAACTTTTTTTTTAGGATAAAGATTTTATTGAAAATAAAGATAATAGTGATGTTGATAATGTACTAAAAGCTAATAAATAATGTGTCTGTTGTTTGAATGTTTGTGAAGCCCCCGTGACACAGGAATATTAAATTTATAATGCGAGAGTTGTCTTTAAAAAAAGAAAGAAAGTATTAGAGCAAAAGAAAGATTAGTCGTAACATTAAGATTTATTGCAACGGGAAACTCATATCAAAATTTTAAATTTAGGTATTTAATATTCGGTAATATTCTTTAATATCCGTCACTTTTTTATTCGGGAATTCACGTCCTTACGCACGGAGACCCACGTAGCGACTGAAATGATTAATGCTGCGTTCCAATAAACAAAAAACGATTCGTTTTGCTTACGGACGGTAAAATTTCGTTGAATTTTCAACGAAAATTTTACCGTCCGTAAGAAAAACGAATCGTTTTTTGTTTATTGGAACGTGGCAATAGTAGGTCAGAAACCATCATGGCTTCTGAATTTAGGATGCTAACTTGCTAAATGCGATTACACTTGACTGAATTCAATAACGACCGAATTCAGCCAAGTGTAATAAGCACTTCAGTCAGTCGTGAAGCTAGTTGCCTGTTCCAATACGTAGATCCTATGGAGAAGAACAGGCAAGAAACTCCAAGCCATTATCATGGTATTATCATATTATTTGTTGGATTTTTTAACTAAGCGACCTAATATGGTTCTTGATTACTATGAATGGAATTAATAAAACATAATTGTTTTTTTGTAACCATAAAGTTTTATAACAATTCTGTGGTGAATATGGTGTCTCGATCTGTCTTATGTTGGCGGAGGGAAGTAATTTTGGAGGGGAGGAATTACGACCAAAATCACCAAAACCTTCTTCAATAAAATTCGAAAGAATATTTTATTTAGCTAGATCCTTTGCAATGCAAGTGACTTTAAAAATTCGACTACTAGAAAAAGAAACGGATGTCATTTAAATTTTTTTTATAGTTTACTTAAGTAAAATTTTTGACGTTAGTTTAGGGGTAAACAGCTTTTTGGAGTTGGTAACACTGCCTCTACGTGCAGTGATCTCTCTCGCAACGTGAGGCTTACCTTGCGTGCGCCTAGGCCCATATTTTCACGGCATCGGGAAGTAGGTAGTACGCGGGTGAAACCGCGGGGCGCAGCTAGTCAGCTATAAAAGTCATATCTATTGCCAAATGGTTTAACAATTGAAAAGTAATAAGAAACTTGAAATCAGTAACTAATATACTTTTGCACAGTACCTACTATGTCACAAACTAACTACCCCACTACGAACCGTTCTTCCGCGTCGTACCACAGCCTCTAACAGTAGGTACAATAAACTAAAATATATATTATATTGAAAGTAGGTAGGTACCTACACTTAAGGCTTCTCGTGATCACTTCAATGTGACTGCCAAGTGGTAAATTAAATATACGTTTTATTGTAAAAATAAATTATTTCTATTTACACAAGTACTTTTCCCTGCCATGCCGCAGGCCAGAGACGTGCAAAATAGTTTATAAAAAGTATTGAAACACAAATACATACTTTTTGCATTTTTTTTCAAATTCGATTTTAAAAACATTACATTACTTATATTTGTTCAGTTATGATGGGTTTTAATATGCATCTTACTGCGGAATGGTATATAAATAAACACAGGAAAATGCTAATACGAGTAGCAAAAAAATTTCGAAAAAACACCATGGGTGACATCCAGTAAGAGTCGTGCTCACAAGGCCACTATAATTTAGCTCAAACGAATTGTGGCAAAGAAATAAATACCCACACTAACACTTACTTCAAGGCCTAACCCGGTGACTCGGGCGGTCATGAACGTAGCCAGGCAAAATAATATGAATGAGGTACCGGTACTAGTTATCGTTGTAATAAATCGGTGCACCCTCCCTCCACTTGTAATAATATCTATTCGGTAGCTATGGATACTTTAGGTAAATGAAAATAGATTTTTTTTATGGTAGAAGAGTTACAAGTGCGTTGCCGGCCTTTAAGGTAGGAGTAGGGGAAAGGTGGAAGAGGATGAGAGGGAGAGGGAAGGATTAGAGCCGGTTCGAGCCGACCCATACGAGCAGAAACCTCTGCTCTCCCACGAAACTAAACTATTGTATCAAAAATTTCATAGCAAATGAAAATATTTTAGGTTTGAAAATAAAACAAGTAGTGTACATTTCGTTTCATTTATCTGTTACGTCACCACAAATAGTATGACACAATACCTATTACAGGATGGAAATCCCACTTTACAATATAATCTAACAAATTCATAATTTTTACAGGGAGTGGATGCAGGTGTACCGAATGCGGATGCAGACTTAATTAATAATATATACGATGATAAAAATTAATTCATTGAGCGATTCGAAACATCTTCAAAGTAATTATCATTATTATTACGGAATTTTTCTTTAATTATAAAAATAAATATTCAAGATGTAGCATAATGATTGTTTATCAATTCTAATCCCATTCTGATACACCGAGCGATTTCTTTAAATAATTACTGGAAAGAACAGGCAATTAGGCATTCGTCAGTCGTTCCACACCAATGATATCAAATTGGTGCGAAGTCCGCGATACGGAATGAAAGACGACTCATCGCACACATTGTCTCAAAGCTGGCAGGAATACAAAACTTGTTCGTTACATTAAAGCAAAAATTCGGAAGTTGCGCTAAATTACTAAGGCCTTAAAAAAAACATTATTTTTATTAAAAAATCCTTGTAAACCCACACTAATTCCATCACAACCTCCTAATCTGATCACAGCTTTACTTACGACAATTATTTTATACTAAACATTAAATTTTACCAGACATAAGCGGCAGCCATTTACACAATTATAGCGATTAAAATTCGTACCAAATCTGTTCTCGCGCCTACACGACTCAATTTGAAAAGCTATTCTTGTGTAAATGTCTGGGTGCTAACATTCTTTACAATTGTTACAATCATGCTTCACTAAAAAATTATTACAAAATAACAATAATTAAAAAGGTACCTACTAGGCATCTCAAGTCTAGGGCAAATAAGTACGATCTGTTATTCATTCAAAAAATAAACAATTCATTTTTGGCGAAATGAAATGTTGTTAGTTATTATATTACAAAAAATAATGATATAGTATTAAATAGACATAGTTTAGTTTGACAAAAAATATTTACATTTTCATAAGGATTCTTCACAATTTGATATGACTAAAATAATAAAACTAATCAAGCCCACAATGGTTCTTAATAAATGAAAAAAATGAATGTTGTGCATATTTTGAAACTTGACAACTTCAAGTTTGATAGTTTTGTCTCTCAATGACTAAATCAGGCTTCGTAATTTTTTTATTCGCACTCGCAAAAAGAAAACGATAACGCGCTGGAAGGTATAGCCAAAAATATAGTTCGAACAATTAAATACATTTCTGTTTAATTATAAATTATTGCTACGTCATTACCAAATTCAGGATTACAACTGACTACAAAACTTAGATGGGATATTTATTTACACACATCTAAAGCCTCGGGAACTATCAAGCATCGGCGATGGCAGAGTTATCTCATTCTTTGTATCGGAAAAAATCATACTGTAGAGAAAACTACTAAATTCCGATAAGTAGCTCTCATGTACACAATAAATCTTGGAGCAAGCGTTTTAATTCCCACTTTATATACTTTAATCGATAATGAATGAGATGCATACATACGCAGATACGCATCATCGACACGTGTGAATGATCAAACACAATCGCTTTGCTCATTAGGTCCGTGAATTAAAAACACCAACTGACCACGTCAATTTCTGACAACTATTATTGTTAATAAAGAACACATTTCAACTAGTCCTTTATAACATTTTAGTTATAGTATAGCTGTTAAAATATACGAAAGACTATTTTATGTGAACATTGAATACAATAATCATGAATTGGTGGACAGGCAATTAACATTGATACCAGATGATATCCATGTGA
This sequence comes from Callimorpha dominula, assembly GCA_949752705.1. Taxonomy (NCBI): domain Eukaryota; kingdom Metazoa; phylum Arthropoda; class Insecta; order Lepidoptera; family Erebidae; genus Callimorpha; species Callimorpha dominula. The sequence goes on along the minus strand of OX457012.1, from coordinate 6,098,408 downwards.
TATAAAAAAACAATAGAGTAAATAAAATTTGTGCGTTATATTCTTATGAAGACACCGGTACAACTAGTAGCATAAATCTGGTAAAATTCTTTACACATTTAAATATAAATCCTTTAGTTAGCACGTACGGCGCATACACTCAATGCGTTCATTATTCCAGTAACTGTCAATAACACTTTTCAATTTAAAATTTCGCCTGCAAGTGTGGTCTACTGTTTGATCAGTAAATCTTGAAATAAACTATTGAACACACAGATACGAGGACACCGCATATGCCTTATTATTATGCCTTACCTTTGTACATTTTATTTTCAGATAATAAGTCGAATTATCGAGCGTCTGAGGCCGCGTCGGCGATTTATTACTTATAGTTTGCACACTTTGGTGTAATATTATTTGAAACATATAGAGTATATCGCGACTTTTCGTTTTCTGTGGTTGAACAGTAATGTGTGAAATATGTTAACTAAAAAATCAACCCACATATTGAGTGTACACTTATAAATTACGATGATAAATGAATGGTCCACGTTAGAACTGGAATGCTTGTGGATACAACGCAAAAGACACCTAAGTCCGGATTAGTAAAAAAATAAAAGCAATTTATATGAGCTTTGTTAAGTGACTGAGCGGTGATACGACGAATAATTAATTAAGTAAATCAAATTAATTTCATTCTAGTAGAATTAAGAAAGTTAATGGACTATCCATAATAACAAAAATAGTATTGGATAATATTAAAAAATTGATTTCTATCAACTTAAACCCACTAGACTGGCAGGCCACTGCTGCGCACGTACTACGGACACATTGCATAAAACGTTGGTCGTACATTTAAATACGATTTTAGTGATACATCATTAATCTAACCGCAGCATATTTGACGCGTTCTTTTCAGATATTACAGAAACCCGGTCGTTTCAAAAATCATTGGAACAACTTCTAACCTACATAGCAGTGAACCGGCAACATTGTTTCACGCATGTATTTAAATTATATTACATTTTTTTACATTTTAAATCCATCAATTCAAATGCTCTAGAAGCGGAAGGTCTAAGGACACAGGAACGCAACTATATCTATATATAAACTGTAAAATATATAAATATTACGTATACTATTGAGTAGATACTATACGGTAGTGAGTAATATGTATCAAGGTTTTGTTTGAAATACACGTATCAGAGGAATATTATATACACGTATATCTATGATTATATAAGTTTAAACACGAACAAATCCAAGTCATAATTATGACGGTATGGTCAATATGTATATCGATTGTGGTTCTACACAGTCTACTACACAGTCAAGTCTCTGTCTGCCATCAATTATACCCAAGGAAAGGTTCGGCCTGGTTAACATTGAACTCTTTGTTAAAGAGCTTCTGGTCGCTGACCTCTGGAGATTTATTAAATCACTACTTCTGGAAGATGTTGAGGGTACTGAACTACAAATATGAATACACAGATCTTACTTTGTTGCTCTTTTACTAGATTGTATTCGGAATTTAGAATCTCAACAGTCCTCAGTGTCCCCTAAACTCCGAAACCTAGTACACAATACAAAAGGTATTTTTTATACAATCATAGATATAGTTGTATATTAAAATCGACATATTAATTAATCCATTGTCTCCATAGAACTTCGGCATTACCTAATTCGTTAAACAATGTCACACATTGCGTAGACCGTAATTAAATTATCGTAATTATCTTAAAATGTATATGATACACTAATGTACTTATACGTAACAGAATAGATTGACCACTACATGCACACAGCGATCGAAGCACAGTGAAACTTACTGGAGGCGAGGGTAGGTGTGGAAAATTGATGTGGAATTATTTGCTTCCGAAAGCGAACTCTAATTTACGTAAAACAAATATATTTTTCTATATCCAACACAGACAGATATAAAGATGATGTTATTTCATAGCATTCTTTGATATTAGTCACGTATTTTAAGGAATAACACATTTAAATTTATTTTGTGTATACGTGCGAGTTATGGTATGGTATACCACGCCATACCATAACTCGCACGTATACACAAAATATGGTGGTTATACATGGTATGTATTCAGTGATAAACAACTACAAATCATACCATATATGTAAAAGTATCTTCAATAAATAAGTGACATATTTATTTGCGTGACAACTAATTGTTAGAACAAATAATTTGTTTAAGTATTATTTTCCACAACAACCCTCACGCAACATACGAAAGACTACAAGTAATGGACACTCTCAAAAGGTGAAAACCTAACACGTACTTATATATTACGTATAATGACTCGTCCGCTCCACATTAAACGTTTTTACAACACGTTAGTCTTTAATTCTTATAACAATTAGGATCATAATAGCATATTATATGTGAGATTGGAAACTTTGATCGATTTTTAAAAGGTTTTTTCTCGTTTACATATTGGAACGAAACGCATTTGAAAGCATTAGAATCCTATTGCATAGCAATTTAGCACTGTGAACATATTCTATATTCTAAGAAGTTTTCAGTGAACTACACACGTTTGGTTTAAAAATAATTAGTATGTAGACATTAAAAATCTGTTTTAAATAGGTAGCACAAATGGCACATGTGTGACACGGCACAATTGAAATTTTAGTAAAACCCCCTCTAAGAGGCTCGTCCAGGACTAGCCTAGTGCACTCGAGTGGGTCACTGGGTAAGTGATGCTTTGGTACGGATAGTTAGGTGTTAATTGTGAGTGATACAATGACGAAGCATCGACTAACAACTAGAGAAGTAGTTCCTCAATCCCCAATGGAACTTTCTGATGTGGCCGTTTTGCGGACAACCGGTAGTGCTACAAACTAGTGGTACTGATGATATTACCAAGAGTATTAACTTTTAAACTTCGCGTTCCCAAATCCAAAGGTATGTAATTTTCAATACGTAATCACGTAGAAGTAATTTTTACAATACATTTTTGTTAAATCAATATGTCATTCATTTGACTCGAGTTGCCAATAAACAGTAAATCAAATAAGGAAAAGAAATTCATCCTCAATTTATAAAGCATCAAAATTACAAAAATAGAAGTTAACGAAGTTTGTAGTACAATTTTATTATTCAGGCCATATTAACAGATGTAATTACGTTTAAGACTTTAAAATTGATAATATGACTACTTAAAGCATACTTAACTCAGGAATAAGTAGCCCCCCAATACGTGGGAAGGACCAAAATATAGTTTGCAAAATGTGGGTGTTTAATTTGCCGCTTTCTACCCCTTTGGGGATACAGGCTTGATTGTATGAGTATATACTTATATTGTAGATGTTTTAAACTTATATATTTTTTTACTGCTTGTGTTTGTTATTTGCATTTTGAAATTATTTGAATCCTTGTCTTTTAACTTTCAAATGCGTTACATACCAACTACAGAAACTGAATGAGTATAGTAAGTAATTAAATAAAAAATACTAAAGCAAGCACCGTTAGAGGTAGAAGGAGCGAAAACGCTATGTCCGCCGACATTAAATACGATGCACTGTTACACGAGGCGAGGGGAGACGACGGCAGATACTCACGATAACAAAATATTGCATTATTTACAAATATATAATATAAGACTTAGAATCTATATATAAATAGGTGAAGACAAAACAGTTTTGTACCTTTTCCTGCTGTTTGCCATTTTTTTTGTTTAGTAGCTAGTAACAAACTTTCGTGTACAGACACCGGCACGAGTCGTAAGCACAATCTTTTAAAAATAAACTAGCATACAGTACAGTAGTAAAGTATACGGCAGCCGAATGATACCTGCGAACCCAATAGACCACGAGCATCGACTGACGAACCAATCACGTGCAGCGTCAGCGTGGTCAAAGTCATACCGACCAATGAAAAGTGTACTCACGACTCGTGCCGGTAACCGTAATCACTAGAAAATATTTCGAAAGATTATTTTCTCTACGTTTGAGTGCTTAATTGTTTTCAATAATTTAATAAAAAAAATATGGTACAGGGGCAACCGACCAGACGGGTCATCTGATGGTAAGTGAGTGTCGCCGCCCATGGACACCTGCAACTCAAGAGCCACAAGTGCGTTGCCGGCCTTTGAAGTGGAGTAAGTGCTTTTCTTGGAGGTTTGAATGTCAGTCCGGATATACAATACACAGAATTCCGGTGGCATTTATAATTCTGGGCTACCACTAGTTTGCATGTAGAAATCCGCACCTTGCACAAACCTCGTTCAGGTACACAATATTGAATCTCGTTTTTCACTTACGAGTAATTGTTGACAAATCATATTTCTTTGCTTTAGATAAATTTTTTTTTTTCAATTATTTATCTTACTTTACGGATTATGTAAGATTTATAATTTGATTTAAACGAGATAATAATCCAATAGAAAGATGGAATATGTTTCTTCTGAATAGATTTATAATGAAAAAAATAACCTGTGCACCATAGCGCTTTCAACGCGATCGTCTCCCCCAAGTTTCTCACTATACTATGGCAACACTGTATACAGTCCTCACTGTTTAACAACTCTGACCACCTAGTTGTACCCTAAACCTTACAGCCGCTACTAATTCGTTATCTCGCCTATCTAGCTATTTTTCTTGCACACCAACCATCACCAGTTTATCTGAAAGAGATAGAAAATGAAAATTACTCTGAAGAAAATCGTAATCAGATATGAATAAAATTTTACTATACTTGAACATCTTTTACAAAGAACACTGTGCACCTTACTATGGGAGAGACACACACGGTAGACCAACGAAATACTTGGGTTATGTCTATAGGTATCTCTAGTATACAATGACATGGGTAGCACCCTCTGTAGCTAGCACAAAGAGTGGGCAGTGTCCTGAACTCTTGTTACATGTACAGAATGTATAGAAATATACATAGCTAGAAATATATAGCTGGTAGCTAACGCCGGGGATTATTAATAATAATGTGTCAGTATTTTAGGTTTTGTATGGGAACGATGATTAACTATTATCTTATCTCTACCGTGTACTGTGTTTTTGGACCGAGTGTGGCTTTCACTCGACTGAGGTCTTTATTAAGGTCGTAATTCGTAATAGCATTGAACGGAAATCGATCGCGCGGCCTCTGACTTTGGCGTTGAAGATCTACCGCCATGCCAAATAGGTTTTCAAATAAATATACAAAATACACACATGGACATATATAGAGGAACGCAAAAAAAAGGGTAGTGATGGTATGGGGGCGGCACTTGCTTACGAGCACGTACGGAGCTACACATCGTGGGAAATGGGTTTCTGACAGCGGCAAAATACAAAACGAACATCTTAGAACAAATGGTAATGCCTTTTGTTCCATACATAGGAGATAATTTTCTGTTAGTGCATGATAATGCTCGACCCCACTTTGCTGCCATAGTTTTGGTATACCTTCAAGAGGTCGACATCGAAGTTTTGGAATGGCCAGCCTGCTGTCTAGATCTAAACCCGATAGATATCTGGGATAAATTGGGAAGACAAAATAAACAAAGAATGCCATCAGTAACAAACTTAAGACAACTGAAAAGGGCATTGGTAGAAGAATGGGACCAAAGGCCACAAACTTTTATTGACGATTTAATAAAAAGTATGCTCAGACGGATAGAGGCAATTTTGACAGCGAGAGGTACAACGGGTACTGAATGTGTTTACTTGTGTCTATGTTACATTAAATTACAGAAGGAATCAGTCATTTGATAAAGTTTTGGTATGCAATATGATAAGTTGAGAGTTTTCCGTATCCTCGCATTACATCAATAAAAGATAACTGACAGTAATTTGGTTTTTTTTGGTGAATATTAAGATTCTTTATTTAACTAAGTCTACTTTAATGAAAGCATAATAAACGTAAACAATGCTTTTTTTGGTAATCTAACCCTTTTTTTGCGTTCCTCTAAATATGTCGATGTGTGTATATTCCTCCAAGCGTATCTCGAAAGCCTGTTGTAGTAGTAATAAAATGTGTTGTGTAACAGTTAAGTTAGTTAATTGGCGGGCCTGCTGGTCTAATGAGTCTGAGGCACAAGGGTTCGATTCCCATCAAGTACAAATAATTGTATAACGAGCACGATCATTTGTTGTGTCTGTGTGTAATTGATCTATAATCTATAATATAGGGGCGTGTGAGGGATGTCGTACACGTTCAGTGGCGCGTGTGGAACGCCTTGAGGCAGAGCGCGCAGGACCACGAGCCCTCGGGCGGCGTGTCGAGCGGCGGCGCCAGGCAGTACATGTGGTAGCCGCGGTCGCAGTCGTCGCAGAACAACAGCTGGTCCTGCAACAATACCACCCAATACTTCATATAACATATTACTCGTGTGCGTATTTTCTTACAGTTAACATAATTTATACAATTGTCAAGTCTTTTATTTCCTAATCATCAAACTATAGCAATAAAAGGCAGTGATTTGATAATAGAAAAAATTAAGTCTACACATTATACAAGAGTTAATTTATGCGATTTTGTACCAAAGCTATGTAGTATGTATTTAATGAAAGAATCTGATTAGAGTTAAGATCAAGTTACCGTAGTCATCCCACAAGAGTTAAAATTTGAGTGTGTGCTCATTATTCGTTTTGTAAGTTTACTACCGTCCATTGAATGTAGGAAAGTATCATATACATATACCCATGTGTATATCTGCAACCGCGATATACACATGGGTACTTCTACTCTATGGGTAAATTCTACTCTATCGGTTGTAACCACAACCGATGTAGAATTTCGCTCGTAATAATTCGACACATAACTTCTTTTTTACGTGCTACATACTGCACATTTCCCATTCATAAGCGTATGAACTCTTTACACTAGTTATAAGAGTCTCGTTACTTGAAAGATCAACGTTGTAATCGAAAGTAGATACTATTATTTATTATGTGTGTGAACCAAGCTTTGTCGGCTTACCTTCAGAACACTCACGTCTTTCTCCCTATCATCTCTTTACAGAGCTGTCCGTGATAAAGTCAAACTGTTCTAGAATAACACTAAGATCGAAGAACATTTCCAATTAAACAATTTTTGAAGTGAAAACTTTTTTTTGGCACATTGGGCACTGAATTCGCGTGACCGTCACGCTCAGATGACATGTGTCAATTATGTTTTAACTTCTGACGTGCAGTTCTACGACTGACAGTTTTGTTTTAATTACATATTCACGGTATTGTAACATTTGCAATATTATACTTATTATTTTTACACTTAAACACTTTAATACATGAAAGAACATGAACAGTTGTAATAAAAAGTGTAAAAGTTGTTGGCGAACCAATAAATAAAAAGATGCTACTTCAAATGAAGATGTATCATATATATATAAATAAATGCATTCGTTAAACTATTATATACTTACATCATTGTCACTGGTACCACATACTGAGCAACACTTGCACTCGATGCACTGCCAGCGGTACTTGCGCACCGACACTATCATATTCACCGTGAACTGCAGGCACGTTGGGTGACCTGTACAGTGAGTTGGTACATTCGTTAATACAGTTTCCGTGAGGGATAGAATAACAAAATGCACACAATGGTGACGATTCTGTCTCTAATTAATCACTTTAAATGTGTAAAACAATTGCACAAACAAATTGTTGTGTATTACCAACAGAATCGAGTCATTGTGTGTTTTGCTATATCAAGGTATAATATAAATAAATACTTTTAATAATTTCACTAATTGTAAGGCACATGATATTTTCTTTTCTTACCTTATAGATATCTTCGATCACCATCACAAATTATTATGGTTTAAAGTTATTTCGTTTTTTTTTAAATGGGGGAAACAATGTGCCGAACAATAGTGAAAAACAATAAAAAAAATAAACAACACTTAATAAAGGTTACTAATGACTTACAATTTATTATTGAAGATAAAAATGTCTTAAGGGAAGTGCACATTCACTATTCTTCAGCACAGCAATACTAAATAAAAATCGAAACGGTTCGAATTCATACAGTTTAATTCTGATAAAGTAGCATTTTACAAAATAAAATAAAAAACATTAAAATTCTATATTCTCTCGGACTTACGCTAAAATAAAAGAAATATATTTGAATAACAACAACGGAACTTTTTTTTCTAAAAAGAATAGGTTATTTTTAATCTTTGGGTATTCGCATTTATGCACTTCCCTGCAGGCATTATACTTCCGAGTAAAATTTTGCCGAGATAGCATTAAAATATATAAAAAACATAATATTATGGTACCAAATAGACATTTATCATAACAAACATTAATGTTGGTACTATAAAAAGTACCAATCACACTAAAGGGTAGTGTCAAAAACACCAACATATTACATCTTTTCGCAAACAAACAAAATAAATAATTAATCTGCGATTATGCGTATACATGTATATTTTGATTCTATTTTCTTTATCTATACGGATATTTATTGTTATTTAGTTTAAAATTAGTATATATGTTTATTTAGCGTACATAAAGACCGTATGTACCAGCTGAGTATGAACAAACGATAAAGCTTTGGCCGAATCCACTAACTTGACATTGTAATTTGCTAAATTATAATTAGATTAATATTTATTGATAACTAACCAAGTTATAGTAACTAGAGATTAATTTAATCATGACCTCATCAGTTTTGGTTTTTGCAATAAAAAGTTTTCCTATTTTTTTATCAATAGGTAGCAGTCAGATGAATAAATGTATACAAAAAGATAGTCAATACAAACCAAACTTCCAAGTGTCAAATGCGATTGACAAAAATTATGTTAAGTCTTTTTAATTTTTTACTAACTACTAAATCCTAACACATACATACGGGTAAGAATAGTGAATTATATAAAAAAGTTACAATTGCACATACTAAGGCACCTAACAGACGAAGACACATAACGATTGCTGGTTATATTTAATACACGATTATTATATATTGAAATATATACTTTTTAAGGTCTTCTTCACATTGTAATTGAATGCTGGAAGAATAGAATAAGGTTTATTGTACACCGTTACAAGATAGGTAGGTGAGTATACAAAATTGATATGTACAAAGGGCGGCCTTATTCGATAAATGCAAGCTCCAGGCTACATTAGGATGGACAAAAATGAAGTTACAGCAGAAACTAATGCAAGAACAGCAACAGTCCGAAATTTTCTTTACAAAACTTGACTTGTATTATTTTTACTTTTCTATTAATAATATCAGCTCTTGCACAAATTAATAACAAAGTAAATATTTTTAATACGATTGGAGCGAAGGATTGAATTAAGATAATTTATATTATATTTAACGTATATTTCAGGGGGGCTCGGTTAACAGCACATTTTTAACACAAACGGTTGTCCTAAAGTCGTAATATATATTTATTTACTCAAAGATAAATATCCTGTATCTCTGAGAGATAATTTGGTTGTTCTATGTAAAGAGTGTACCTGCGACCATCGCATTTACTGCGCGTGTACGGAGAAGTACGCGGCCATCATAAATGTTAATTATAAAAAGTTATATTTCAATGTACAATATAAAGACATAAAAAAGACGGTAACTTATATTTATATTTCAAAGCTCTATTCGATTAAAGGCACCGGCACCAAGATTTAAGTACATCTGTACCGACGACTTGAAACTTTGCCTCCTCATAATTCAAAATTCTATACTGCATCTACAATATAACTAAATCTACAATAAAATATAACTATTATAGTATTTAAGGAAAAAATGACAATACACAATAATATGTAATATATTTATATGTAGGTTTAAAATATAATTAAAATATAATGTCGTCTAAAAAACCTTAAAACTACAACAAAATATTTAATATGCTATAGGAATGATATTTTATGTAGAATGCGCAGGTGATTTATTCTGTGACAGATATGTATGTAATGTATGTTTGTAATCGTTATAAAATCTTTATAAATATGTAAATATTCTTATTTTCATATTTTCCTCTCCTACATTCTCTTACACTGTATTTGACCCGGCTAACTTGCCCTGTGTCGTACAATTTTACCTACCCCGACGACCGGTAGCTGGCGGCTCATTACGTAGTGCGTATACCTCTAAACGGACTAATGACAGCCATATTGGAAACCTGAGAGCGGTAGCAATCACAGTAAAAAGCGAAAAAGCGCTCTCACGCTCAGTACTTAATTATGTAAGTCGCATTACACATTTACTACATATTCTATTTAAATTTATATAGTTTATCGCACGATCAATATTAAACTTTATTGATTCACTTTATGAGATTTATTTATGTTTCGTCGTAGTTAGCCATGTGGTATACTATTAATGTATGAATTTATTTATAACACTTGAATATATAGGTAATAAACTATATTTAGTAAAATATAATAATAATAATATTTGAAACATTTATTATAAAATGTAATTGTTTAAATGGTAACCTACTGCCGGTTTACACGTTTGGTCTTATTGATGTTTAAAATAATTATGTGATTTTATAAAGCAAGTTTAAGCGACAAACTAAATAAAACGAAAGTTATCGAATTTCAACATACACACACACACACCAAATATATCCCGCGCATTCAACATCCGATTAAGATAGTACTTTAAACTTATATGTTTAAGATCTTTGAGTTGCATCAATTAGTGGTAAAAAAATGGGCACGAATAAGCTGTACATATATGCATAACAAGCAACGATGAGCCCGTTTACGACAATGATTTGATTTTAAATGTAGAATGTAGCAGTGGACCACTCAATTGATTATGTCTAAATGTGCCACTTCAGATCGAACCAGTTCCAACATGGTTTACAATTCGAAACATCAATATAATTCTATTTAAGGAATATTTTTATTTAATAAATATATTCGTGACATAGAAATTTCATGACGCATACATTCTACAATTTACAAGTGCTAAACGTTTTCATGCGCTGTGGGGACAGGACAAGCTCGCACAAATTAACCCCAGTGAAAACACAGATGCTATCAGTCCATTTAAGTAATAAAATAATGGATTAACTTTATTTAGATCGCAATCCAACGTTTTCCTAATGATTTTGTTCATGCATTCTCAGCATGAATAAAATACATATTCAAAAAATTCATATATAAAAATTAATCCAGTTTCTTTAGGTATAACCTCAGTTGACAAAGATTTTCTGTGAAGTCTGGTTAGGTTTGATTTCTCTACATAGTTAATTATATACTGTTATATAAATTTTTTATACCCTATCAAGAGCTATGATCTTAACACTAGATAACAGTATCAAGTGTTTACTCGGCAAATGAAATATGGATAACAAGAGAGTTTTAGCATGCTTCATTCCCTAACAACACTTGTCTAAGTTGTGTATCTAACAATGCGACACTATGCAGTTACAAAAAAAGTTTGAAAAAAGAGCGTTTGAATTTCCACATATTATCACCGGATAATATAGCAGGTAGAATGTCTCAAATTACAGGTTTTAAATACAACGTATTTTTTTATTTCTTAAGAAAATCCATACAAGCTAACATGCTTTAAGTTAGTTTTTATGGACTTTCTCAATATAACGAAGTGAATAATTCCAAAATAAAAAATATGTTCGATTTTAAATCTAACTTTACGCTACAGTTATGCCCTTTCAGTGAAGCAAGTGTCGCATTGTCAGATACACCTGTATAAATATATTTATTCAATAGTTCAGCGATGGTTGCATATTACTTTAAATATGTAGCAGCGACCAAAATATACCTAGAGAACGCATAAGGAATGTTTATGAACATGGGAGACATTCTGTGACATACATATATTATATGTAACATAGAACAGATATATAATATCTTATTCTATGTTATGTTACATCTGTTGTATTTGTAAGGGGTTAATCTGTAGGTACTTATACTATGGTGTTATTTTGTAGTAGAATATACTCCTATTACATATACTTTATCAACACAACAATCTAAAGCTTTACCTTCATAAACAGTAAAAGAGATGTAGTTATTAAATATTAATTCTATCGAGACCCGAGAGACTTAAATTTTTATTAAACTGTTAACAAAATAGACGATGATCAAATCATAAAGGCGACCACGTGACTTATCACCTCAAAATTTAACTGACTGAGCTGACTGACAATAGTCAAGTAAACTGACTGACTTATGACTACACTGAAATATGAACTGACTGATCATTGACAACAGTAAAAAAATACTTCTAGAAAACGAACGGTGCTATTCAAATTAATTGTACGTTTGTACATTTTTATAGTAGGAGATCCTATACCGTTTTCTTACATTTATAAAAAGTTTTAATGGATTTTATCACAAGATTACTTTCAGTGACCAACAATATCTTGAGGTAAGTGTATGTGCATTTAATATGATATTTAAGTTATTAAATTTTCACTTCTCAGTTCCCACATAGCTGTGTCGTCTATTAAACGAACAGCCGTCAACTGCTGTAGAAATAAATGAGCCCTGCATTTAATTCTGAATAACAAACTGATTTGAGATACATTTAGTTTTAAGATACAGCGTTGTATTAGTTGAATGTGAGGAGAAATCAATCTAGCAATAAGTATATTTAATATGCGCAATAAAATCCATTAAAAAGGTTTTATTTAATTTATAAGGTATGTGCGTAGTCGTGTGACCGTAATGGTATGCGTGCTAATGACTTGTTTCATAGCGTGACTAGATAAGCTAGGATAACTGAACGTAAAGCGCATCTTTGATAAAATCAAATTAACGCCTGTATTTGGCATGGAGCAAAGCTATTACTAAATAAATCTGTGTGTAGTGTTGCCACACATGTCTATAAAATCACGATGATCAGTTGATTAACAATAAATTTAAAAAACAATAAAGCTAAATATAAAGCTTTTTAGTGACATTTAAACACTATCAAGTTCTTATGATCTCCACAATCTGAGCGCAATTTACTAGACATGTCTAGCAACACCTAGACCTAGAATTGCCTAAGAAAAACATAACTTTGTTAAGGCACTCGTACTCACTAAATATAAAAAAATATTAGGGTATAAACATTACAACAGACAACAATTTAAAATATATCATCATTCATTTGGCATCCATTGTCACATGTGTTGATATTTCAGCATGGCAACACCAAGATCACAAAGTGCAAACATCCATATATAAATTTATAACATCACAATGATATGCAATTAAAATTCCTATGATTAAATTATAGTTAAGATATTTCAAACTCGAAATATTTTATTGTGATGCCACAATTTTAATACAAACAACATATAATCTTTTTCATATATAAAAAGGCTTAAGAGAGTATGAAATCTGGAATGTATAATTTAAAAATCTAACCACAAACGAACATACTTTCTTTGGTAAGACCGACAATACACCACTTCTGTGACGAATACAAACATAATTTTGAGACTGACAACACACAAATAATAATACTCAGATTAATTATTAATTTGATTCCACGTATACATCACATTCGTAACTTGGACTTTGACGCGAGGAAGGTGATACGGGATATTGCCCGTACTCGTCGTGAAGTAGTTTAGTTTGGGACGCAAAGGTGTCAAACGCATCTGCAGAATATGACATAGAACTAAGTATTTCAACTACTCCGTTCAGTTTTATATTTTCTCGTAGATGCCTGTGGCGTTCGCAGACGCGATTCTCGAGATGATAGCAGCTGGATTTAGGGAGGCCATTGCGTGGAGGCCTGCCTCTTCGCTTACCTGAGCGTCCGCAGTCGGAACAACTGACTAGTTCCTCCGGTGTACCCGTCTTTTTGTTCTCTCGGTCGTCGCCGAGGCAAAAGTCGCAGTAGGGTGATGGTGAAGCCTACAATAGAAAAATACATGGTATCAGATTTGAAACAGTTCAGGAACCTAATTTTGTTTAATATGCTTTTGACACAAAAAGAAATAAAGGATAGCATGCATTATTGGGTTTACTGCAATTATGTAACTACCTTCTGTTGCAATTACTATACTTTTATTATAATATGTCAAGATATGGTGTTGACCTTAGTGTCAGGCTCTTTATGGTCCATAGGCGCGCCGCTGATAGATGGAGCCGGAACGGGCGGGGGAGGCGCAGTTGTCGTCGCAGCCAGCGGCACATGCGCTGAGTCTGAGCTTGACGTGTCGGCTGAGGCGGGCCTGGGAGGGGGAGAGGCCCGCCGAGCTGTGGGTGCTGGAAGCCCTGCTGTAGGTAACAACTCCTTTTTAAGATTTTGTTATTAATATTTTATTTGAACATGTAAATTAGCATCAGGTTTCATGCAATAATAATGGGCATACTGAATCATAGCTCAAGAGATAATGGCTCGTATATATTAATTTAGTACCTATATGAAAATAAATACAACATGATTTTACCAAGGACTCTAAAAATAGCATTTAACAATACAAAAATATATTTTTTCCATGCCTATAAAGTATTATATGAAAATATCTATACATATAAAAATTAATCCCTACTTCCCTTGGTCACGCTGCGCTGTAACTTGAGAACAACTTAACCGATTTCACTTTGTACAAAGTTTTTACGGAATTTAAAATGAAGGAAATTGCGCAGAAAATTGGAAAATTTCCGAAAATTATGAAAATTTGCATACAAGTTTCCAGCAGCAAAGAAAGGGACATAGGATACACAACTTTTACGTGAGCGACGCCGCGGGAAAAAGCTAGTAAGTGATTTAAGTAAATTGATGATATAGTTTTTTAGTAAAACATAGATGTTCTTGTTTGTGTTCACATGTTCTTGTTCAAGCACAGATGCTTGAACAAGAACATTCAAGAGACAGCGTTAGTGAGTTGCTGGGCGGAGATAGTTAAATAAATGACGCGCTTCAGTACCTACATCCCTGCTACGTTTAGTAGACAAATATTTTTGTTTATATCACTAAATTACTTATATCACCAATTTACCTTTACTCTATTGCTTGAAGTTTCAAAACATAAAATAATATCTATCCTACTAACGTTCCATTCAACTAATGATAGACGAACTCCACTGAGTACGTCTTTGTAGATAGGTCTAAATGCAAAGCCACCACCATGCCAACCAACTTTCGACACATTTACGGGACGAACCGAAATAACAAACCAACATTAAACTACTTTACTAATAATCAACAACAGTAATCCATGCACAAACCGAAATTGTATATATGTTTTTGTATCGTCATTGAGACACGACATTTAAAACGCTATGGTAAACACACATAATAATATATTTATATACATATATGTTTATCCTTAAAAATTTCAAGCATTTTACACTACTGCACTACGTGTTAGATTTGGCATAATTTGGATAACAGAATTTTATACAGGAACACATAAAAAATATATTGATATAATTATTATTTTAAAATGTTAAGAGTAAAACTCTACAGTGACAAATAAGTATGGATCAAAACTTTTCTTATTCAAATGTCACACATGCACCGGTCCATAAGTAATAAAAAGAAGAAATATCTTCGTTCAAAGATACTTTAAATTAGAAACTTACTCGAACAGAACATATTTTAAAGCTTTTAAGAACTTTTATCTTGTTTAGAAAAATGGTTTTCTTCTAATATTTTTTTCTTTTTTGATGTTTTACTTTTGTTTTAGATAAAGATATTTACAGCAATTTAAGGTTTAAAAAAATGTTTTATCGATAAACACTGAGATGTGGATACCATATTGGGAAAGCATAGTCTAATTATATCATGGGATTTTTCTAACAGTAGTGGGAAATATTTAGGAAAGCTACTTAAGAGAGATACTTCAGGAAAGAAAACTCATTAAATACTTATTCCTCTACTTTTAAGCAGGTTATGATTTGTAAGGCTTCAACTGGACTTAGACTGGCCTGTTGGTCTAGTGTTTAGTGACCCTGACTGCTGGGTCATGGGTTCGATTCCCACCCAGGACAAATAATTGTGTGATGAGCATGATCATTTGTTCTGTGTCTGGCTGTAATTTGTCTATAATATGTATGTATTTAGAAATATATAAGTATGTTTACCAGCAGTCTGGTTACCATAGTACAGGCTGGGCCTAGTTTGGGATCAGATGGTCATGTGTGAGATGTGTAAAGTTATTATTATTATTAAGTATTAAAGTTTTATGGTAATAATCTGGGAAATAAATCTTAAATGACTATGACACATAGTGCCTTGATAGACAGTGTTACAATTCATTGATAAAACAGCGAGAGATGTAAATATGAAAATGGGCAGCAGACGACAGCCACGAGCATAATTGGGACTAACTTTGACTTTTAACACACTGGAGTAGAAACAGAAAAGGATTTATTAAGTACAGTCAGCTACAAAAATCCATTAACACATTCAAATTTACAAAATACAAACAAGAATTAGCCGTACGTAACTTAATGTATTTTATTTATTTTCTGTAACATCCTCCTTCTGCCCTTTCTCCAAGTGTGTATTTGAAGTCGGTTCAATATATCTTCGTCTCCACAAATTTTATGCGGCATTCCACAAATTTTATTCGGCATTAGCACCGTGCAAACGAGTATATAATATTTGGACTGTTACAAAAATGGCTACTATAGCAACTAATCTACAACTGTCTACTATACATGCCCACTCACCAGTCCCAACAACAGGATTATTCAGAAAGGTGACATAACTGTCTTGATACTCCGTGGCGGGTTGCGCCAGGGAGGGCTGGTGCGCGGGCGGCGTGTGCGCGCCGGGCCGCGAGTCGCGCGAGTCGCCGTCGCTGGCGCCCGCGGGCGGCCCGCCGCCGCCCCCGCCGGGGCCCGACGCCGGCTCCTTGTGCGTGTGCGTGAAGTGGTAAGTCAAACCCGGACGCGTCTTGTACTTGGCACCGCATACTGTTTAGAAAAATTAATAAGTTTTAGTTGTAGGAACTTAATACACCAGTACCAATTTTATAATGATTCGTCACACATTTAATTTCACATAAATAAATTTAATATATTACTTACCGTCAGTGATGCCTCCGTCTGCACTATCACAGTAATACGTTCGTTGTAATAATAGTATGGTATAGAGTTAAGCGTCAACAGAACAGAACAGAGGAGGCACCACGACGGCGACGGCGAACAGTAACGAAGCCTTCCAATAATTATCCGTCATCAATCATTATATAGTATAGCTGAAGGAAAATTTATAAGAACATTCTTTTGAAGAGATAAGTTTGGTGCATTCTTATTTTGTAATCTATTCTACCTCGAAAGAGATTAAGGCTTTTATTTTGGGAGAATTTTGCCTCATTTTCAAGTACTTTCTTGATAGCCAAAAAAATGAGACTGAAGAAAATTGTTTTTTTATCTATCTATGCATGTTTTTAAATTTCATTTAATATTTATTACTTATCACAAAAAAGAGTGCACAAAACTTGTATAAAGCAGAAGATTTGTGTAACATTTACATAAAATCTCAAGGCGTACTTTTGAATAATTGAGAATGTTCTTATATGTACAAAGTGGTGGAAAGCCGGCCCGTCGTGATTCATTCTTTGTTCAGTTCTAAGGACGCTCCGCGGGGCACGTATGATTGATGACTTCAAATCTATGGATCGCCCAGCGCTACCATTTCAACATCATCTTTGCACATTTCTCTTAATGTGATGATATGTAGCTGTAGATTTTGCTGTGAAATAACGTATTAACTACTATAAGATTCAACCGATTTAATGTAAGATAAGATGTGTATCCATTAAACAATTATTTTTTTCAACAAGTTTTATTGGACAAACATATATTTTAAATCTTTTATATTTATCTTGTAAGCAAATTTACGTTGATAACAAAATCTACAGCAAGGCTTAGATTTATAAAGCAGATACGATAACTTAAAATTAATATTGGAATAAAAACTAGTACATTGGATAATTTTATTTGTTATTCAACATAAATATTTCTTGTATAAATTCATAACAATCTTTGGGTGATAATAGTACACGGTCGAGCAGAAAAATGTTCTTTTTTATTAGCATTGAAGAAAAATATTCTAAAATGGTTTCAATTTTCTGCGCGGCAGTGTAGTTAGGGTCTAAGAATAACATCAATCGCCTAATACTTCACTGCTCCGTTACATACAAGAAATAATAGAAATATGGACAATATTACCGGTAGTTTGTATAAAAGTATAACTGTAGTGCATTAATTCGATCATTATCAACATTGTACACATATAAACTGAGAGTAACTAAAAACTTAACCTATAATGTTGATATTGACCGGACAATGACAATAAAAGACTTCGGTTATTTTGAAAAATCCTGCATGCAATAAAATATGATGTATTAAAATTCTAAAATATGTTTCACTGTAAAATCTGTATTAGTAAAAATGCGTATCACAAAAACATTCATATCATTATGTATATTTATATCCATAAATTTTGTAGGTAATGATGTCATATTTCTAAACAATTAATAATAAAATATTATTGTTAACCAAACGCATAACACCTGCACAATGACTAAAATTTTACTATAATACTGAAATTTTAATATTAGTATCTCGTGAAATACATGCGAGAAATATATTTTGACAATATCAGACTTGGCACCGAGCCTTAAATAGGATTTGAACAATTTCCAAATTACCCTAACATCGCGCTATCCTTTTGAGACGAGAGCACAGTATCGTAAGAACACGTTTTACCAACCAGTATCAAAAGCGCCAAGTGGATTGTTGAAACTGGGTCTTGTAGTATGGTCTCGGCATGACAAAACAATTTTTATAATGGAAACTTTACCAAGAAGTGTATATTTTAGTACTTCAGGAATCATAGAGTTATTATGGTAAATATTTTTTATCTAATTACAATTTTTTTATATTTTTTAAATTAATAATTCTAATATTTAAATATAAATTCTAATATCAGGAAATTGTAAATAAGACACATTATATGCAAGAAATCGGAACTCAGATACAGGCCATCAACAATTTAGCTTGCAAAACTTTAGTCATTGATCATAGAGAAAACAGAGAATTTCACCTAAGATTTATTACAAGGAAAATAAATAAACTATCACAGACATATGAGTCGACACGTTCAAACCAATCAGTGCGTTAATTTAAAAAATAATTGTGATTTAAAATTGTGATTATTTCATAAGATCGGGTTTAAAAGGATGTGACGCAAGCTATGATTGATCTATCGACAGATTAAAAAGTATTCAACAAGAAAACATTGTTTTAAAATTCCATGTACGATTGGAGGTTGCTCAAAAAATTATCAAGTTTTTCTAAAATGTTAGAACTAATTACGAGTGACGCTGATAGATAAGTTAGGGGTTCGTGGCTAAGTGGTAACCGAGTAGGTTAACACATTACAAAGTTAAGTAATGCTAGCCAGGTCAGTCTTCCACTGACCATTCTTAAAACATTGAGACCCCTCCGTGCCTCGGAGAACACGTCAAGCCGTCGGTCCCGGATGCCATACGAACATCTGTGGCATGGTTACGGGTAGTTGGAGCCCTAAAAAGTCCGACAACCTGGTCTATCTACAGAACTTCAGTATCGCCTAGTAGGGTTGTAGAGGTCTGATGGCAGTCGCTTCACGTAAAATAGTGAAGTTCGGTATCGTGGTTAGACTAAAAGCCGACCCCAACTTAATTGGGAAAAGGCGCGGAAGATGCTGATAGATAAGTTATAGCCCAAAGATAAAGTGAAGCTGGTGTTTCTATCTAAAGAAAGCTCGAGTTCTCAGGAGCGCGTTACTTATTGCAATGGCTACCTTTGGTCTTCGAAAATAACTTAGAACCGAAATGTGGTCAAAATGTATATTTCTAGCGGCGATATCTTTTTTTTGGGTTTGTTTTGCAAATCCTAAAAGATTCTATCTGATTCATTCAACACTAGTTACGTTTTGAGCCTGTTAAGACCCACCGTACCACTGACCAAAGCTCGGTGGCACGGTGGGCCAAAAACGATACTACCAAATAGTGATGGAACACCCGGGACTAATATTGTCGTCTAAATTGCATAATGTGTAATTGGATATTTGCGATTTCTTTCGTTATTTTTTTTTCCAGACCATAGCATTAAGTATATTATTATGTCATATTAGCCAAAATGCATTTGCATAGACAATGTAATTTCAAATAATTTTTCATACCGCAGCGTATCCAGCATTTTTTTTTAGAAACAAGATCTCTTTTCATGGATTCGATATTGACATTTACTAACAGAAATTTTGTTCTGTGGTATTTGTTAAATAATTTAGTAATATATATTAGTTTAAACTATAATTACTAAAATACAGGAATCAGAATTAAGTATCATTCAAATAAATGGCGGAACTTCCTTCTGGAATTACAGATACCATTGTCACAAAATATATAAAATTGACTCTATGATATGGCGGTGCTCATCTTACATAAAAACTAAATGTTGTGGTTCAATCAACATATGCAAGGTTATATATTATTTTTTAATTTAATTGTTTTTTTTTTGAGATAGATAGTTTCTCATAAGGCATTTTCATTTTGTTATTGTGATGCATACAAATCATTCTTCCTGTTTTATTAAAAACGTATCAAGGATTAAATTTACCAACCGAACAATTTCCTCCTTATGAAAGCGTTAATCACTTTCGACATGACGCTCGGAACAATAATTAAGCGATTATCTCTTTGAGGAACCGGACAAGCAAACTCGTATACTAGTTTTTGTTCAAATGACACTCGAAAAAATCATACGACAGCACGTAAAAGAAGTCATATAGTTTTGTTTAAATTACTACGATAGGTAATAATAAAATTTTGAAAATAGAACTTAGAATTTTAAACTATTTAACTAAAATATATTTCTATTTCAGATAGTATCGTTTTGACACACCATACCATCAGTGGTATGGTCAGTGGTACGGTGGGTCTGATATGAATTTGAGCAAGCAACTGACCAAGAATGCACGCCATAGTATAAGTAGTACTATTTTTAGGTATTACATATAATCGAATCGAAGATCAATCATAGCTTTGAGTCGAAGTCGAGATATTTAACAGCGATTCTCTTAACAAAACATGTAGTTTTAGAACATAAAAGGGCACTAGCATTAAGGTTCTAATACAGCAATTTTTGATACACATTTATATAATATGTTGGCGACATTGGCCATTTTGAATCAAAATCACCAAGATATCAAACATAGTGAAGTTCATATTATGTTGATTTGCACAAAATAACAACCGCATAAGAGCCGCAGTGTTAATTTAGTTCAGTGGTCTAAGTGAAGAGAATCGCATGTAAATGTTTATAAAATATAACTAGGCTAACCTACATTATAAATAACACACTACGCTAAAATATTTTGACAATTAGATAAAATACGTGGCAGTGTAAAAAAAATCAATTCATTGGTGTTTCATGTTCCATATTCTATTATAATATTTTTGAACTTTTTCAGCTGTAATTGACGGACAAGTGGTTGTTATTTAGAGTTAAACGTGGGACCTTTGAAAATTCTTTGCCTATATGCAGTGATTAGTATGATATTTGGATGAATACCCATATTGTTTATCTCATTCTTTTATGTTCGTCATTATTAACATTTTCAGAATGGAATTTTGAATTGGTATAAATTATAATGACATGGCTTTTACTGTCACCGTCATTTTATTTAAAAAAATCACAGTATACGAAAATTACCAAACATAAAACATGTCTTCGGCAGTGGACTGCACTTCCTTCCTCAAAAATATATATACGCATTTGAAAATATAATCATCAGGGTCCCACCTATGCTCTCATTCTAAAATCGAACCTCATATTGGAAATGAACTTTTCGATAACACGATAAATGTATAGGCACCACAAACAAGTGTACGGACACGTATATATGTTTTATACAGTCGCTACATAATGTTTTCGACATTTTAAACTACACCCTTCGAATGATGAACGTCCTACCTACTTATGTAAAAACCAATTCAGTTGGATCCATGTCCAGTAGTAAATATTGTAACATTGAAATTAAAACGTAGCGTTTCTTACTATTTGAACGACAGAGAAGACTAGGAAGTACGTGATTTCTGTCATTCTCTATATTTGAAGACAAAATGTGTCTAATTGTCCACATATAGGGTGCAATTTACATTAATAGCGTGGGTGTTTAATTAACAAAATATGCTACATTTAAATTCAAAAAGTCGATGTAGCCCTGCTTCTAAGATACTGTAGCAACTAAATATTTAACTAATATTACGAAACACCGAGAACATTGAGCTGCACTTTATGGGACATTTTAAAGAACTAGATTGCTTAATTATGCCAAAAACATGTAAACAAGAAATTACCGTTTAAGGCCTCAGGCAATAGTCAAGTCATAGTTAAATACTATTTAGATCTTTTTAATAGTCGATGTTCTAATAGTACCATAGTCTTAAAAAGTACATTTCGAATGATCATTTAAGCCGGACAGTAAAGTTCGAGTCGATTTCAATAGGACGAATCGATATATTACAATGTTTTATCTTCACCTGGAGAGGTCTAATCTTTAATTCAACCAAAACATGAAGAGTTTTCAAGCACTGATATGCAAATTTAAATAAAAAGTTGGTTCGGTAGGTTAAGAGCTAACAATAGGCAAAATGAAAGCCCTTAATTGTAAATACGCCTCAGAAGCAGAGCTAAAAAAAATTGCCTTATACATATAACTCAACCTAAATGCATTTAATATTTTCTCCGTTTAAATTATATCCATTTAATATTACTAATATAAACAAAGTGACGACTAATAACGTTCCAATTCCTAACAGTGTAAGTGTTTTGTGGAAACTACGGAAGCTAGCTACTGCATATTTCTTTTACATTTATACCGAAATCTTTTAACACTTGCAAGACCGGGTGTAAAAGCAGGTCGATAACTTAATCTGTAGTCTCCACAAAACACAGTACAAACTCATCATCTACTTAATTTATCTATAATTTAGCAATTTCATTAATTCCGACAGTATTCAGAGATTCTTATATACTAGCTACTATTCACATTATACGTACATACATACACAACAATGAAAAGGCATGTTTGCGACTCGTTACATATACACTGGCTTATTATTGTGCGTCTTTTTATGTCTAAAGGTTTGAGGTTAAGAACTTGTTTCAACTATACACACAGTACGGTGGTTCACTGTAAGCCAGATAATTTATTTTGTATTAAAAAGCAAAACGGTAATTTGTATCAAATAACTATTTTGACGTCATAGTTAGCTATCGTCAAATAATGTTCTTTTAATGTTTGTATTTACATTTAAAATTGAACGAAAAGTGAAAATAATAACGAATCAAGTTTTTCAAATTCTCATTTATGCTTATTTTCATGAAAACTATGAAGTAATTTATTTTAATCATAGGCAACTTCAATGTATTTACTATGACACTCAGATTAACTGAAGTCATTCAACTCTCTTCTCGGTTTTTTTTCATATTAAATTAGTCGTTCATTGCAGTTTCACCTGCTTTTATGGTCACAGCTTCTAAGGGTCGTAGCGTCGTGATGTTACGTAGCCAATAACATTCCTCAATGAATACTCTATCTAAATCAAAAAGTACTATTCAAATCTGACTGATAGTTTCCGAGATGTGCTCGATTAAATAAACAATGAAACAAAAAAGCCCTTTGACTTTATTATACATGTATTAGTATAGAATGGTATGTTAGAGATGGTGTGGTTTGGATAGCATTCTCATAAATAGAGATGAGGTGAATTTTTTACTATAATTCAAACATTCTGGAATTTTGATATAGATACTGGCAGATTTTCAAAATATGTAAAAGTTATATTATTAAAATATTGACTAATTATTGAGATTACGAATTGCTTAAATTGCATTTTTTGCAATATATAATTGCATAAAAAATCAAGGAGTAGCATTAAAATGAAATATCAAATTTTCAAATTCGTTTTTGACAATATTAATCTTTGATCTTGGTTACATTACTTTGTAAAATTAATTTTTAACTTAGTTTTAAGAAAAACATTCCAAATACGAATTTATATTGGCATTGCGTGCAGATTATACACACCGTTTTATAACTCGTTATAAATATATTATTATTTGAAGAGAAGAAAAGGATATCTAAATTTCATTTGAAAGGTTAACTTGAAAAAACACTGAAATTATTATGCTACCAAACTGATAGTTCATACGTTCATAAATTAAACAAATAATGGCCCTTTAAGACGGAAATAAGACATAAAATTATAACATATATTAGCTGCCATGATTAACGTGAAAATATTATAGACAATTATTTTACCATTTTACAAGAACAGCAAATAGGTCCTTGTTTAAAATCGAGTATTAAAATAATACAGTCAAGATCAGTCAGTAAACGACGCCAGAATAGCAATCTTCTTTCAGGGAACCATCCCTCCAATGAAAAAATAAGACTAAATAAATAGAATTTAAAAACCATGTTTCAAAACGAAAAGCAACACACATGGCGCCAAACAGACAAAGGTAGACGAAAGTCAAATCGCCTAAATCTGAAATGGAGACGATTCTCAGGGCTCACTTAAAATTGAAATTTGAATTCGGAGGGATTATATTTCTTGAGTAACTACTTTCAAGAAAGTGTTGCAGCTTGTAAGGAATTATTTTCATCTGATTTACTAGGTACTCCATACGGGAACAAGAGCCTTGGCAGCATATATTTTATTCAATTCTAAATGTATACAAACCGAGGTGATAAAAAAGATGGCAATATGGCAAGAAGTAAGACGCACGATAATAAGCTCTCCCTACTTATTGCTCGCTAGTTCCCGTCTAGATACTATAATGCTACTATTACAGTACTCATTGGCCCTGCACTATTTCATATATTTTTTTATAACTATGCGATGCTTACTTCAATGATATTTTTGTATAATATGTCTAGTGTGATTGTGGATAGCGGTGGACGTGAATACATTTAACGATTATGTATACAATTCATTTAATAAACCAATAATTGTATGTATGGATGGAAATGTCAAATTGTTTATACCTCACAGTATGAGGTTAAGTTTGACATCTAAAATCACAAAATAGGTCAATTTGTATTCCAGGTTATTAAAAATGAATAAAATGTATTATTTATACTACCAAATCTGAAAATCCTGATATGACCTATTTTATTTTTAAATATATTTGGATATAATATCACATCCGCCACTAAACAACAAACACCGCAGCAATAATGAATAATTCTACAAATACACATGCTCAGGTCCAAATTACACGAACTGTTGAGCAAAACTTCGTTATTATTTATCTGTATTTCACAATAGGGTATATGTTACAGTGAAGAGCAAGCAGTTGATTATGTCCTTCGTTTAAATGTATAATGCCTATTAAGGCAAATTGTGATAAACATGAGAAATGATTTACTATTAACCTGAATTTGCTGTACACAATCTAATTTCTAATCATAGTATTATAACTTTATCTGAAGAAGTGTTTCGTTTCTCGAATGGTGAGACAGCAAAATTACGTCGCTTTATTTATTACAGGTAGTTTAAGGAGATATTCATTAAAATGGAGTTAAATATTGTGGGCAAATAGTGTAACATAAACTAGTCCAGCAGACTTTTCGATTGCATAAGATTTTCAGCTCTATTTTCATTTACTTTTGCCGCTCAATCGGAGTCGATTATCAGACAATTAATACTACGTGTTAAGAATAGGCAAAATCGGAACTGTGAGGAGAAAATTAGAATAAGTGTACTATCGGACCCCTTAGACGAAAGATTTTTTAATTGCACACGATTTGTAATAAAGCGATTTCTGACTTCTTGGTAATGCCTAGTGTCTCTCGAAAACCTATTTCATCACCATATAAGGATAAATAATAGTTACAACCAAGTACATAACGTCTGCTTCTCTATCCACTGCATCTATCATACTAACAGGAATGTCTAGACTTGTTAACTATTGGAGATTTCGATGTAGGAAGATGTGATGTTATCATACAACACTGTATTCCTTTTTGTTATTTGGTGTGACAAACACCTATAAAAACGACATTGATTACGTCCAAATATTAACAATCAAACGACTGACGTCAACTTTACATTGATCCAAAATATACGACTGATATGGTTCAAAAATACTCCGAGCGAAATAGAAGGTCGTAACATCGCCAGTTTTTTCAGTTTTTAATAATCTGTTCAGGAAAAAATGCTAAGTATCGTGCCACCCGTCTTGCAGCACCATGTATCACTGAAGCTATAGGAACGTTAACAATTAGCGATGTAAATCGCGTGAGAAAGAGCTTCGAGATACGCGGGTGTAATCGAGATGGCAACGATATTATATACTCAGTAGCAGTATTGGACAAATGTTTTGTCACTTTCTTTTGAAGTGTTTTAAACAAAGGTATAAAACAAAATAATATACTGCTACTCAGTTCAGAGTTTAGAAGTTTTATCATCTTTTGCTGAAGAGACTACAAGAATATGTAGGAAACCTTTATCACCATAGAGATATTATAGGAATGAGTAAGAAAGCAACTCAACACCATAGTACTTCAAACAGTTCAAGGTACCTTTATTTAGATGTTTTAATGGTTTAGACCCCCTCATTAGTAAGAAAACAAAAATTAAAATAATATTATTAATTGCCAGTATTTTCTGGTTCTGTCATTAGAGGTTCTTAAAATTGAATCTTTCTATTGATATTATTTTTCTTTCGTTTTTTCAATACATCTTTTCTATAATATCTCTATGTACGCTAATCATGAGGGCTTCTATCATCATGTAGGCAATGACAAATTGAGGTTAGACCTGTCATCAATCTGTCTCTCACGGTATTCTGACAGTTCTGCTTCGAAGTGGAATATTCCAAATTTGAAATGAGTTTAAAAGAAGTCGGAACTTGGTGTCGGTGTCAGGAGCATGTGACACGTGTGAGGACCTGAGCTAAGGCGTGACGTCACTAGTGGCGCCTGCGGGAGGACTTACGTTCGCAGCCGAACGGCTTTTCGCTGTCCCCGGGCACCTCGTACGGTAGAGTTCCTTGGGCTCGTTTACCCCGGCCACGACCCTGTAAACGAAATGTCATGTTGTATTTTTTAAACGCAGATGTACCTATACATCGAAATCAAAATCATATCTTGATAAAGTATATGTACTAGTCATAATAGTAGCTTAATAAAATATTCTAATAAAAATAAATAAAAATATTGTAATTGTGCACAATTATACAGGCAAACCCACAAAACTGAAGTCTATAATAATTTACAATTTAAATATTGTTAAAAGTTGAAGAATAAAAGTTAAGGGATGACGATAAAAAAAAACGTGTACGTCTCGGGACTCCCGACAGAAGTGATAACTTAAACGGCCAGACAGACTGGCGCCGTAACGCGTTACGTAACGAAGCGGCTTACCCTCCCATTAGAAGTTTTCACTTCAAAAATTGTAAAATAAATTCTACAGCAGACATGGGTCTGTCCTTACCATTTGAGTGTAAATAAAGGTGGAGAAAATATATATTTCTTTAAATGTCGAGAAATTAATATTTGTTACTGTTCTACTGAATTTTTGATAACAGATAAGGGATGTTGCGGATGCAGAATTTTTGACATCCACGGAGGCGGACGTAGGTTTTATTTACGCCGATGCAGATTTCGAAATCAATGCGGAAGTAATAATAATAATTAATTATTTGCACGATACTAAAAATCAGTTTTTAAATTTTTTGTCTGTCTGTGTGTTTGTTTGGTAAAGCTAATCTCAGGAACGGCTGGACCGATTTCCACGGGACTTTTACTGGCAGATAGCTGGTTTTATAAGGAGTAACGTAAGCTATTTAG
This sequence comes from Callimorpha dominula, assembly GCA_949752705.1. Taxonomy (NCBI): domain Eukaryota; kingdom Metazoa; phylum Arthropoda; class Insecta; order Lepidoptera; family Erebidae; genus Callimorpha; species Callimorpha dominula. Next base: position 6,070,666 of record OX457012.1, on the reverse strand, counting down.
TTTTATTTTGTAAAAAGAATTAGGATTCCGCGCAAAATATATAAATATGTACACGCAAATGAAGCCGCGCGGGACCTGCTAGTTAATAATAAAATATTAATATACTCACAGCTCTCCCTCTCTTGGGTGGGGTATCATCAACCTGTTTCCTAACTCGTCCACCTCGTGAGCCTGGACCTGTCGGCGTGGCACCACCGCGCCTCTTGCGTCTGTTCGCATATGTGTCATCATAGTAGTCTTCGTCGGATTCTGGATCTGGCTCTTCACCTGTCTCCATCTCTTCCATTGCTAATTCATCGTAGAACCATTCCTAGGGAGAAAACATAAATTACAAACACTGTCAAGATTGAAATATGAACACAAACACTTTATACACAGTAGTCTACATTCATGTAATGTCCAGTGCTAACATACATCTACTGGCAGATTTTTTTTTATTGCAATCACTCACACAAAATACTAATAATTTTACACATCTCACACACGGCTGTCTGATCCCAAACTAGGCAGAGCCTGTACTATGGTAACCAGACTGCTGATAAACATGCTTATATATTTCTTAATACATTCATATTATAGATAAATTACACCCAGACATAAAACAAATAATCATGCTCATCACACAGGCTTCTGTGTTGCGAATAATTCCATAGTTTGAATAAATTAAAAGATTAGTCACTTGAAATATGGCAAATATTTTTAACATCTTTATAGCTTTTACATAGATTGCAAATAATTTAATGCCATATGAATAAAATTGCTATAATTCGAAATCTAATTTAAGTTTTGTCGAAATCATGACCATTATATTTTCTATAAAATGCTGTTGCCTATCATTCCAAGTACAAAAATGACAGTTCTTACCTTTGGATCATCCTTAGCAGCCGTCTGAGATCCATCTCTGCTGTCATCAGCGTTGAGCGAGTCGCCTGGTATGCCAGAGCTATTTTCGCCTTCACCAATGTTGTCTGCTAAATCTGAGGCGCCAGTCCAGCCCCAGCGAGTGGAAGACATTGTGAGATACTGGCGGCGAGCTTTTCGCCATCTACAAAAATGTAAATCATATTTTTTTTTTTTTTTTCTCGACTTTAGAGGTTTAAATGGGAACTTAGGGGTGGAGCAGTGACCATGAACGGCTCAATTCGGTCAAAACGTCGTACCTTATAAATATTATCGCCATTAAGTCTCTTAACTAACTTAGCTACCGGAACAGACTTAATCGAAAGGATATCCATGCATGCCATCATGACAGATAAATATTGAGTAACTTCTCAATCAAGAAAACACTACCTGCCAGACCTCTGAACACATCTGCTTGTGGTAAAATTGATCGCAGATAATAAAAAAAAAAACCATAAATACTTACCCCTGCAGACTTACGCAAAAGTTAAATTTCTTAAGAAAGGTTATTTGACTATTAGACTTGTTATACAATACTACCTAAATCAATTTAATTAATACAAACCTCTGTGCTGGATATGTATACACTTGTCCCTCTTTTTGGCCAGGCATGCGCTGCCTTCTCGTCATGAATAAATTACAGTGGCTCTGTGCAACACCTACAAAAAGCCAATAAAAACATACAACTGCAAACAAATATTTTAATCTCACCCAGTAAACAACACAAAAGTTATCTTATTTGAAGGAGTTTTCAAAAATACTATGCTGTGTTCATTCGTTTATTTTTATTTTTGACAGTTGCGAGTTCATATTATTTAACTTTAAAATGCACAGTAAGATAATATATGATAACTATTTTTCATTTAATTGCACTGTTTATTACCTTTCATAGATATTATGATACAGCATGTTTTCAAAATAAATATGTAATTATTGTTTTATGCAATAAAAGCTGTCATGTTCTTTTGTATGTGTAGGGATAAGAACAAATGTTTCTACTGCATATTTATTTTCTGATATTAAATATCACTACATAGTATAAAACAAAGTCGCTTTCTCTGTCCCTATATCCCTATGTATGCTTAAATCTTTACAACTACGCAACGGATTTTGATGCGGTTTTTTTTAATAGATAGAGTGATTGAAGAGGAAGGTTCATATGTATAATAACATCCATTAAATAGTGGAGAAATACTGTTATTTTTGAGGTTTCTAATGTGATGTCGTAAATAATCACATAACTACTGGATCGATTTTAATCATTTTTTCAGTGAATGACATAGGCTATATATTTTATACCCGTGCGAAGCCGGAGCGGGCCGCTAGTGTATTTATAAATCATTTCATAACTCCCTCATTTAAGGTTATGAATAGTTGTAATTGCAATAAATAGTGCAAAAAATAATGTTGAAATTAAAGTACACAATAGATTCATCGCGTGCATCCTCAGTAACATTAATAACCAGTACTTAAGTACAATATAATAAATGTGGGTAAAATAATTTATTACATGAGTTCAGTATTTTTAACTAAAATAAAGTTATTATTTTTAATTTTTAACTTATTAATTTTTCCTCTGGGATTCTGACAAGGGCATAGCTTTCCATTGACGACCGTTGAGTTGGGGTTGATATTTTTTACAGAAAGGTTACAATATTATAAGCACACGTGCAACATGCGGCGTAGTTATTGAGAAAAAAAAAAATTAAAAATGAAAATCAATTATTTTTGCAATATTTGTCAATCCTTACCACAGATTATATATAGAATTTTCGCCATGGAACGTTTCGTTTTACCTACGGTTAAGTTGTCATACGTTCGGTAACATTTTATTTTATATAAATTTACGTAAATAATTATATTTTGTAGTCATTTCAATAGTTTTCATGCACAGATATATTTAATTACAGCATTATTTTCATCACGCTATTAAAATTAAAATGTGTAATGTTTACAGTCTTTTGCCGGCTTGTGGAACGAAACGTAAAACTGACGCCAATTTGTATTGTCACTTTCAGTCATCGCAAAGACTACAATAGTATATAGGATATAGACTGGCAGCTCTGCTTCTTTTTATTGACAACACAAAACTTCGCCTAGTGGTCAGATACCGAAAACTAATATAATATACATATCTATAGGTATATATATACAATTTAACAATATATAGGTACCTACCTATACGGTGTATGTATGTGTTTTGTTGTTCCCTATTTCTTGTTTTATTGGTTTTAACATGAGAATTTTATACTTTAGCTAATTAATGTATGTTTATGACTAATCTCCGATTTTTATATTTAACTAACGGTTAGTTTTACACATATAACAACCAAAATGTATAATGCAAAAATAAAAGCACAAGAAACCGGCAATCGGTACTCATACGCAGCCATTTGCAATATAAGTAAAGTGCTGCCAACCTAATATTAATAAGTTCCAAATATTAAAAAAAAAATTGTTTATTCATAAGACTGTATTTTTAATTAATATTATTGTGTGTTGGTGAACAAAATGTTGTTTGTATAGAATTTTAAGTGGTTTTAGATATTTAATATGCAATATTTTGTTATTTACAAATGCGAATTTTAAATCGTAATACATTTGAGAGTAATCAATTTCCCCTCATAAAAATCATAAATTTAAATATTGTAACACAGTAATTTTAGTTCCGGTAGCTATCCTTGGGATGGCACTGTACTCAATAAAAAAAGTGGAATTCTTTTATGTTCCAAGTTGCCATAGCATGAGTCATCGTTTGTGTCCCTAGCAGTTGAGAGCGTTACGTACTCTTGTCGGTAAAAACAACGTTTGACTACCTAAGACAAAGTCCCAGGTTTCGTGTTCTGCCGTGCCGTATGAAGAATCGAGTGCAGTGTTGGACTCTAATGGGCCACTTCTCGCGAGCTCTTCTTCAGGCCCCCCATGTGGTGCCGTGCCGTCTGTAGAATCGAGTGTAGTGCAAGTGTTGGACTCTAGGGAGCCACTTGTGCCCATGACTGTGCCATCGGAACCAATAGCTGGTAGTTCCCACACCACCATTCCCAGTACCGTGACAAGAAAAATAGCTGACTGGTTTTCTTACGGCCGGGAGACAGTAGTTGTTTAGAATTAGAGCACCAAGAAGTTAACGGCAAGATTGGTGGTCCAGGCAAAATCGTTCAAATTGATAAATCAAAATTTGGACAAAAAAAGTACAATAGAGGGAGGACACATTGAAGGCCATTGGGTGCTAGGCTTGATAGAAAATGGGAAAGATGATTGGAGATTAGAAGTGTGTCCCGATAATGATAGATCTGTGGAAATGTTGGTGCCACTAATACAAAAGCATGTGGAGGTAGGCACTGAAATCCATACCGATATATGGAGAGCCTATGATTGCCTACCTCAATATGGATACATAAGAAGGTAAATCACAGCGACCCTATAAACAAATTTGTGGCCCCAGACGGGACACACACAAGGAATAGAAAGCCACTGGCGAAATTTAAAAGTGATGTTCAGTAGGGATGGTTATAAAGGAAACTTCACAGACTGGCTGATCAAATATTCTTGGTGAATTAAAATAGGGCATAAAGATGTTTTCAAAGAATTAATTAAAGCAATACAATATGTGTATAAAATTGATAAATAAATTATTAATTAGTATTTAACTTGTTTTATTTTAACAGTACATATTAGGGAAGATAACAAATAAAATAGGTTAGGTTCAACTTATATTAAAGAACCAAATTGATTGACCCGACTTCACCTGGTATGAATCTGTCCTACCCCTAGTGTTTTTATAGAACTGGAGGTGCGTAGGGAGAGGATGGATGCATCCCACAGTGCCAGAGATGTTGCAGTCTCAAAATAGACAGAAATCCCTTTGAATCAGTCCCCTTATTTTTTCTGATGCTCAGAACTCGAAGGAGGGTTTTTGCAACTTTTTATTTTCAGGGATGACAGTACCCCCTCCCCCCACCCCTCAATTGACAGACGTCAGTGGAAAGTCATACCACTTATTTTTAAATAAAATCTATTAAAATTACATCAGTAATTGACTACTTAGCAAGCTATAAAAAATAAAACATGTACAGAGTATAGTAATGGGGCTTGTGTAGATCACAAACCAAGTACTATAAGGAACTCATTCCTGGCATGGAGTTAGAACTAACTATTCTGTGAGCTTATAGGACTTTGTTCATTTATTGCTGTCATGAAACAGATAAGACTGTATTGTTATCCTACTAATATTATAAACGTGAAAGTTTGTGAGGATGTATGGATGTATAGATGTTTGTTACTCTTTCACGCAAAAACTACTGAATGGATTTTAATGAAACTTTCCAATAATATAGCTTATATATCAGAATAACACATAGGCTATAATTTATGAAGATATTGTGTATATTGGCCAAAATATAACGATAAGTGTTAAGTAAGTCGGGAAAAAATCTATCATCTGTGAACTATTGTGGTGTGCACAAATTGATTTTAATGAAAATAAATCCTTTTATCAGTTCTGATATTCAAAGTAGATAAACTTTGTCTTTTAAAGTACGTAATTTGGTCAAATATTTTAAAAGTTACGACTATGATATAAAACTGCGAGCGGTTGGGACAGCGCTCACCGCCGCGTGGCGTGAGCCACCCGAATTATACACCTAAATGAATCGTCCTTCCTCATGAATCACTATATTAGTGTTAGTTATTAGTGAAAACCGCATGAAAATCCGTTCAGTACTTTTTTAGTTTATCGCGAACAGACCCACAGACGCGGCGGGCGACTTTGTTTTATAATATGTAGTGAAGATATTGAATGTGAAAAAAAATTGAAAGTTTTTGAGGATGTATCGATGATTGTTACTCTTTCGCGCAAAAACTACTGAACCGATTGCGATGATACTTCGTATGTAGATAGCTGGAGACCTGGGTTAACACAGGCTACTTTTTATATAGGATTATATATAGGATATTCCGATGGCACCTGAGTTACGCGGGTGAAACCGCGGGGCACAGCTAGTTGTTCTATAAGCAAACAAACATCAAATAAAAACAACAACAGTTTTGTGTGTTGTATTGTATGTAAATAAATGTGTATCATGATTTTACGCTAGACAACTAACATTTAACAATTTACAGATATAAGAATGAGGCCTAAGCCTGCAAAGTATGAAGGAAGATCAAAACATTTAGTTGCAATGTACTACTGAACTAATAGAACTAGAAATCCAAACTAGTACACCTAAGCGCCGGTACTAAACTGGAGTGCTCTTTTCAGTGACCGAGCAAGAACAAGCCTAATAGTAATGTAAGTAATTATTTGCACACTGTTGTTACAAGTTGTTTGTAAATAATTAAAATGTTTTTATTATAAATAAACTTTGAAGCCAACATAGACACTAATTATGACGTTTTTAAACCAATAGTATTAGCACATGAAAATCAAAAAATTTAACACCTAATCAAATACAGTGACAATATCAGTTTCTAAACAGAAAATATCAGTGTCGAAAAATCTAAAATCGTCGACCGGTTACATAGTTATGTTGTGTTGTGTCCTAAAAAGTATGTTTACAAAATCAATAATAATATGCAACCATGGGCGTTGCGTTGAATGTGTGAATTAATAAATCAATATTTTACCGGTCTGTGTGTCGATAAACGGCATACGCATCCTTCTTTCGGCACATAATCGCGAATTAAAAGTCGAGGAGTTCTCAATAATTTCCTTGTAGCTTGGATCATTGAGAAAACTGAAACATAACAGTGCAACTGCAAGTTATACACCGAAGCAGCATATGTAATACACCATACGTTTCACTACAAGTTATTAATTCTATATAACTTATATTATATGAAACCACATCACTATAAGTAGAAATACTTCATTTACCTTTCGATTTTAGTTAAATTAGAAGGATTTACTATCTGAATCTCGGCCGCCGCCATTTTAATAGCAGACGAGACGCTGCTTTGGTGACGACAGCGACATCAACAGCATCAACTGACGTTTCATTGATTTCCGGTTAGAATATTGCCAGTCAAATTCAGTAAATTTTATCTGATGCTACCAAACAGTATTCAAAAATCTATTTTTATAAATTTGATTTGTAAAAAGTAAATTAAATTACATCGAAATACTTTTTCAATTGTATATTTTACCCAGAAACTATTTCTTAAATTATTTTAAAAATCATGTAAGTTTCAAATTAATAGGGTCCCAAAAAATTTGCTCGTTCCAAGTAGCTATGGTAACACATACAAACGTCAAGCTTGTGACTGGTCATCAGTGGACGAATCGTGTGTCTGGCGCATTTTAAGTAATTGTTGATTGGAGATCTCCAAATATTACACAGATTATTGGTTACTGTGTTTTTATTAACTTTGGAAGCGGTTACTAATTTTCTAATAGTGATTTACAATAATTTATTTCATTGTATAGAAAGTGTAATTTGTGAAAAACTCTAGGCCAGCGTGTCGTTGGTTTCTCTCACAAGATGTCCGTGTGTTTCTTTGTGCCTGCGTAAGTTCCTTTAGCGATAATATTAACATAATATTTGTCGTGTTATTTTTTCTTCCTAAACGAGTTAATTATTTTGACGAATATGTATAATGTAATTTAATATACTAAATATATTTTTATGTATTAATTTTAAAATTAAATGTTGCTGTTCTGTATTTGCAAGCACGCACCAAGACAGCCCGGTGTTGTTAGCTACGATTACAAAATGTTATCTCCTATCATGCCACAGACTCACAAGCGCAACAGAGTATTTAGTTAAATGACTACAGAAAATGCAAAACTAATGGTTTTATCACACCTTAAGATTTTACTAAACCTCTGAATAATTTTGTCAGTAGATTTTTTTCTAATAAACTGCTTATTTTAAAAAAATAAAGATATAGGTGCTTAATGATGACATTAAATTCAGTGCTCGCCTCATATCTATAGGTCTTTCGTTTCTTTCGACTACGAGAATCAAACTTTAATTTTGTTTTTAGAAACCTCGTAAAATCTCGTAACTTACTTATCTTACTTTACTATCTAATCTATAATAAATGATAATACCTAAGTATATGCAGTAAAGGGTTTACAGAAGAAAAACGTACAAAAAATAACATGCATTTTGTAGGCGCTGAGCTAATCTCTGAAATCATACACACTGTAAAATTATGAAATTAACAAAAGTGTTTTTAATTAGATTTTTTTAGAAACAAGTAACTGGTACATAATGATTAATTCGAGAATTTTCTTAGAAAAATGGCATCGTAGAAGGGGCGGCTATTTAGACTCTATTTAATACAGAATTTTATAGCACGTCTACTCCTTTACATAAGACCTCCAAAGACCTCTCTTCCAAAGACCGCTTCGTTTTACGCCGTTTTCATGCAAAAGCTCCTTTGATTAGGTCGTCGGTTCATGTGGTGGTGAAACATCTCAAGCTTCGATTTCCTGTCCGTAGTCACTCGACAACGCTTGAAATAAAACAATTCACAATTTTGTAAACATCCTCGTTTTACATTGTACGTACTTAGGCTCTGCTTTTTGAACTTTGCCTTACAACCAGTAGTCAAGGTCATACGGGGGGAAGAAAGCTGGGGAAGGATCGCAAGTAAAAATAACCCTATCTATTGAAAAGGATTCACCGAAATACTCGTACCTACAGCGAAGTGGAGAGCCGGTTTTGTAACGTACTTTTCATAAATTACAGAACCGGTTTAATGTGTTGCACAAGAACAGTGCTGCAGTTTTGTGCCAATTACAGTGCTGTATTTTGTTCTAAACCATATGTCGCCAGTTGCAAACGCTTACACGATAATCATTATTTTACACACATACAGAACTCTACGCTAATTCGTAACAGAGGATTTATTAAATATAAATCGCCATTTCTAATTATACAAAATACACCCTTACACTGATCAGTATAGAATAGCATTTCGTAGACATATCTACTTGCCAGCCCTTACGTCCTAGACAGTGATATGTCAATAGAGAGCTAACGAGTTTGCGTCTTAACATTCACCAAATATTTTCGTGCACATCCTGTAAGCAATGTAGTTCATTGCGTGCTCTCGTAGTTCCAATATAGTTAGTACTCAAATATGGTACGCAATGTATAATTGTTTTTAATAGATTAGATCATAACGGTTTTTTTCTCTTAAATTATGTAATACTTTGTGACTTTTGTCAATATTACTTAAAAACAAAAGTTTTTGGGACTAACCGACGAAATGATGTCCTTACTTTGGACACATTGCAGTCCTAACCTTTTCGATACATAATTACCGCACAACTCGGCATATACGCGAGTACGAAAATGTTTTGCACGAGTTTGCCGAAGCTACCTATGAGCGTTTGCTCATAGCATCGACGCGCGTGCCCCGCCCACTCAGTTCGGTGGTTCATACGAGGGCGGCACTGAAAATTTCGGGAATCAAGGAAGTGACACAACATTACTATTTAAAAATGTATTTATTGCTTTTCGAAGTATTCTCCGCGAAATTTGACACATTTTTCCATACGATGGAACCAATCATTGAAGCAACCATTCAATTAGGAAGTTGGGGTCTCGAAAATAGCCGTTTTGTAGGCGTCCACAGCTTCTTCAGGTTATGAAAATCTCTGACCACGCAATTTATTCTTTATAAAAGTATAGAAATCATTAGGGCTTAGGTCGGGGCTGTACGGCGGATGGTCTAATAATTCTATGTTTTCTTGCTTTAAAAACTTTTTTGTTCTGTGCGCGGTGTGAGAACTCGCATTGTCGTGATGGAGGATGATGCGGCGGTTGCAGTTCTCTTTACGGAGTTCAGAAACGACCTGTGGCAAACAAATGCTAGCATACCATTCTGCATTAACCGTTTTTTGTCCCTCAAGAGAAATAGTCGCAACATGGCCGGTTTTGGAGACAAACGTGGCCACCACTTTTTTTGCAACACTCCGTGAACGAACAATTTTTGTTGGCTTTAACTCATTTTCGAACACCCAAACTCGTGACTGGTTTTTTGTTTCGGGTTCGTACGCGTATATCCAGGATTCGTCACCTGATACGATGTTGTATACAGCATTTGAGGATCCTGGGTCTGAATCTTTCGAGAGTTCTGACGCACCAAGTAACGCGAGCCGCTTTTTGCTCTTCACAGAGCGAATGCGGTATCCATCGGGAAAACAACTTTTTTACACCTAATTGTTCATGCAAGATTATTTGTATTTGACTCATGCCAATGTCTAAAGTTGCCTGAATTTCGCGGTATGTCACATGTCGATCTTCCTCAATCAGCTTACGCACAGCATCAACGTTTTCTTGGGTGACTGCAGTTTTTGGACGACCTTGACGGGGATCATCACTGAGCTTGACACGTCCACGTTGAAATTTAGCAAACCAGCTATAAATTGTGGTTTTGAATGGGGCTTCATAACCAAATTCAGAAATCATCCGGTCAACACACTGTTTTTGCGTTAAACCACTTCGAAAGTCATAATAAATCATCGCTCTAGAATTTTCTCGAGTCAATTCCATTTTCTCAACGACTAAACAAGTTTGACAAAACCTTGTGATAAGACCGAGAATCTTTTTTTAAATAAATAAATGGTATTCGATTTTTAAAACCAAGGAGTTTTCAATTAAAAAGATTTAAATATGACAGAAACAGTGGAAATATTCCATTCCCGATACTTTTAGTGCAGCATGTGTACATTAAACCACAAATGCGATTCTAGTGTTCAAACCCTTTTTCCTTTAATACAAAACAGATTGTAGTTTCTTTAATTTTTTTCATTGTGTAATAGAATAGGCGTGTCTTCCAACTTACCTGATGGAAAGTGACGATGAAGACGAAGATGGAACACGCCTATCCAAGAGAAAACTATTCACTCTATATTTGAACTTTTCAGGATAATAGTTGACTGGAAAAATAGACGCAGGCAGTTCATTTTAGACATTGGTGATTCGACCAAAAGGGAACTGTCAAAATCTTTGACGTTTTAAATGACTACAACTGACTACAGCTGACGTACAAAATATACAATAATTAGACCCACGCTAAGCGTAGCTTGTATATAAAATCGGTTGTCTGTAAAGTCGGTTTACTGACGATAGTTGAACGTGACAACGTCATAGGAACGCCTCAGAGCGAGGTAACGCCGCATGAGTCATGTTTTTTCGTGCGTGCAGCCGGCTCCATCGAGTTATAAGACGTTGTCACGTCAATAATAATAACTTCACACATCTCACACACGGCCGTTCCCAAACTATAGTACCCAAATATTCCCATACTATATTATAGATAAATCACTCCCAGACACAAAACAAATGATCATACCTACTCATAACACTATTATTTGTCCTGGGTGGGAATCGAACCCACGACCTCACTAGACCAACAGGCCAGTCAAGGCCAGTATATGGGTTCTAGAACACGGATAAACATTAGCATCAATCAGCTTAGCATATCATCATAGAAACAAAGTACAAATACTTGCACCAAGTGGAAATAGAACCTGCGACATCTGATGTGGCAGGCCGTCGTCGTAAAAGCAGATGGCACACACCTCTTTTAACTTATATTTTTACCTTTGGTTGAACAGAGATCAGGCTGGTCCGTCGACCGTGGCAGAGGCATGTGAAGTAGACGGCGACGTGGTGGGCGAAGAACATTCCCCCGCGGAGACTTCGCAACAAACCCTTCAACAGTTCTGGAATAAAGTCACTGACGATATCAAGAAAGTTAATTCTGTAAGTCCATACTCGTGCTCATATCTCTATTGTTCCTATTTGTAAAGTACTGAATGTCCCCACAATAACAGATTGGTCCTGCACCTTTCTTATATATTTATAAGAAAGGTGCACGACCAATCTGTAAAATATTTCCAGGAAGACTTCAAATCCCAAGCGCTCCCTTTAGCCCGTATAAAGAAAATAATGAAACTGGATGAGGAAGTGAAGATGATATCGGCCGAAGCACCCGTACTGTTCGCTAAGGCGGCGGAGATCTTTATACACGAGCTCACGCTCAGGGCCTGGTCACACACTGAAGATAATAAGAGAAGGACGTTGCAGGTAAGAATAATATCATCAGTATCTTCCATATTAGACTTCGTGTCCACGGCACTAACGTATGTACGTCACTTTAGTTCTTGATCGGATGAACTCATTACAAATTTTATCGTTCAAAGAAACTTCAAGCATAGCTCGCTCCATAGCCCGCTGCGCGACTTTAAGCTTGTGGACTAGTTATATACCTATAGCATTATTATCGGTGACTTAATTTTATGAAGTCGTCTGAACTGTGGCAATTAAAAATAAAGAACTCGCCAAGAGTGAACTAAGTGACAGCGGTAGTGGCACCCAAAGGTTTTGGCAAATTTGTCTTCTCGTCGTCGCATCAGTTATCCGTAGAAATTGCGCGTAACAGTGTCGAACTATCGGCAACTCGACAAAAATGAAAAACTTAGTAAAATATCCCTATAATTAATGATAAAAATAATCCTATTAGATTGAGTAAAGTTAACCATTAATGTCAGTTTTCTGATCTCAATTGAACGACATTTCAGCGCAACGATATAGCAATGGCTATATCTAAATGCGATCAGTTCGACTTCCTGATCGACATTGTGCCCCGGCACGAAGTGAAACCACAGCCGGTCAACAAGCCACGATATGAGCCACCCAGGAGCAGCCCTTCTTCGGAACAGGTGAGTTACATCTCAAGTACAGCTTAAGTAGAAACTAGTATCTAGCAAAATGACTTTCTGTAAACTTGGTCCGTGTCAGACTGATTTTGCAATTCTCATAATCTACTGTACTCACATAGTACAAGATGTATGTATATATTATGAAAAACTACCTCTCGTAACACAGACACCTTAGACATAACACTTAACGGAAATAGAAACAGAAAGAAGGAAGAGTTAGATGCATTAGATGGATCAATACCATCTGCTTGTTATGCTTTACGAAGCTTACGAGATGAAGTAGGCATTAATCCTTTGAAGAGTGTCTATTACGCACTAGTTGAATCCAGGCTACGCTATAGTATTCAGCTGTGGGGCAACAGTTATGAATATAATTGCAACCGAGCGTTTGCACCTGCGTTGCAACCGAGAGTATTCTCAAAGAAAAAAGGTAAAAGACATTCGGAAAGTAAACATAAGACATCTTCCGTGCGTGTGAAATTACCTTTCAGTTTGCGGGATCTTTACAAAATCAGTAAACAGTCTACGTCCAGCATTATAACAACTACACATCTATAAATCAACCCTATATATACATACCCTACCCTATATATATATATAGAATTTTAATTTAAACTACTCCACGACAATTACGTATACGCGACAACTGGGTTGATTTATAGATGTGTAGTTATTATTAAATTATATATATATATATATATATATATATATATATATATATATATATATATTTAATAATTAATATTAATGGTTTTGATTGTCATTGTAATATTATGGATTTTTGTTATCATTATCTGTTTCCCAACATTACCTACTTTTGTTAAATTATTTATTTTGCGTTTTCTGCAGTATGTGTCGTGTCTTTTTTCTGTCAAAATAAATGTATTTTCTTTCTTCTTCTTTCTTTCATATAAATATGCAGCAATATGGCAGGTAATGTGAACTTCAGTTTTTAAAATATAAACGTCATTAATTTTATTGTGAAACTGATTACGATCATAAAAATTTATAAGGAATTTAAAGTTTATTTTTAACCTCAGTTATCCAGGAAACCTATAAAATATATACCTAAGTGTATCGATTTGGATTGTCCTGTAAAAATTTCACTGTCTCATATCATCGTTATCAAAATCATACTCACATTATACCTATACCTACTGTAAGTAAGACTGTTCACAGTATGGGTATTGTGGTTAGGGTGATATTTCAAAGGAAAATCAGATATTTGTTAGGTACAAAATAATGATAAAATATAATCCATACTATTAATCCTCATTTTTTGTCCCCTTTATGATTATACATAGCATGCTAGTTCCTCGAGGGTTAGGTAGCATCTTTCACGGGGCAAGTAGGTATGTGTGACCCACAGACGTTACGATGTTGGGCTCTATTTGTTCAGTCCTGCCTCGGTAATTATATTTTTATTAACAAAATACATTTATCGTAATTCTCTTATCTACCCGTATTCATGATAACCACTTTTTTATCAGTCAGTTTTTTACAGCGGTAAAGTCAACCATACTTATGACGTCCTTTGTTTTTATTATGAGACAGATGCGCATACGAATACAGACATTGTCAAATGTTGAATGACTGACTGTTAAGCCTAGTCAGTTTTTTCTAACCGACTTAAAAAGTTGGAAGTTCTCAATTCGACTGTTTTTTTAATAAAACATGAAAATGGTAAGTTATAAAGATATATCCTTGTATGAAATAGCAACTTTTGATGTCTTAGTGTGCTATCGTCAAACCGGTACTTTTATTGCTTGGCTTATAATAAAACTACAAACTTGAAAATCATAATAAATACCTACAATTTTTCAAGGTTTAAAATAATTCATTTTAATTATAGGCAACTACCCCCTTGTGTTAAAGGTAGATATTTCGAAAATTATTTTTCTCAGATTCCCAATACCAAATTTGTAGAATGTACTGAGAATTTACGAACTATACTAAGAAACGAAACAAAATGTTTAAGATTGCCACAATAAATTGTTATGAACATTGTAGACGTTAATGATTGTTATTAATTACAGACGTCACCAGGAACGGCGTCATCGTCGAACAACGTCGCAGTTACGCAACAACCTGTGACATTGGTACAGCAGGTCGTCACGCCATCTGGGGAACTTCAGCAGCTTCCGGTAAAAATAATTGTAATACTGAGGCAATAGTCATATAGACAGGAGAAGCGATGACTGCTTGATTTCCACTTTATGCAGGACGATTTTCTCATACACCTAAGGTGGAAACAGGTACCCTGTGCGATCCAAATATAGCCAATTATATTATATTTTAAGTTACATAGGTTTATACTTTACAATTTAATAGCTATAGCACGTTTTTTCTAAATTCGATTTCTCGAAGACCTATTTACCTACATAACGGACGTTTATTTAGCATTCTGTAAAATAAAAACAGTGGCATTGTAAATACAGGCATCTTATAGGTTTAAAGTGGGTCATCTCACTTTTACCACCAACGCCATTTTAATTTTATGACGTAATAAGAGAAACTTCTACTGTGATGGCTATGCCTAATTTTTACTAAATGCGGAAACAGAGCCCTATACTAATACCAATATGCCTAATTTTGCTGTCAAATGAGACCTTAATAAATACTTATTACGTAGAAAAAACAACTAAGTAGATAAACCGTACATTATACCGTACACTACGCCTCCGAGCGGTGCACTGACAAGACAAGCGTGGAGAGGGTCATGTCTGAGCGCAAATCTAGTGTGAAAGAGACGCAAGTTTAGTCTTACTCTGAGGGTGCAATATGGTGCCGACTCAGTGCATCCACTTGACCTACTGTTGCCACAATCACCCTACACTTAAAAATGGGTTTTATTTTTCTAATTAGATTCCAGTGTTGTTGTCTCCAATGTGTGCTTCTGCTGCATTGCGAAACTGCCTAAACCAAAATTGGTCCAATATAGAACAAGGGCTTTATGCACCTACCTGTTTTTGGTTACCTCCTATTCATTTCTTGGTGCGTTTTCTAAAAATCTAAGTTTTTATACTCAGTTAATGTCTTTTAGATCCAACTAACTCCGGCGCAACTGAACATGATCCGTATGCAAGTGCAGAACAACCCGAACCAGCCCATCATAATACAAACACAGCCGCAGCAATCACAAATTATACAGGTGGTATTCACTTTTTACATAATTGTTTAAAACAAATATGTTGGCCAACAGCAGTGCCCGTAAAGCAGTTATGTTACTTAAGCGTTGCCAACCCTATTCCAATAGGACTCTATCGACAATGCTTTATTTTTAACACACTTTAAGCTTCACTTGTCACTATGTAAACAAATCGTAAGAAGTCAATTAAATCGAACTTTGTATGTAAAAGTACTTCGGATGACAATACTATAATATGGCATCTTGGAGCTGATCTGATGATAGGGCTAGGAGGTGGATAGTGGAACTCTTCGGTGGCTGCTAGTAACCCGCTCGGGTTTGTGCTCATATGATTCGTTATGACGAGGACTGGATTCAGCCATGCCTGGAATTGAGATATATATTTTTTTTAATTTAGTTGGCACTAGACACGAGCAAGGGTTTCTAGTTTGGTTCTTCATTTATAATAATTTTAAGGCTTTTTAGGCTCATCTTAATAACAATAACTTGGTGAACAAGCTTCTTTGTAATTTCTATAGTCGCTTGGGCAAACCGTAACAAAGCTTGGTTCTTCCACAATTTCTAAAACCTGAAGAGCACACCTCCAGTCTGCTTTTTAAAATACATCTTTAGTTAATTGTTGACAATCTTCCCTTGCAGGTGTCATCCCAACAGCACCAGCCTCAACAGCAAGTGTTCTTAGCGCAAGTGGCGAGCTCACAGGAAGACTCCTAGTGTCAGGATACTGTAGACGAGAAATGCAATCTCGGTGATAGTGTGATGATGACGTGACATAGTGTAATCAAAATGGTAGTAGTGCATGGAATGTGACAGACATTTTAGATACAAAACTGGAATTTATTATTGCTATTTGTGATGTCACAGATTCATAATAAATTACTGGCAAAAATGCGATAGTTGTCAGTGTTATTACCGCTATTTAACAGTTGAAGTTGAATATACTTTCAAAAGTTACACTAATTAACACCTTAAATTTCTCCAGAATAGAGAGAATACAAACTGAAACATGAAAATTAAAAAATTACACAAATTGTGACGAGATTTTCTGTATAATAAAGAAATTAATTTGGGATATCTAATAAAATAAATATCTCAGGCTGACTTGTGAAGAACATCAGCTGTGTTGTTTATTCTTGATATACATAATATATACGAATACAACAGAATATCTTCCTTATAATATAGTCTACAGTTGATCATAAATAGTCGGCAACTCTTTGTGTTTTAAAATGACGAGTGGTCTGTCTCAATATTTCATTAAAATAGCAACCGGTTAGTGCGTTTACAATGATGAATTTGGGGGCTCGTGGGTAAGTGGTAACCGAGTAGTTAGCACATTGCAAGGTTAATAAATGACTCCAACTTAGTTGGGAAAAGGCTCGGAGGAGGATGATGACAATTATAATTTTAGGTTTAGTGAAATAACGAAAGTGGACCGTAGCACATTTCAATCCTTAATGCGCGTCGAGGTTAAAAATGACAGACCAACGAGGTAGATTATTATGTAACATAAAATTAAATAAATTATTTGGGTCCTTAAACTATTCAAAATGTACAATCGAATGTTTTCTATGCCCACTAACTGAACTAAAATGACAAAATATAAGAATCAAAAAAATCGGCAGTTTTGTATTGACACATCTGAGGTCTACTATTGTAATACAGCTTTAATGTTAGCTAAAAAAATGCTACGGATAATTTCGCGTAACAGTTTTTTTTTGATGTCGGTTTGTGAAGAACCCATAACGTATGTAGCAAGATAATATTTAATTTTAATATTTACTTAATAATTATTAATAATAAAAAATTACAAGTTTATTGCTAACCAATTTTAAGCACCTTTCAAGAGTTTTTTTCTAAGATTTTTAATGTCATGTTTAAAAATATACTTTAAAAATCCATTGCAAGGTTTAATAACATGACTATCATATTCCAATACCAATATCATTAAATGCATCTGTTACTACTACGAAATAAAAAATTACTTTAAAACCTAGGATGTTATCTTAGAAGGCTCATCGTTTATTTTATAATTAAAGAAATTTGATAGTTCTATTCATGGTTCTGAACTTTGCAATGGTAAAATTTTCATTGTCTTGCGTCCATGACGTACAATTTATCATTATCTTGGTCATTTGACAAAAAAGAAATAAAAAAGCACATGACGATTTTGAGTGACGCATCGAATTAAATGTGTTTAAATAAGTGTTGTTTGTTATGTAAGTGTACGTACTTAAGTTATTAAATAAACTGACAAATGAATAAATTTAATTTTATTAGAATGAATTAATTTACAACTGAAAACATAACATTCCTTATTTGATATAAGTTGCTTACAAATAGATAGAAAAATAAAATTAACAAATATCTCAGGCATTTTTCATACACTGAATAGAATTAGACATTTAACTAATTAACAAAGGTATGAAAGATAAAATGTAACTATGCAAGTTGTAGCATTCCCCTTAAACATACCATATAACAAACATCAACTTGTAAAGCCACTTGTTTCTAGTTGAAATACTCCACCCCACGGCTATCCCAACATTGGGGCAGCAAAATATTCACGACTTATCACAGTCATTATCAGTTACCCAAATAACCAGCAATCAGCTGTTATGGTCCATTGAGCTATTACCATTAGCTACTGAATGTTTTACCAATTTTATCCATGTTATCCATATCCATATATTCATATTATTTAAGAGAAAAATTATTAAAGTCCTGTCTAAGAATAGAGAACAATAACGTTAGTAAAGATGTAATAGAAAACTATTTTATTATAGACCATAAAATAAATAGTTTTAATAATATAGACGTTAACAAAGACTAAATATAATGTATCTATCCCAGTGACACAAATAAATTAGTTTAATTGCATCAAGTGCTTAAAATACTGCTAATTTAAGGACACCGTGTGCTGTCTGATGATATAAAAGCCAACCTAGGACATTTTTCTGTTAATATTAGCTTCTTTACTTTGAAGGTTTGACATTGGATTTTGTGTGAAGTTTAACTACAGGAGTAAAAAGATTCGGAAATGTGGTTTTATTGCTAACACGGTCTATGTGAAGATAATACATTTGTGTAAACCGCGGTAGATAGCAACGAGGAATTAGTAGGACACAGTGAATCGCCGCTGGTGGCTTATTTAACAATATGACCTTAAGTTTTTACCTCAATAGCTTAATAGTCGTTAGTTACTCTGGTCTATGAGACATTAGTCAGTGTTTTGTTTCATGTGTTCGAGGACGACTTGAACATCTTCCTTGAGCAGCTGCACCATGACACGCTTCTGTTTGCAGTCTTCGCGGATCACCCCCGAAGTTTGCTCTTTCAACTGTTTCATGAAATTCATATCTTGTTCTTGGGATCTGGATAAATAAAAATATATAGTAGGTAAAAATAAAAATAAATTTTGTATAATAAAAACAACGAAAATATTGTAGTTTATGTGGTTTCACGTAACATTAAAAATAAATCAGTTTTACCCCCTGGCGTTGTTACGTGGAACGCGGTTATCTTTTTTAAATCCAGTAGATTCTACTGGATTTAAAAAATCCTTTGCTCGTGATAGCCCAATTCTTAAGGAAGTTTATAGGCTATTTAATATCACGCTACAACCGTCAGGAGCGGAGCAGTGACTATACACGCGGGTGAAACTGCGAGGAATGGCAACACTTACATTTTATCCAAATCACTGAACTTGTCGTCCATGAGTTGCACCATGCCCGCCAGCAAGTCGGCCGCGACACGCTTGTACATGTTGTGTCGTTCCTCCTTCAGCTCGCACAACTGCTGCTGGGCCGCCACGAATAGGTGTACGAATCTGTATTCGTCCATTGGAGTATATTGTAATATTATACATACGAGTACATACACCATGTTTGTATTTTATCATACAGGGTGTATTTGAAAAGGAACCCTTAAATCACCGAAAGGGCCTGACTCTAGCAGGCAGGTACAACAAAAAATTTAATAAAAGAACTATCCGTTTACAAGTTATGACCGTTTGAATTTTCAGGTATTTTTACCTCGGTTTCTCATGAAAGCACGTGGAACGTGTAAAGTTAAAGATTTCAAACCGTAAGTATTTTTTATATTTTGCAACTATTCCTTCCGTTATCGAGAAAATCCATGAATACTAACTTAAAAAAATTTCGAAGTTAGTTTTTATGGATTTTCTTAGCAACGGAATGAAAAATTCCAAAAAAAAAAATATGTACGATTTAAAATCTTTAACTTTACACATTCCGCCTACTTTTATGAGTTATGTATGACGCAAATGGAGGCAAAAATACCTAGAAATTCAAACAGTCATAAATTCTTATTGTAACTGCATGCTATAGTCATGCCCTTTCAGGGATTTAAGTAAGTGTTCCTTTTTCGAATACAGGGTGTATTCGAAAAAGGAACACTACTCGTAAGTATTCCAAATTTCACAGTCCCTGTCTGTATGCGTTTGCTTAAAATATGCGTACAAAGAATTCCTCTCTCCTCGCGTATTAAATGTAATATAATAAATAGTTTAGTATAAATTTTGCCACTGTTTGTCCATTGATTCTTTTTTTTATTTAGCAGCTATTGACGTGCTATTGTGTTATCGATAAAACTTGTTTTGCCCTACTTTAGACGGAGGTTTGTTGTGTGCGGCCATATAATAATGTTAAGTGAATAAAAATACGTTATCCAGGTTATTATTATTATTATTATATTCTCAAATGTTTTGGACTATAGAGATTCCTATTTCGAGATTTCATATTTTAAAAACTTATGAAGATCAGAGTACAAAAACGTGTTGGATGGTATCGAAGTCCGTATATATTATATAAATGATTCGCACTACTTACTTCTTACTGGTGTTCTGATGTATTTCTATCAGCGTTGTATCCAATTTCTCAATAACATTTTGTAAGCTATCTCTAACCGAAATGTGCAACGCTTCTCCTGCAAGTGAACAAAACAATAAATTCAATTGCGCAAAGGTTTTGTAAGTCGATATATCTAATTATCAGAAAGCCAAAAATCTGTTGCAAATTGCGTTTTAGTTGTGGTATCTTTATATCCATATCTGTTTCGCTAAGCCTGTCTTGCTCCTCATTGAAATTTTTTGAAGTTTATGAAACTAGAGAAAAAAAACATCGCAAAACGGAATTAAGAAACACCTTAAAATGCGGGGAATATGCAATAGATAAATGTATCTAACAATTATAAACTAATTTGGTAGAAACTAAAGTTTTTAAAGTTGTAGGGAAATCAAGGGCTCTTGCAATGAAAGAAAAAACAAAAAAAAGAAAGGACCCTACAATTTATTTAAATATCTAACTTCCCTTTCTCTGATAGTTATAATTCTTCTACTTCTGATTCATTTTGACAAATCACCAATATTTCTTAAGCAAACAGTGTGAAGTAGTATGGGGTTTCAATAACTTACCTCGACTGCCACTTGGCTCGTTCCTCTTAAACCATTCGTCCACACTAGACTCCGTATTTCCACTTGCAGAAATAAAGT
Source organism: Callimorpha dominula (assembly GCA_949752705.1). Classification (NCBI taxonomy): domain Eukaryota; kingdom Metazoa; phylum Arthropoda; class Insecta; order Lepidoptera; family Erebidae; genus Callimorpha; species Callimorpha dominula. The sequence goes on along the minus strand of OX457012.1, from coordinate 6,049,426 downwards.
CCCCCATAATATTATTGTCCTCTACTTTTTTCTTTTTACAATCCTCTCTATCTTCTTCTAACTTTCTTTTCAACGTTCTACAATCTGCTATTTTTGTGGAAGTGCTCATTTTATCCTGGATAGACTCTGAATCAGTGGACTGTGTTAAGTTTTTTTGTGGTGTTATATGTAAAAATTCTATTTCATTTTCTTTTGCATGGCTTAATTCTTTTATAGATTCTTCGGCTTTTGAGCTATGAGATTGAATTTGTCCCCGTCGTACATTTTTATAAAAAGTGTCTTTTATTTCCTTCATGTAATCTTCATCATTTGACAGAGTAGATTGCGAGAGTTTGTCAACGTTCTTGATGCAGCTATCGAACAGTTTTATAGGAGAAATATTCGATTTTGGTGTATTTTTAACACGTCTTGTATGTTGCACTCTGGTCTTCTGTTCAATTTTTTTTGGTAATATTTTTTTTTTGTTACTTTGTATAGATTCATTAGAATCATTATTTTGAATAAGAGGCTTACTACGTTCTCCATTACTGATTATTTGAAACAACGGTGACTTTTCTCGCATTAAAGATTTCTTAACCACCTCTTGAATTTCTGGATCATTTTCAGAATCGGTGGCATGTTTGGATTCGATTTTTTTAAGACTTACAGTATTTTTGGGTAAAGTTTTTGACTTACCACTAATGGGTGAGTCTGTATCCGATTCTGAATTCCTTCTGGAAGGTAACCATCTGCTTATATCTTCTAAAGATATCCTTTCTATAGAGACTACAGGAGACTTTAAGGATTTTGGGCTATCGCTACTCTTCATTTTTATGTGTTTCTTATTTTGTTTGTTAGACCGGTTTCTAACAGTCCTTTTAATATTTTCATTAGAATCATTATGACATAAAACATTTATATTATTAATTTCTTCCGTCAATTTTTCGAAGTAATCTTTTGTAGAACGATCCAAGTACTCTGATTCTAAATTGCGGTGTTCCAATCGTTCTATTATAAGCTTGGGACTCGGTGGGGCTTCCTCCGAATCACCATGTCCAGTTATGCCTACAGTAGCTATAGATTGGTCAGATTTTGTTTCAGATCCAGGTAAGCTTAAAGTTCTGATAGTACTCTTTTCATTAGTATGATTTTCAATGTTGCTTTCTTTCGCTTTTCTTTTGGGCTTGACAATACTTGGTTTCTTAGTTTTGAGTTCTTTACGATTCCATTTCAATTCTTCTTTGGATTGTAATTCAAGTTGTATAACTTCGTCCGTAATATTAACAGTCTGTGGACTGTTCATATTTTTGTCGTTATCCGAAAGCAGATTTTGGGTATTATTGGATTCGTTTATATACTTTTCAGGGTTTCGGCAAATTTTCTTGAATTTATCTACCATTTTGGCTGATAAGTCTCCGTCTCCTTTATTTGGGGTTCGTACCTCTTCCACGACCAGTCCCGGTAAAGGACTTTCAGTCCTATCGTTATCGGCATTAGGTTTAATATCCACAGTTTTCTTAGCTCCCTTGACCAAATCTACAGCTTTAGATTTTGTTTTATTGGTTCTTTTTGTTTTTTGATGTTTAATTTTGATCTTTTCATATTTTTCCGTAATAGCTTCCATCTCGGGAGGTTTCTCTAAAACTAATACTGGTTCAGTCTCCACTATTTTAGGAATTTCAACGACTATAGAAGTATCTAGCACTTCTGTTCGTTTTCTCATTTTTTCATCTATCAAATCATTAACAGGTTCTACTTCAATCTTCTTCGTTCTTTGTCTTCTGTTAATTTTTCGTTTTAGTTTTTTGCCTTCATCTTTATTTGTACAGTCAATACGTTTGACTACCCGACCACGTCTTAACACTGTAGAATCTTCACTGCCGACAGTAGTAGCACTGGTTTTTTTAGAAACAGCTATCGTTTTTTCCTTAAACTCATCTTCACTATCAGTAGAGAAGTTATATACTTCTGATGCTCTGTTGATTAGTTTAACTTGTTCACTGTTCGTAGATTCTTTTACTTTGTCAAACAATTCGTTCATTTTCTTTGTTCTAGGCGAAGGTGATTCATATTTTCTAGATTTTCTATTTCGCGGCATTCGGATATACCTTTGACGTTCTTGTTCTATGTCTTTGTACGGTTTATATGAAAGGGTAGATTTTGGTGTTTGCTTTATTTTGGAATCAATGAAATCATTTTCTTGTGAGTTCACAAGCGCTTCTTCGGTGATTTTTTCATCTTTGGGTGAAAACAGTTTACGTTTCCTACGCAACATTGGTGTTTCGACATCAGCTGTATTACCAGGCTGTAGATCTTTTTTATTGTTTTCTACAATTTCTTGAAGAACAGCAGAAACGTTATTTTCAGCAACTGCCTCTGCGTTGTCCTCCATTATAGTAGACATTTTAGTAGTATTTTCTAATTCCAGTTTGTTCCTCAGTTTTAATGTACGAGTCTTAATGTTCTCCTTTTTAGACGTGACTTTATATTTCAGCTTAATTTTTTTAGCTGTCGCAGTTTTTTTATTTACAATTTTATTCTCAGCACTAATATGTTTTATTTTACATAAAATTTGTTTTAAAGGTAAATCATCTTCCAGGTCCGAAATATCGCCGCCAACAGCTTTTTGATCTTTGTTCAAATACTTAGAACATTTGTCAAATTCATCGCATACCTTATCCACTATATTATTAAGGCATTCTATTACTTCAATATTATTTATGTTAAAGGGATCCAGGTTTTGTGATTCATCTCCCATTAACATTAATCCATCATCAAGAAGATCATCACTGAATTCAGAGCTAGTTTCGTTTATTTTCTTGGCGAGCGTTGGGCTAATAAATTTTTGTTCTCTATTTTCTGTAAAATGTTGAGAAAAAAACTCTTCAACTACGTGAACATCAAAACAATTTTCCTCTAAAGCATCATTTTTAGGAATAACTTTCTTCTTTCGACGAGTGTTAACATACTCATGAGGCGTATCACTTATAGCTTCGGTATTAGATTCGTCAGATGTCGGAGATACCACCTTAGGGCACTGTTTCAAAGACTTAATTAAATCATTTTCCTTAGTCGGCGTATTCTCAATTGCGTCGACATTCTCGTTTAACTCTTGTGATGTTTTTTCCCTTGTATTAATACCACTATCAATTTGATCTTTATCTTTTTCTAGTTTGGCATTCAGTGCTTCTTGTACTAATAAATTTACAATATTGTCAGGGTCATAGTCTTTAGATTTGGATAATCTTTCAACTGTATCATTTATAACCGAGTCGTCAGTAGACCCTATAGTAGCGACTAACAAACAACTTGGTGTTTCATCTTGAACTATCGGTGACAACAGCCTGCCTTTCGTTTTAATCTTTGGTTCAGGATATTTTCTACTAGTCTCACTATCACTATGAGACTTCCTACTAGAGTCTATTGTAATATTTTTTTTGTGACAGACGCCGAATGCTTTACGATTAAATGTTTTGGTAATTTGGGCGTCTGCTTCGCTGACTTCAGTTACTATAGATAAATCGGGAGGGGCACAAACGCCCAGTGGTTCCTTGTCGAATTTATATCGAGGTAACGCAGCTAGTTTTTCGTGAAGCTAAAAAAGATGGAATTGTATATTATTTAGGTTTGCCATCGATAATGTCAGAATAAGTGACTAATGGTAATGACTATTAGTAAGATATATGATTTTACTTTTAAATAGTTTTTTTGAGGCTGACTGAGTGGATGAGGCAAACAACTACAATTAAATCACATATTTTCGTATGCAATTAAAATAATTTTCCTAGCGTTAATATTTCCGAAAAAATAAAGTTCTGCGTTGGTTATAATAAATATAACACGCAAACGACTTACACTGATATTACATCCTTCTGCAAGGTGTTCAGCAAGACAGTTAACACTAAACCTTTGCCGATCGATCTTACCGTGTAAAGAAGAGCAGCTACGCACTATTGAACACGGGAAAACCTGGGTGCATTTTTTTGCTACAGTAGTGTGATGTGATGATGATGATGAGCGATGGTTGGTTCATTATTATACTACGAGGTCTTGTGTTCTTTTGTGTAATTAACAATGGTCAGAATAGGTAGAATTATTTTATGTAAGTGTATCATGATGCCAACATGGTTTCTTCCCGAAAATAAAAACGGTATTTCCGGCACTAACTATTAAAGTATTTTTTTACGAGATGAACTAGGTACTGTCATTGAAATTTAATAAGAAATTTACTGAAACATTGTAAATTAATTTTATTTATCTGTTTAATAACAAAATAAATCTTACTTTTTGTTTGCTAGCTCCCAATGATAAAAAAAATTGGATTGTTTACTACGATATTTCACAAATACTATACTAGTAGATCTTTATTGCAGAAAAATACTTTACCAAGACAAAAACTCAAATACTAAAGTAAAACACTGTCAAAAAAACTAAGGATCCATACACACTTATATACGAAACTTACCTGTGCTAAAGAACTAGTGGATGCAGTTGATGGTGATATACAGGAATGAGGTTGACGGGTTTTAACAATATAACCTGTAAAAACATTTTTATTTAAATAGGTATGTACTTTTTCTTTTTTATACTTTGTTGTACCTGCACAACTTTGTTCATTGTTACTTTTAATAATTTATATCTATGGAGCGATCCAGCGTTAAAAATTTGATACGAACCTAGTAGGTTTACAACCGATGGACAAAAACTTAAATAACATATTTTATCAGACGTTAGTGAAGCATGTCATTCGATCACAATGTCTTCTCTGTTTTAACGTTTTAACATTTCCAACTGTCGTAAGGAAGAAATATATAGATGTACTTTTTAGAAGACTTGCAGTTTCAGCATTTAAAGGAGGTACAAACTGGCTGATAAAAACTATATTTTAATCTCAGGAAATAACCACAAAACCCATTTTCATACGATAGAAACCACAATATCCGATTGCAAACTTGTTTCAAATAACCTTGGCCAGTGTTTTCAAAAATGAAAATTACCTGAATAACAAGTGATTACCTGAATGTTTACGTCTTCTTACTTCCAATGGATGGGAAAATCGCGAGTCGTCCTCCTGCAATCAATAATTATTATGACAATGACATTTCGAAACATATTTAACTACCCACATTGTAACGATGATGAGCTTAATGCGGAGGATGATAGGTAACGAATAGTAGTGTAGGTACTTTCTTATTCCTCATTTATTTATTTACCTATATTTTTCTACATACGAGTAAATACAATCAACAGGTTTAGGGTATTTCTGATCTGCCTTTTTTTCAGAACATCCCACCATATGTACTTGTTTTGGCTTTCGTTCCGTTTCCACTACTTTTTAATCGGTTGTCTTACAAATATATCGCACATTCAGTCCACTGATAAACCTGGCTGTCCGTATTTTAATTCTCCACAAATGTATCATATGCATTTCTGTAGCACATATGACATTGGCAGAATATTTGAGATTTTTTCAAGTATATAGGTCTGTACATACATATTGGGCCAGGAGATGGATGGTGGAACTCTTCGGTGGCTACTGGTAAACCCTTATGTTATGTTATGAGTTATGGCTCATATTTCGTTTTAACGAGTGCAACAGATTGGGTATGGTAACGATGGTCTGATGATGAAGCCACGAGGTGAATAACGGAACTATTTTTAACTTTTTAATTCGGTACGCCATTTATCCTACTAATATTATGAACGTGAAAGTTTGTGAGGATGTATGGATGTGTGGATGTATGGATGTTTGTTACTCTTTCACACCAAAACTACTGAACCGATTGCGATGAAACTTTGTATGTAGATAGCTGCAGACCTGGATTAACGTATAGGCTACTTTTTATCCCGATATTCCAACGGGATCGGGACTTACGCGGGTGAAAACGCGGAGCGCTGCTAGTTATAATATGAAAATCTAAAACTAAAATGTATTGAAGAAAGTAATTTAAAAAGTGACCACTTAAAGATATGAGGGAGTAGTAATTTTATCTGTATGAAAGGTACCCTATGTTGTTTTCTTTACCCCTGACAACGTATGAACAATTTCATGATGATCGGTTAAGTAGTTAAGGCGTGAAAACGTAACAAACAAACAAACTCACATTCGGGTTTATAATCTATATATTAACACGTGAGGAGAATTTTTTGTGCGGGAGAGGCATGCTTTAACTCGTATGGGCCAGCTCGACTAGAGTAATACCACGGACTCACAGAAAACTGGCAGTAAAGGAATGCTTGCATTGCTTTTCGCCGAGTGAGTGAGGTTACCGGAGGCCCTAACCGTTCCCTTCCCACCCCTCTTCCACTAGTCCCACCTCAAAGGCCGGCAACGCACTTGTGACTCTTGAGTTGCAGGTGCCTATGCGTAGCGGTAGTCATTTACCATCAGGTGACAAGGCGGAGTATTGGTTAAATATTTAATTTTCTACAATATAATGTACCTACTACCTATGTCTACTTACCGCTTTTTTATTGGATTGTTCAGTTGCTTTTGGTGGTGACAGGATTGCTTCCTTTTCTAAGTCCAGTAGTAACTAAGACAAAACAAAAAGGTATCTATGTAAATATTTATGTTGACTATTATTTCGTCACACTAACCGAATAAAGCTACAATGCATATTTCGAATCTGGGGATCTGGATACACCATCTGATTTTTTTATTTCTTCTGAATAATTTTTTTTTTTAGGCCAAGTTAAATAATATAATTTATAGAGTATGACGTCTCGTTCTGTCGAAATTCGTAATAAAAACATTCAATTCCATAATAGGGTCCAAAGTAGGTATTAAAATACCTACTTTGGACCCTATTTATATCTCAGGAATCGCAAATAATTTATATATTCTTTAATGCATTTTTTATTTACAACATCTAAGGATCACTGTATAGTTATTATATACGAGTGAGTCAAACGATAGTAAAATGTCTCATAGTCTGTGCGGAAAGAGAACCGTCGTAGGATTTGAGGTCGCAGCAGTGTTAAATTACCTTTTTACACTGTTACGTCATTATTAGACCAGGGTAGAAGCCTTTAAAAATAATAAAAAATGAAAAAAAATAATAGTAGGATGAAACCCATTGGAAAAGGAGGAGAATATTATAATATATAATATAATAATATAAAATAAAAAGAAAAATAATTTACGGGCGATCCGAGGTCGGGAAGGGGAAGGGGGTGAGTTTTAAGGGTAAAAAACGGTTTATCTCGATTTCCGGCAAAACTACAAGTCCTATGGAAAAAAGTCAAATGGCAAAGTTGTAGGTAATAAAAAGATCTTTTCGATTTTTTGCATTTTCTGAGAAGATTTACTACAGTCATGTATATTTTTTTACACCATCGGAAAGTAGAGATTTCAACGAACAGAAAGCACACCAACTTTTGGAAAAAAGCTGATGTTTTGACGGGTGACTTTTCGGTTGAAAATTAGGGTGCTTTTTTGATATTAAGTCAAAATAAGGTGAAAAAATAAATATTTCAAATCAAATAAATTACAGTGTATTTGGGACATAAAAAGGTAAATTTTCACCAAATTTCGTAAAAAAAAAAAATGTTTTGTAAAAGATAAAAATCAAAAACCAAAAACTTGGTTTTTTGAATGTTTTACATAAATTTTGGGGTATGTGAAAAAAGTGTTAATACAAAAGTTGTAGATCTTTTTAATACCTACAACTTTGCCATTTGACTTTTTCCCATAGGACTTGTAGTTTTGCCGGAAATCGAGATAAACCGTTTTTTACCCTTAAAACTCACCCCCTTCCCCTTCCCGACCTCAGATCGCCCGTAAATTATTTTCCCTTTTATTTTTATAATATTCTCCTCCTTTTCCAATGGGTTTCATCCTACTATTATTTTTTTGGTTTCAAAAATTATCGACCCTGGTCTATATTGTTTACTGTATTGTACCATATTGTTTCCTGTCGAACTATAATGACGTTACAGTGTTGTCAACATAACAAAAAGTAATTTAGCACTGCTGCGATCTCAAATCCTACAACGATTTTTTTTCCGCACAGACACTACATAAGTGGTACAATGTTACGAAAAATGACTGTTTTTTTTTTATAGTATAGGACGAACGAACAGACGGGTCACCTGATGGTAAATGACTACCGCCGCCCATGGGCACCTGTAACTCAAGAGTCACAAGTGCGTTGCCGCCCTTTAAGGTGGGAATAGGGGAAGACGGGAGAGGGGGATTAGAGGGGAAGGACGGGAATAGGGGAGAAGGAAGGACGGGAATAGGGGAGAGGGAAGGACGGGAATAGGGGAGAGGGAAAGGTTAAGGCCTCCGGTAAACTCACTCACGCAGCGAAAAGCAATGCAGCATTGTTTCACTGCCGGTTTTCTGTGAGGCCGTGGTGCCGAAGCATGGCTATACTAATTATAAAAGTTACTTATTACATCTGATAACTTGATTTGATACTGAACTTGATAGATTAGTTCATAATCTTCTCGCCCTATTCCCATTTTTTTTTGGGTCGAGGCAATTTGTAACACTGCAAATGGTATTAACTGGTTTCTTTTATGGCCGGCCGCCTGCTTTACGCCAACCCTCCTTGTGAATGTGTGAATGTAATCAATTTCAGATGGGACAAAGAAGGTAAATTGGGGTAAGGAAAACGGATAGGGCGAGGGAGCTAGGGTAAGGGATACCGCAAGTCTCGGATGCGGAAACGGGACTGAGACTGCAGTACTCTAGCTCAAAAAGGCCGGGGTCGCGTACCCGTATATTACCCGTGATTGGAGAGGCTAGATTAGACTAGGAACAGGAATATCAACTGGCATACGATGCTAGATTAAGTGTTTTTTAGCTCTCCTGATTTCTTTTTGCAATAACTCCTTTATTCGGTTAGTGTGACGTTTTGTTCTATCAACTGTCTTGAATACGGTCTGTGGAGGAACGGGTGTTATGTCCCTCCAACACAAAGGGAGGATCCTCCGACCAGGCTAGGTAATCATGCCTGGCGGGCCGCGGCCCAACGGTTATGTTGGGAAGTTGTATATATACTAATCAGCGCGAGAACTCTCATAGCGCGATGCAGGATTAGTAGTTCTTCGTAGTTCAGTTCGTCTTCGCTAGATGATGTTGGAGTATGTTTTTACTGTATGTGGAAGTCGCCACAGGTCTATGGAATTCATAATATAATATTTAAAAATTTGAGTAGGTAAGTTAAACAAAAAAAAATATTAAAAATATTGTATATAATTTATTTTATTGAAAATGACAACTTAAAATTTGCTCAGAGGTACCTGATATTTATCGTTGAAGATCATTCTGAGAGCACCGTCGAGCCTCTTAACATCGGATCGTGACGAAATCATCGCAGTGACGTGACAGCTGACGTCATCGCCTAGCTTGATACATGATGGTAGAACCCGCGGTGGAGAAAAAGTATGCACTGATAGCGTAAGAATATCCGATTCCCTGAAATCAAACATGATTTCATCAAACATGAAATCAACAAGCTACATCCATGCCAACCTTCCACGTGTACGCGCTGACCACCGACATCACATAAACATTCCCGCATGTACTAATTTCTATCTCGTAAGAATTGTATTTTCTTTTGCCTACACAAAAATATTACTTTATGGTAGTTGTGTTAGGTATATGAATTTGAGCGTAAGCACAAGATGTAGAGCGAGAACCATGGATAACATAGATATCGAGGCGTACGACTGGGTTCTATTTTGTGATTTTCTATAATGTATTCGTAAGTTTTTATTTTTTAAATAACACTATGCGTTACTAATGTTAATTTATCAAACTAAGTATCATCATATCAGTGTCATCAGTCAATTATTGATCAACTTTTACAAACTCCTCTAGAAACATTAGGAAACTATCAAGTTAATATTTGTCATTCAATTGTTTTTGCTCATTCACTTATAGAGCCGATTGTACCTATTACCTATGAGCGAAACCTGAAAGAGGCAATATAATGAAGACGTGAGGTAGGTAGTAACCAACTGACAAAGGTGAGGCATAGCTGATTAGACTCTAAGACCGCAATTAAAAAGAACCTACTACTCACATTTTTTTTTAAACCACTTCGGTGGCAAACAAGCATACTGGGAAGTCTGAGGGTAAGCGGTGACCAGTGACTATATAATTGTAGAGGACTTGCATTCGCGTTGCCTACCCTTTAAAAACCTATAGGTAGAGTCTTCCTTTTAGGCTGGTGAATGTCGTCCCTGGAGATTTCCTATTGGGTTAGCGATGCACAAGTAATTCTACTGACGATTGTCACCACTAGTAGGCCTGTTGGCCAACCAGTTGTATAAAAAAAACCCTGTCAGTCGTAGGACTGCACGTCAGAAGTGAAAACATAACACACATCTGTATGTATGTGTCTGAGCGTGACGGTCACACGAGTTCAGTACTTTTTCCAGATACCAAAAGTCCTTAAGAAGTTTTTACTAAAACCTGTAGATATACTAGTTCAGTTCGTCTTCGCTAGATGATGTTGAAATAATTTTTTACTGTATGTGGAAATGGACACAGGATGTCAAAGCAAAACTGCGGCTAAAGCCGAAGCCCCAAAAGTAAACAATACAAAAACCAACACTTTCTACTGTCCTTAATAATATGACGAGTATGAGTCAAAATCAATACTTAGTTTGATGTCGGTCGATAACGTTACAGAAGTAGGTACTTGTGATACCAGGATATGACTAACCTGATAAATAGAATAGGGTCGCTCATTACAATTATAGTTAAAGGACACTTGATGTGAAGAGTGAGTATACTCACATAGCTAAGTACATCCTTATTCCTGTACCTATGTGTGTATTTGTGGTATACAGGGGTGTTACATAAATGTGTGGTCAAATTTTAGAGGCGTTATGTGTAGCCGACAAAATATAGTTGATTTAGTTTAAAAATAACATGGATTTTAATATTTTTTCATTGGAAAATGCTTTTCATAGTATAGGAGAATATTTCTAAATAACATATTATTATGAACAGTCATGTCAATTTCAATAAAAAAAATTTTGCAGACATTTGCAGAAAAATCTAGACAATTCATTCCTATCAACATCCTTGGTATTAAATACCCATAGTTTCATTCACGTCAGCCCTCTCATGCGAATTATTAGCTTTATCGGTCAATTTTCAAGTTTAATTTGTCAGTTTCACAATAACATATTAGTGGTTTTTTTTAGACATATTTTATCAATAAATCTGACTTCCGGAAAACATCACAACAATTTTACTTAATTCAACCGACTGAATTCTTTGATTTTCATTAATTCAATACTTGAAGGTAGTCTTCAAGTGTTGAATTAATGAAAATCAAAGAATACAGACCACACATGTGAAATTTGTTATAAATACCCCCAAAATAGCAGATAACATTAAATTATATATTGATTCGTTGCAAATGGAACAAAAATATTGGTAGTTACTTCGTAAAAAAAAAAGTTAGAAAATCTCAAAAACATGCTCATTAATGATTCAGAAGCTCCGATAAATGTTTGATCAGCGCTCAAAAAACTAAACTGTGCTTAAATACAGTTGTAAGCACAGTTGAGTCAGACGCTTCGTGCCCGCCCTATTGGTGTGACATTTCAGGTGTAACTGGAAAATGCTAAAACTATGCTTTAGAAATGCAGAGAAGGTACGAAATATTTTTATGATAGCTTAAATTTTTGAAGTGAAAACTTCTTTAGCGGCATTGTGCACTTATTGGGATGGGTAAAAAATTTTAAACTCGCGTCAGGACACGTGACCCTGATCGAAAATGTGTCCGCGTCAGGACACATGACCCTGATCGAAAATGTGTCCGCGTCAGGACACATGACCCTGATCGAAAACGTGCCAGAGTTATATATATTTAAAAAAATATTTTTACGCTATCTGTGGATTCTGCGCGATCCCACTGTAGTTTGATATATACTAATTTATCACACAATTTTAATTTCGACTTTTTACAATATTTACTATGAGTATTTATTTTCACTTCTGTCGGCAGTCTTATTGTAAAGGGTGCCAAATATTATTTTGGCAAAGAGCGGTTAAATAGTTAAATCAGGCTCTGTAACTAAATAAAAAAATATGTGCCATTTAAAATCTTTACAAACGGCCACAACTTGTAAACGGATAGTTATTTTTCAAAAATTCGTTCTTATTGTAACTGCAAGCTAGTCATGCCCTTTCTTTTCTATGATTTAAGTAAGTGTTCCTTATTCAAATACGCATTGTATAACTCGACCACTGTTACCTGGTTGGTACCACCAACTTTTAGAACGAAAAAGAACATTTTATTGACAGAACATTAGTTCCATGATTCGCTAAAAGATGGAGCCGTGCGTATCAATTCAGTTCCGCTACTCATTAATAGATGGCGACACCGTCTTAATTTGCCGACCGAGAAAATAATAAATCTAATTTTCCAAAGCCTTAATGAATGCTTAACTTTATGAGGATTGTTAAATAATTTACTTTAAGCACTAACTACCAAATGCTCGTTTTGTTTTACCGCGACCTACACTCCCGGGCGTCAAAAAATCTAAGGTAGGTAGGTAGTCAAAATCGTGCAAAATTATACGTGCTACTATAAGATAAGCATAACGGCGAACTCTCGACACTCGTCTGATACGAATGTCAACTGTAGAAGTACCTCAGCTAGAAACTGACAACAGAACAGACGGGTGGGCAGGCCAAGCAAGGTCTCAGATAGTCGCCAAACTTACCTGCACAATTTGGCTGTTTCTGTATTATCTTCACTCACAACGAAAGTTTCAAAGGACTTGTGATTGGTGCAGCCGAACGCATCTAACACTCTGGGGTCTAGGAGCACCGACATGCACTTGCTAGCAGAGTTTAAGTCTAGCCACGAATCCGTTTTATCTGTGTCCTAGAAAAAGTCTTACCATACTATAATAACCGTTATAACTTTAAACATAATAAAGTCTCATTATATTGTAATAATTGCCTATCCCGCAGTCTCACCAGCATTTATAGTCATTTCTCCGCTCCTAAGGGTGGCAAATCTATACTAATATAATAACGCCGAAGTTTTTTGTTAGATTGTTTAAACGCACTATCTCTAGAACTACTAGTCGAATTCAAAAAAATATTTTAAATTTATGATAGATTAGATTCTATGGAATAGTATATTAGGCTAAATAGCAAGTAAGTCGGAAGGAAATGCACTCCCGAACTGCTTTATACGTAAATACAATGTTCTAAAAAACTATTGGTTCTTAGTAAATCTAGAAACAATAATACATAAGCCACAATAAGGTATTTTGTGGCTAAAAATCATTGCAAATTAATAAGTGATTTATGAGCATTATTATTAGGCATGGCATATTAATCCTTATGCACGAAAGTTACAACATCATCAAGAAAACTTTATAACGATAAACTTAGCCCTTTTTAGCATGTTATTTGGACGCGTAGGTTAGGAGTTAATGGAACATTAAAATAAATCAACAGTCGGCTCGGGTCTATGGCCGTAGTGTTAGTGCCGCGATCGAGCCATGCGACGCATAACCGCTTTTTATCGTGGGGAAACCTCCACGGGTCATCACCTCACCGAAGCTAGCTGTGAATTGGTGTGTCGGAATCGAACCGACTGAAACACACACTGTTTCGTCCCAAGTGAGTTTATTGCAAGACTCGGTCTAGCCTAGGAAGGAAGTCCTCAAGAACCCCCACTGAGGTTAGCCGCCTTGCCCTCCTACCGGTCTAGAGAGGCGCGCGCAGAACACGTCGCGCCACAATCTCAGGCTTGCATCTGTAGCTAAAGGGCAGGCGGCGCATAAATCTGGCTGCCCGACGAAAAAAGACGATTCCCAAAAAGAGACGCCAAGAAAATGTTACTAAAATATTGTCTGTACTGAAGCATCATAAATCCAGAATTAGTTTCTTTTTAATTATACGCAACGGGTGAAACCGCGGGAAATAGCTAGTGACCTATAACGTTACTTATCAAATGCAACAAGAATTTTTCAAATCGCATTGAAAGTGATGTAGAAAACTCACTTTTATAATAATAATATCACCGACATTCAGCTTACGGCAAATAACTGAAGTGACGAGATCACTGCTTCCATTATGAGCGTTCAAAAAGTCCCTTGCGTCCTGCAAACAATAAAAAATTTAAGAAACGAGTTTTTAATGGGTACTTCTTTTGGTAAATGTTCAAAATCAATAAAGTATTTTGACAATATATTAGTTGTTTTTAATTAATTAAAAAGGAATTTAGATGATATCTTTAAAATCTCTTTTTAAATCATTTCAAATACTGATTGCATACTTTTAAATTTTTTTACCTAAATAATAACCTCACAATAAACCCTTAATGACACATTACCTGAAAAAAATTCATCCAAGGTCTTTCTAAAAAGATATCAACCACATTGCTGGCATACAGCCTAGCCGGAAACCACTTAGAAGCAGACGTGATCCTTAGGGTACGGTCTTGGCGCGGTAGTAGCCACCGGAGCAGAGTCTCCATGATGCTGTACTGGGTCGGCAAGTTCCCACATTTACACATGTAGGACGCGAGCTTGATGCTGTGGAGAGGTTTATTTTTAGAATATTTTTCAATCAGAAGTGCCAGTTGGCTTTGATAAAAAAAAACAATGAATAATTAATGGTACTTATTTAATACTATCTCTGCATAGTTTATTGTCACTGCTCCACTCCTGAGAGCAGGGGCGGCCTTAGGGCGGTGCGAGAGGGGCGCCGTCGTGCGGGGGGCGCCGAAATCAACCGAAACATTACCACCAGGCGCGGGTCACCGTTCCTTTACTTACGATCATTTGGGCATTGACGATATGGGTCAGGCTAATAATCTGATGTCAGGCAGCCATCAGCCATACCATAGACATCAGTCTATGGGAAATACGTAGTCGTCTACGTACTTATACTAGACAATGTACTAATGAAGAAGAAGTCGAAGTACGAGAGTGTTTTGTTGCTTAAAAGCCGGTAAGTGACTCTTTATAAACAGGACTCACTGGCCTCTCTTTGACTTGGACGTGAACCATTGTCAAGGTCAAGGGTACGAGAATAGAGAAATAAATAAATGTGTCAAAGCCAAAATTCTGAACTAATATCCTCAAGTATTTTGTAACCGGCTTCAAAAAAAAAGAGGATGTTTTTTTTGTACGTTAACCGTTTACTCAATTTGTAATAAACTTTTACTTCCATCTCTTCCATCTTTTGAGGAGAAGTAAGATACTCGTAAGTTACTTTTGGTCTAGTGGTTAGTGACTACTGAGCGTGGGTTCGTTTCCCACCCAGGTATCAGTATTTGCTAAAAACCAAACTTTTACGCATATTTATGATTAGGAGAATATATATCTACCAGGCTGCCTATCAAAATGTGGCCGCTAGTATTTTTAATTAAATTATTGTTAATTGATTTTTAGAAAAAACCATTCATTCACTTGTTTTTGAAATAAAATATCGTCCACTTCACGGAAATATATATAAAGACCCTGAAAAAACACAGCAACCGTTGCGCACTTGGCCGCACCTCTTTGCAGCCAGGTGTAAACAGGTATAATTTTGGCACGTTTATACGTTCATAACGTACATTTATTATTTATATTTCAAATTAAAGCAAATTTTTTCTGTTTATTATGATATACGGCTGCCTAATTAAATTTGGCCGCAAATAAGGGCTGCTGGCTATTAAAGATGGTAAATTATTTAAGGTAAAGTGAAAGAGAGTTAGCGCGTAACGTCACTAGTCAGACGAGGATAGCGATTGCTAGTTGTTCGACACTTTATAGCCATTGCGCATGCGTCGAAGACTAGTGTTCTCAACTGAACTTGGTTCTTGGGAAACACAACTCCAACGCAAGTTCAGAGTCTCTCCTTGCCAAATTTCATTATGATCCGTTTAGTCGTAAACGGCTAATAAACAAACAGGTACTTTCGCATTTATACTAATACTTAGTATGAATATTAATTGTTGGCGTTTGCTATAAACATAATTAATTTGGCAATGAGCAAGAACCAGAACGCAAGGAGACGTTCACCATTGACCTGAATGATTTCCTCGACCTGTGAGAAAATGTTGAAGCGTCGCGACGAAAAGTGGGCACCGCTACGATGTATTAACGCCGCGATGGTGTATGGGCGCCGCGACGGTGTGTTTGCGCCGCGACGGCATATGGGCACCACGACGAAGTATTGGCGCCGCGACGGTGTATGGGCACAGCGACTATTTATTGGCGCCGCGACGGTGTATGGGCGCCGCGACAGCATATGGGCACCGCGACGGTGTATGGACGCCGCGACGGTGTGTGGGCGCCGTGACGGCATATGGGCACCGCGACGATGTATTAGCGCTGCGAAGGTATGTACGCGACGGTGTGTAGGCGTCGCGACGGTGTATGGGCACAGCGACTATGTATTGGCGGCGCCACGGAGTATGGGCATCGCGACGGTGTGTGGCCACCGCGATGGAGAATGAGCGCCACGACACCATATGGGCGCCGGGAACTACATGAGCGCCGCGACGGTTTGTGGGAGCCGCGACGTTGAATTGGCGCCGCGACGAAATAAGTGCGCCGCGACGTTCTGGCGCATGGACTCCGCGATGACATATTACCGCGACGTTGGTATGACGCCGCGACGTTGAAATGGCGCCGCGAAGGTACCTGGGCGCCGCGAAGGTATATGGGCGCCGCGACGGCATGTGAGCACCCCGGCGACATTTGGACATCGCGACGTTGAATTGGCGCCGCGACGTTGAACTGGCGCCGCGATCATGGCTGGGCACCGCAACGACGTATGGGCGCCGCGACCTCGAATTGGCACCGCGACGCTGAATTGGTGTCGCGACCATACGTTCCAATTCAAATTTATTTATTTACGAACATCACGGTTTGGAATTTATAGGGGCGCCAATTTGAGGTCTCGCTAGAGCCGCCACTCATAGCGTGATGTTACATAGCTTATATTAAGAATTTATTAAATGCAAGTGGTAGTACCAGAGAAAAGTCATTTAATAAAAAAACTCCTTAGCTACATTCGTAGAGATTAATACTTACAAATACTGTCCAAACTTGCTTCTGAGTGCAAATCTTATCTCTCTGGTTGATTCAGAACTGTACATGTTGAAGCAGTGAAGGGTCTCATACCGCTGCATGACATCTGGCCCATCTGTGGTGGCCAAGTCAAACAAACACTCTGCTGTATGCTCAACCAATATGTTGGGCATTGAGCTGTCCTTTAGTCGTATTTCCTGAGCAGATAAAATAATATTTGACATATTCAAGGGCAAAGGAGTCCTAGTAGACCTAGATTTTTCATAGTTTTTTTTATCTAAGATCATGATCCTGAAGGTATTTTTTATAAAATAAATATTAAAAACCAATCACATAAATTCAACCTTTTATTATTGTAAGAAGAAAAACATAAACATCTTCTTTAAACTTAAATAAAAAATTATTAATAACATGCATGATAAAAAAAGTGTAGGTAAAAGATGAAAGGCCTGATCTGTTAGATCTTCAGCTCAATCAAGTGTAAGTTCTCATTGTGTTTAGGATCTGATTAGGTACCTCCAACCATACGAGTAATGTGCATGTCTTTAGACAATCTTTGATTTAAATAAAATAGTATAAAAAGTATAATGTTTCATATAAGAAAATGTGATACTATTCTTATTAAAGATACAATATATTACTTATATAGATAACATACCTTTAAAAACTTCAGTAATGACTTTAGAAATATCCACCAGTGCGGACTATGTTTAACTAAATGTTTGCGCACAGCATCAAGCCAGTACCGCAGTAGGCTCACCATCTCCTTACTGAGAACTCCCCATGTCTTGGAAGGTGGCAAATGCAACATGCGTTCGAATATCTTGCTTGCAATCCCAATCTCTTCACATTTATTCACATACTGAAATGTTTAAAATATAACCCATTATTATGTTGTCGGTTAATGTACATGTTGCGTATTTAATTAGAGTACCTGCGAGACCGGTAGCGGTAGCGGTAGCTTTTTGTAATTTTTTTTTTCTTTTTTGTGAAATTGCGTTTTTACAAGAAATACAACTATGCAGTTGAACTTAAAATGGAAAACTGTATCTATACAAAATTTCATCTAAATCGTTAGAGCCGTTTCCGAGATACCAGAAATATAAATAAATAAAAATTAAAGTAATAAGATAAAGATTAAGGATTGGATCAGAAGGTCCAATCTGATTTCATATTAAATAAAAATATACAACTCATACTTCAACTTCCAATGACCGAATTTTCTTCAGGGCAAGAACAGTTGTCATGTTGAGCTGTATTCTTGACTTTATACATTTTTCTGCACTATCTTGAGTTATGTCAATGTATTCATTTAAGCTATTTACATTCTTTAATAGTTTTCCGACATCCATTTTTAAGTATTGATGAATAATTCCGACTTCATTACTAAATTATACGTCGATTTCAAAATGCCGCGAAACAATTTAAAAGACGCTATTTTTCTTGACATTGTATACTCCCAAGTTGGTAGTACTTCCTTTTCCTCTTCTGTAAATGCTGCCAGATCTAATTAAAGAAAAAATAGGGCGAGGTAAGAAAATGTGTGTCTACCATGAAGCTCGAGCTACTAATATAATACTGGAGGTCACACGTCGAACATTTTCATGCAATCGGTTTGAATGACCTTCATTGGAATTGTATCTCTTTCGTACAATACTCTTAATCTTTCACAATTATGAAATACGACTAGATTGACCATAAAATATCGTTTATCTTGAAACTAATAAATCATCTTTATTTTTTTGTTTTTGTAACTACTTTTTGACATTCAAACAATGCTTAAGAAAATATACTGTGAAATCATTAAATACATGTGTAAGACCTATTGAGAATATAACAATAATATTTATTTTCTTATGCACTAGTAGTTTTATATCTGTTGCAATTGCAAGTAGTTGTGGCTTCTGGTACTGAGCTAGGCTGATAGCCTATATTTCAGTACACCGCGGCTCCACATAACACTTTACCTTGAATACATAGTAAATGAATTTAGTATATAGTAATAACATTTGTAAATTGTTAATTTATGTACATGTAATGGCTATATATAGTGCAGTTAAAAGGAACGTTTTATTAAGAGAAACATATATTTATTGCATTTGGATAGAAAAACTGCAGGCTATGTATGGGATCCGATCTGGCTCATATGGATTTTCAACACAATATAAAATATAATATAAGTGGCTACTTTGTAAAACAAATTGTTACTAGCCAGAAGTGTGAAGACTGCACAAATCTGTTGTTTGCACTTAAAATTATAAAATACCGAAATTTTAGTGTATTTATAAACAGGGGAACGCTATATTTCTGATAAAAAGAGGTATAACAATAGACCATTGACAATATTAATAATAAAATTGTTAATATAGTTTAACGACATTTTGCAAGTAAATTGAAATGCATGTTTAGGCATCTTGATAATATTTAGCCATATATAATCACGCTTCTATGCGATGGGTCGCCTGAGTAAAGATAATGCTGCTCTATCCTTTTCAAAGGCAAGCCTGGCCGGTATAGACTGTAACCCTAACAACGTGTATGCAACATTCCATGATGATCGGTTGAGTAGTAAGTCGTAAAAACGTAACAGAGAGAGTTACTTTCGCATTTAAAATATTAGTATAGATCAGTGATTCCCAATTAATGGTACGCGTACCAGAAAATTAAATCAGTAAAAAAATTTGGCAAACAGCAAGATTGTCAAATTATATTTTTCCAGTTCATTTACACAAATATATGAACGCTTTTAAACAAACCCAGCCAAAAGCAGAAAAGTGGCATCGCAATTCTAACAACAACAAGACAATAACAAATTAATTAATAGCAAAGACATAGTTGAACCTTGGAAAAGGAACATAGAAGAATTGTATAGAAGTCAAGGGATGAAATATGATGATATAGAAAGAGAAGATCTTGTAGATGAGGACAAGTTAGGTCCTATAGTTTCAGAAAGTATACAAAATCCCGTACTACATATTATACAAAATCAGTGTTGTATAACTATAGTACATCACACTTTGGGGATTTCAATAAAAGGTGTTTTAACTTTGACATTGTTTCCAATTATACAATGCAATCTACTATACAAACTATTACGAACAAGATACAAGAGAAAACCGAATTATACTAATTTTGTTTCCAATTTTACAATCTGGCAGCCCTGATGCGAATATTTTTGCTTTAGTCTGAAGAGGAAAATAAAAAACCTAGTCATATTGCGGAAAACATAATGGGACTGATTTCATTTAATGGCAAACAGTAACTTTAAAACGTTATTAATATGTCATCATCATTGTGTCATCAAAGTATAAGCGACGACTATTTTTGAGTTTGTGAGATTTAGTTTGCTGAAATGCCAAAAACAATTTATAATCGTGATTAAAAAGTGGTTAGCAATGTATTTAAGTGTTTGTTGGAAAGAAAGTCTGAGGGGTTATATTTTTTTTAGTTGTCAACATTACTGGTTACTACGATGGAGCCATTGAATTAAAAGAAGAAGATATACAGTCTATTTGGCCTCAATATTATTGTAACATAAAGCCAATCGAAATAATTTGAGATATAGTAAAAGGAAATTTTCTACAAAGAATGTGGGTCTCCATAATTTTACCTTTCTAAAACTTGCGCAAGATCGTTTTGAGCCAATTAGAAATTAAAAAAAAAAAATTGGTTGTCTGCAAAGTCGGTTTACGGACGATAATTTTACGTGATAACGTCATAAGAAAACACAATATTTTTAAAACTGGTTAAAAACATTAATTTTTAATTTTGTTGTAATAAACAATGTGGCGCACATTGAGAGAGGCCTATGTGCAGTGGACTATGATAGGCTGATTGATTGATTGATTGAAACAATAGAAACCACATTAACTTTTCACTTCATTTTCTAAACAGTTGACAAAACAGTTCACGTGTAGGTTGTGTGCTGCCACTGTCTCTCTTCTACTCGGACGCATCGGCCAATGGAGTGGAAGAGAGTTAGATGCTCGTAGAAACATGAAACAGATGCTGCAAACCGAACACATAACAAAATTGAAGAAAATGACAGAAGAAGAGAGCCTTTGGTTGTAACAGAAATAGTAATTCATCAAGTCATTTATCCAGCAATGACAGTGACAATGAGTCTAATGCATTGTAGAAATTGAGAATGCTTTTGATGATTCATCTTAATTTTGAAGGTTTTATTTCCTTGATTTGATTTCATGCTTTGTCCTGGATAAAATGCTATTTATTATTCTGACACATTATACCTACTTGTACATATGTAAGTTTATAAAAAAAAATAGGCAGTCATGGGACTGCCGACAGAAGTGACAACTTAAACGAAACGACGAATTCGAATTCAAAAACATTTATTCAATTCTATCTATGTTATATAAAAAAAAAAAAATTAAGACACTAAGTGACATTTATGAACGTTAAATTAAAGCTACAGTTAAAAATCATAGATCGGCGAAAACAGACGCCACAGCATGTACCGGATTGTCGAGGTAAATTTGGTGAAAACACCAAAATCTACTGCCTGCTTGTGTCGATCTATAACTTTCAGTTTCCAAAACTCGTAGAGCTTTATGAGAAGAATACTGGCAAAGAAAGTCATGGCCACTCTTTTTAAAAGTCAGATCTTCAGGAACATAAGGAGCTGACAGAACTCAATGTTTAGATTAGCGCCCTCTAGTGGATCTAAATATTTATTATTAGCGTGATGGTCACGAGTTCAGTACTTTTTCCCCATAGCAAAAGTTCACAAACGTGCCTAAACAATGACGAATAGTTGAAATAGCAAAAAAAAATGTAAAAGAACGACTTCTCCGAACCAAATTGAGGGTAATTTTATATTTCATTAAAAAAAAACTAAGATCAACCAAATAAAAGTTTTGATCAAACAATGAAGAACAGTTAACGAACATGAAATTGCAAAAACAAAAGTTAAAAAAAACGACTTCTCCTCGCCAACATAAGAAAGTAATTTTTTTTATTTTATTTAAAAAAAAAATAAGATCAAATAAATATAAATTTTGGTCGAACAATGAAGAACAGTTAACAAACAGTTGAAAGAGCAAAAAATAATGTAAAAAAACGACTTCTCCCCGCCAACTTGAGGATAATTTTTTATTTTATTAAAAAAAACTAAGATCGAACAAATAAAATTTTTGATCGAGCAATGAAGAACAGTTAACGAACAGTAGAAAGAGCAAAAAAAAATTAAAAAAAAAACGACTTCTCCCCGCCAACTTAAGACAGCCTATACCGTGGGATGTAGAGATAAAGACCCAAGCCCTTTATCGCTATTTTCTTATTAAAATAAAAAGAACGAAAAAGGTTCACAATCGAAGAAAGTAAAATATAAGAAATTTAATAATCTATTTATTTTCTAAGTCAATTTTTTTTTATGTTTACTCCAGTGGTGTTAGATATAGATTGTTGGATTAAGTCGGTAAGATAAGATAAAGGACCTATGCATGTAATTGTAAAAAGGAAAAAGTGAAAAGAGAAGAGATCATAACTTTTAATATGGGGGAAAATGTGCTACAGTTACTTGAAACCTGTTTTAGTTGATTAGTAGTCCCATAGAAGACGAAATGTTTGTATATAATGTTGTCATGTCATGTATATTATGTAGTATTCTATACGATTTTTCATTTTGGATTGAATTTCCATTATTTTTAAACTTTAGCGTCTCATAATATGTTATATAATGTATACGTACATAATGTAATAAATGTCTATATACGGGAATTAACGCGATGATCACATCATAGGTATTACATACCTCGTGAATTGCACGGCGTTTCGACCTAGTTGCAATGGCCGTGGTCACAGGCTGAGAGGCTGACTGAACAAGGCCAGCAGTACAACCTGGTCGAAACGTCAGGCAATTCCCGTAACTATTCATCATTGAGTTTCCTTAAATTAAAAACCTAGTAATCGTGTAAACTATCAGTCTAGTCGTGGTCTAGTACAGTCGAGTAACTTTTAGTAGAATTTTCTGGTCATAAAGTAGTTCAACTATTTCTAAAACGGCAACTTTATATTGAATTCGTCTTTCTCTATTACTATACTCTGTGGATTCGTCTCTTTGCAGTTTGCCACAGTCTGCATTCTACAGTATCCAGCGCGGTTCCAGCGCAATCGTATACGAAGTTGGCCGCTGGCACCTGTAAGATGATAAATTATTAGCTATAGATGAAACGATTATATAAAATGTTGAATCGTTTTATGGAGTGTACATTCTTAACGTCACTTCTTGTTTTATCACACACATTCAGTTGATTCAGTTCAGTGTTATGATCGCGTCGTAACGCACGGTCCTTAACAAAAAACCAGTCGATATTATGCGGCCCGAACGCGACAACTACATAAGGATACAATTATGATGCCTATGGTGTATACGGTGTATGGTTTTGCCATATTTTTTATTGTCGCCTGGGTGTGTCTGTGGTTAATTCACATAATGGCTTACTCATATTCAAAGTGGAAGCTCCATCGGACTGTGGACCGGTCACCGCCTGAGCAGCCGTACCCCGGCGTTTCTATCTTAAAGCCTCTTACCGGTGTGGATCCAAATCTCTTTACGAACTTAGAAACATTTTTCACCTTGGACTATCCCGTATATGAAGTGCTTTTTTGTGTAGAAAATGAACGTGATCCGGCAGTGATGTTAGTGAACAGTTTGAAACATAAACATCCACACATAGATGCTAAACTTTTTACGGGAGGTATGAGAGTTGGCGTCAACCCTAAAATCAACAATATGCAGCCGGCTTATTTGGCGGCAAAGTACCCATTGGTGCTGATCAGCGATGCAGGCATCAGGATGCGAGATGACTCGCTCCTTGATATGGTGCAGCATATGAGGGAGGACGTCGCCATCGTGCATCAAATGCCATTTACCTGTGACGCTGAAGGCTTCGCCGCCGTCTACGAGAAGGTGTTCTTCGGTACTGCGCAGGCGCGCTTGTACATGTGCGCTGATTTATTAGGCATCAATTGTCACGTTGGTATGTCGTCGTTGGTACGACGCTGTGCGCTTGAGGAGTCGGGCGGGCTGCGAGCTTTCGGCGACTACCTCGCCGAAGACTACTTTATGGCAAAAGACATCACATCACGACAGTGGAAAATGCGTGTGTGTTCACTGCCTGCACTGCAAAACACAGGAACAAGATCAGTGGGTGCGTTACAGGCTCGGCTGCGACGGTGGGCGCGTTTAAGGATTGCGATGGTCCCGACGACGGCCTTATTAGAACCTCTCAGTGAGTGTATGCCCCTAGGCGCCGGTGCGTCGTGGGCTGCGGGACAGTTGTTTGGCGCAGAGCCGCTTCCCTTTTTTTTAGTGCATGTGCTAGCGTGGTTTCTTTCGGACTGGTTAATGCTTCGCGCAGTTCAAAACGGCTCGCCGCCGTTTACAAAAGTGCAGTTTTTGTTGGGCTGGGTGTGGAGTGAGTGCTGCGCGCCTTTTGTCCTCGCGGCCGCGCTGCTCAGCCCGGAGATCTCGTGGCGGACTCGCAGCTACCGGTTGGACTGGGGCGGCCGAGCTCACGAGCTCAATCCCAAGCTCAAATTCTGAGCCCCATCCCTCCTCATACTTGAAAGCTTTAATTTGACTGAATTAGGACTGTGAGTTTAACGTTAACATAGTTTTTTAGATTATATTTTAATGGCATTAGTTTTGAAATGACAAACAGTGATTGGTTGTTGCTTTTGTTTTAGAAAGACTTGTACGTTTGTAAGGTTAAAGTTGTGTCACATATTATTTATTTTTAGGTAATTTATTTTTAATATTTAGCTGATTTGTCATGATCAAACTGGATGGGTAACATATTATTGTGATGTTATTCATGCATTATCTTAATCAGCTGGTTGTACCTGATCATCAATGACTTGTTGATGTTTCTACTTAAATTGACATACATTTTAGATTTGTAATAAAACAATTCTCTGAAAACAAATTGCTATATCTGATTGATATGGTGATTCATCTAATTATTACCTGCATGATTATAAATCTTGTGAATATTCCAGAGAGATAGGAGAAGTATAGGCATTAGGTATTTAATTAAACTGAATTATATGACAATTATATGTACATATTTGTGTAATATGTATAATTTGCATAATGTAACAACTGTTGTAAACTAATTCTAAATACAAGAAGTACAGGGTTATACTCTAAAGAATACATTGTGATCAACATGCAAGTGTCTTTAATTTTTCTCATATTTACCCTTAGAAAAGAGAGATTAGTAATAGGAGGTGATTTTGATGTTCCCCACAATTTTATTTATAAGATGCCTAAATAGGATTGTGGATTAACTAAGGACTAACAATTAAACTTAGTAACAAATGTGGATTATTGGATTTATTTTATAAAATAAAACCCCGCTTTTGACTAGTCCAGCAAGATGCTAAATATTTGCTATAAATAACTAACACTTGTACCGCTTAATTTAGTTGTAAATTTTTTTTTGGCAATAGCAAGTATCTATGTGAGTATAACTATACTATACTACTAATTAGATTAGCCCTGACCTTTCATACTTTAAAAACAAGTTGCATTACCATATTATGCAGAAAGCTTAGGACTTCTGTGCTAATTTGAGGTATTTAGAGTTCAAAACTAAGGTGTTAGTATGAACTGCTGCACTTGATCATATAGTGCATTAACAAAGAGATCAAATAACATAATGTAAATCAGCCTTTACATATTAGAAACATACATAACTGCATTAGTGAATGTATCATCGCGCTTCATTACTTTACTAGTTTCTGAATACTGTGATATGTCAAGTCAAAATAATAACTTTTTAACAAAAAAATAAACCAACGAAAGAAGAAAGGAAAATAAAAAATAAACTTGTTAGTCTAACTAAACTCCTAAACTAATTTATAAATAATTTTCGCTCAGCGCCAAACATACATAAATTTTTATTTGAAATTTAAATGGGACCAAATTCGAACAATACCCTACCCAATAAAAAAAGAATGATGGAAATCGGACTACCCTGTAAAAAAAGAAAGTTATGTGTGTTCATACATAAAATATACGGGTTCATTTGAGAACCTCCGTTTTTTCGTCGGTTAAAAAAGGCGCACTTCTGAACTTAGAGCAGAGACCTTTCAGATGCCCTTCAACTATGTTACAGGTCCTAGATCTCTGTGGATTTGAATATCTTAAATATTATTTTCTGTGATAAGCATTGTGGTAGGGAAGTTCTGAGGTTCACTTTATTTAATTCAAGTGGTGCCTAAAGCGAAATTAACGAAAATAAGAGTACCTACTTACCAACCTACGTCAAACTTTTTCATGCCATATATATTCAATTAAAATCAATAATCATGTGTATCATATAACCTACCTACTAACAACTTCAGTAAAAGTTGGAGAGATCGACTCAGTATCAGATAAAGACCTCGTGAATATTCAGTACTTAATAGACAGCGCGGCGCTTTATATTCTTGCTAGATATTCTGGCCTAGACATGTTCGATTCTCTTGCGAGTTGGATTGCACTTTATTACGTGCTTACAAGAGTTGCTATTTATTTATATATCATCAATATCACAGAACGGCCTTCTACATAATGCCTGAGTAGTATGTACTAATGTGCTACAGTAGAACTTTTCTTTTTTTTGCATACGACCTTAAACAATCCGTCGTATACAACCAACTTGGATGGTGTCAAATGGGGTGAAGATGAAATTGGACTGCCTTAAGCAATAATCGTCCAGAGGTTGAAGCAGTTCTTCTGCCAACATGGATTCGAACAGCTAGAACAAAGTAAAATTTATACTGCCTCGAAATCCAGCAAAAGTGTGTAACGGTGAGTGACTTGTCCAATTAAGATTTATCTCTATCACCTCGCATTTCTCAAAGGTAGAGTTCCTGAAGTCATCTTGAAGTCCACCGAGTTATTAAGCAGCCGACACTACGGAGGCTTCCACCGAATCGAATCTCAACCGATTTTCTTGTAAAATACATCCTGCACACTTGAAGCAAAGACCGCAAATTTTATTTACAATCTAGTATTGACCATCTAGATTTTTTATAACCAAAGTGGTCTATGTCAATCCTATGTTAGCTAAAAAAATATGGCGGTTCATAAATTTGATATGCCATGGAATATTTTACCTCGATTGTACCGAGGACATATTACATGGTTCATGATCTATTGCTCTCGATTAACATTAGTTGTGACTGAAATGTGTCTCCATTTCAACTACAAGTATTATATTTTAATTTAAAAGCAGACTAATTAAGTTCAACCCTATTTTTCCGCGCAGCTGTAAGATGTAGAATAGTTTTCCTGTAAGGTTTTCTCATGAAATTTGTATAAAATGATTTTTAAACGGTTGTCAACGCTCGCGCCTCACTTTGGGTGTAAGTGTTGTAAGCGGGCGTTGGACATAAAGTCGCTTTAGCATGAGCACGTTTATGCTTCTCGACTATAAGGGCAGGGCTGTAATTTTTTTAAATAAGGCGAAGGAACTACTAAGACATCTGAAGATTTAACGATCTGAAGTCCAACAATGAACTGAGTAAATGATGTTTCAGTGCCGATCACGGATGTCTCGGAGTATTTACTTAAATAGCATTTGAGCGTCTGATGTATAAAAAAAATAATTGTAACTACCTGTGTACTTTTCGTGGTTTATATTTAATTATATGTTACTTGAATATATCTGCCTGCTCGAAGAACTGAAAAACTTGTGTGTAACTGGGGAGTACCCACAGAACTGAGATCTCAGTTATGTGGGGGTACCTACTTTCGGAAACGTATTTTTTTTTATGGTATAGCGGGCAAACGAGCACTAATCACCAAAACACATTTTTTTTATGTGATATAACAACAAATTAACGATTTTCGGATTTTTTCCTTTACTTGTGCTGTGGGATCTTGCTTCATACCAAATTTTATGAGTCTAGGTCAATGGGAAGCAGTTTTGACTTACCTGTGAAATTACAACTGTGACGGACAAAGTTGGAACAGTATTAAATAAGTACTCCATTAAGACTGTATATAGTCCGCACTCAAAGATAGCAAAGTCCTTAAGAACACTGAAGGATGTTGTCCCTCTACAGACGACACCAGGTGTGTACGGTAAGGTGGATTGCAGCTGTGGAATCGGTATAGGGCACTGTTTCCGCATTTAGACTCATAGACGGTCCATTATGCGTCCAGATAGGCTGACTAGTTGAGCCCGCCTAGCTCCTTCCAGAAGCACAGAAGTCTCCTAGGGCGTTCGCAGGCTTTTAGGAGCGATCTCGCACCCGCGAGGATACTTGCTATCGTCAGCGAGTACACTCTCGACAGCATTCAAAGGATGTCGTAAGTATAGTTTCTAGAAGTATCGACAGTACGAATAAAAATAGTGAAGACCAAGTGCGGGTAGTTGCTGAAACACGCACTTCACGGAGGCGTCGCCGAGCTCTTATCAGTCCACTCGTGGCCACGATCGGTGCAAATCGATCGAAACGTCGGGTAACCAAAAAAGTATTGTACCTTTTAAATATTATCGCGATTAAGTCCCGAGTTACACATCTAATGTGTATCAAAGTCGCGAAAGTTTAAAAACAATTAACTGTAAATGTTAAAATTTGGTCAAATCTAAGGCTTAATGGCCGTGTCTTTTAATGCCGTTGACTTAGAAGCTTGATTTTTTTACAGCTCCAAGGTACCCAAAGGGAAAAAGCACTGAACTCGCGACCGTCACGCTAATCCCACTAATATTATAAATAATTTTGTTTTTTTTATATAATGGTCGCTATCGTTGGGAAAAGGCGCGGAGGATGATGATGGTCGCTATTACATTTCCCCAAGCAGTCGATTCCTTTTAAGTCAGTAAACTTCGAGTCATAATTTAAGTGTAGTAATTATATATTCTTAATCAAGAAGTCCGCATATAATTCAACCCAACAAGAAACCCGCAACTAACCGCCACAAAAATACACATACCTATTATTAAAGTTCGTACTAATATTATTAAATAAGTGATAAAAGCGCTATCAAGGGAAATGGAACCCTGCGATGCTTGCAGACTGCTGGTTTGTGACAAGGGTGACCCCAACCTCTGCTTACAAAAGACAGGCCAAAAGAATAGAATTTAATATCGTGAAACGGAAAATCATACAACTTCTTTGAATATAGAGAAAACTTACTTGTAATCTCTTAGGGCCGTGTTCACCAACATTGAAACCAATGTTTAAATATATAAACAGGCGATTAATAAAAAAATCATGTTCACCACAGCATAAACGTCGTTTAAAGACTTTAAACAGGCGATTATGTTAATCTAGGAAAAGGACCCCGGTTAACAGCCGTTTACCATAATTTGACAGATTTTGAAGGTTATGTTTGGTTGTTTTGCGTCAGGAGTTGAATTATTGCTAGAAAATATCTGCCTTTAATTTCGCTATGTTAGAAGATCACAATCTCAACTTTCTTTCTTGAGTATTTGGACAAAATAGATACGATTACAAGACGACCCAGAGTTTTTCAGCGACGCCGTAATCTGTTTGAAGAATATGATGAAGTTTAATTTAAGACTAGGTTCCGTCTAAACAAATGTAGTGCAATTCACGTCTTAAACCTAATTGAAGATAAATTAGAGTTTCCTACTTACAAGTAAGTTCCTTTCACATACCTAACTACATATAGTGTCAAAGTGACAAATACTTATATACATAAATAATTTAATAATAATATATAGGTACCAACCTACCTACCAAAATGAAAGTAGATTCATACAGTTTTTGTTTAGTTTCATATAATATTAACAAGTATTTCAACTAATTTCAAGTGATCTGAACTCGGTTACTGTTACTGCAATTGTTTGTATGTAAAACCAAAATAAAAACACCACGCGAAACTGACAACTGTCATGAAATGTCAATAAACCCTACCAAGTTAAATAGAACTACAAATGAACCAATAGAATCAATAAACAGCACCTTCCAGACTTTGTTGCATAATTGTGTAAGTAGCCAAATCAAAACGCATGTTTTGTAAGTGCCGTTTCTTCATATTGAGCGTCTGTCGTATAAATTTGGTAGCATAAACATCGTTCAATCATTCGGAAACGCTCGTTTTACTAACCGTAGTTAAAATCAAGCTGGTGAACATCGAAAAAACGCATGGTGTTTAACTTAGGTTTTAATATTTAACGGCCGTTTCCGAAATCAACGTTTAAACGAATGTCGATGAACTCGGGCCTTAATGTTACACGGCTAAACTCATTTCGGAAAGTGTAGCTTTTTGATTATGCTGCGGTGCTGCGGTAAAGTCCGCAGCTGCTGCGTAGCCGGGGAAAGATGTTCTGCTTACGTGAATTGTAGGGGCAGTGTGATGTGCCTCGACGCTGATAAGTCCGTAACCAGGCTCCAACGGTCGCTGCAGGCGTGTGGTCATCCCTGTTGAGGCCGAGAATGGCGGCTGGCTGAGACATGATTACCGCTAATTGCTGTAGGAGTCCATTGGCACGCACGGTCAATTCGAAGTATTTTATAAGTCCCTTGATTTTCGAATTATCGAGAGTTGACTTTACACAATTAATGTATTAAAGATATATCGTGGTTTATCTTGTTAAAACCGGATAAATATGTTATCTACCTAGCCATAAACAAATTATCGAATTTTGATTCATTTTCAAAGATTTCTTATCAGTGTTTTTATCGATAGATAATAAAATCCATTGAGGATATTATTATCTATTGATAAAATCAGTGTCTGAACTTTGAGTAAACAAAAATAATAATAAATTCTTTGCCTACAGCGATTTCCAATTGATAAGATTACTAGTGGTAACTAAAACCTAAATGTCTCAGGACAGAATTTGGTGTGGATAATACACAGTCATGCATGTAAAAAGAGGAGTTGCGGAATCTGATGGGATGGAATTCGCAGATTCCACAAACATTAGATTTCTTTCCGCCAACGAAACTTAAAAGTATCTTGATTATTCTTGATGTGGCACAGGCCACGGAGAGTACTTGCAAAGACATCATTAAGTGGCCCGGATAGTCCATCAGCAACTTGCTTTTAAATATGACCTTGTAACATAATAAATAATACAAAAAAAATATTGTAATCGCATAATAATATAATAATGTTTTATTGCATGCAAAACACATTTTGATTTCCTATAAAGTTGTATATAAATTCATTTACATAAGTTTTATATTCAATTTCTAAATAAATAATATTTTTTTTTAAATTTTATAATTCCAAGGCATCTATTACCTTTGTTGTATTTCTTATTTCTGTGTTTTCTTTGTATGTTTAGTATAATCCTTTCCATCACTCTCTGGCATACTTGTACTTTGTTTTTAATTTTATTATTATAATGTCTGGTAGTCATACGTAAGACAGGGTAGTAAACATTAGTCTATAAATTTCTTTCTTCCGTTTAACTGGGAGATTTGACCTTAGTGTTACTTTATTACCCAAAAAAATATTCTAAGCCATGTTAACTCGTCTTTAAACCCCGTTTTCGTGTCTTGTCGTAGAGAAGATGTATTGTAATGAATTGTTATTGACTCTTATTGGTATAATACGGTGGTTCGTGAAGACTTAAGTCTTGGTGGAATTTAGTTCTAGGCTGATCGTACTACTTACCTTGTTTAGCTCATTAATCATTTTCTCTATTTGAGATGTTGATTCATAAAAGTTTCTCATTTATATGAATACCTTTCCTTTCCCAGTTCAGAGTTTTCATTATACTTTGGAGCACAGCTATAAAGATTCTAGGTGAGAGGGGTCACCTTGTCTGACGCCTCTAGAAATGTTTATTTCAGGGCCTTGTCTGACTTTTGTTTTTGTAATAGATGTCTTCTATATGATCTATGGTCTCCGATGGTACGTCACACTCATGTAGAGCTAAGCTGTCTGGCGGACCGCGGCCCATCGTCTGTATCGAGTCGTGATGGCCTTTACAAACCTATAATCAACAGACACTTGCTAAACCGCGACTCAGAACAACTATACATACACCTAATACTTATATACATAACATATTTACCCATGTGGTTATCATTAGTTATTTAAAAGTATATATAGGCTTATAAATATTGGTGGGTATTGCTATAGAAATTTTATCGCATTTTTTACGCTACGCTATCCCGTGATACTACTGATAAGATATAATGACGACAATTTGGTTGTGTGATAAGTTTTCACACCACATAATTAATTCAAGGTTATCGTACTTGTAACGTACGTAGGGGATTGCCTCGTGGTTTTCACGTGATCCCCCGAAGGTAAATTGGAGTGTGGAGAGGAATTAGACACGTTTTATCGCATTTACATACAGTTATTTAAAAGAATTCACATATTAACAAGACTAGGCTTAGGGTGTGAAGTTCATGAAAGGCTTTGGGCGTCGTTGCAGGTAGGTGGAGAACACTTAACTTTGATCAGTCTAGAGCGCAAGAAGGCCACATCTTGTCTTCCGCTCTTTTTATACAGCGCGCGGTGCAGGGTCTCGAAGTGGGGTGCCTCGGTGAGTAGTGATGATGTCCGTGCGACAACTACTATCTGTTAATAGGTCATAACAAAATACAGTGATCTGGATGACAGTCACATATGATTTTTCGTCTTTAGTGGTTATTCCAAAAGGTTGGTCATGCCCAGTGTAATAATTAATGTTGTTAATTTATGAATATTGTCTTTTATATATTTAACATTATTGATTAGTGGAGTAAAGTGTTTTTTTTCAGTGTCAAGCAGCCGGTAGCCGGTGATCCGTATCAACAGGACACCCTACCGATGTGGACCTATTTCTACATACAATAATTTTATCTTACTTGAGGGGTTTTAGAAAAATCTAGTGATGTAACCCATTAAACCATGTGGCTTTAAGATGAGCGGTTTTAAAATTTATTTATCAATTTTAATCAAGATACAACTCTTAACATTCGTAAGAAAATACTTACTTATTGATTAATATTTATTTTTAGGGTTCCTCCTCAAAAGGAAAAAAAGGAACCCTTATAGGATATCTGTCTGTTAAGACCCTTTTTCTCAGCATAAAGTTGAAATCAATAACCAAATACATAAGTCTACGGGCCCTTGAAGCTGTAAAAAATCAAGCTTCTAAGTCATAATCGCTAAGTCTGACAGTTTTTATTTTAGCAGCCACTGATATATGTTTAACTTAAATTTCACCTCAGTAAGTACTTTATGACAAGCCTGCATCGTATCACAGTTAAATACATAGTTAAATTTTATGCAAGTTTCTCATCTTTGCAAATAATATTTTATATTGCAATCATAATAATGGTACTATAAAATCAAAATTAATAAAGTTTATCAGAATAAAACAACATTGATCTTCTTTACTTTTTTTTACAAGTCAAACAGAAATGTTGATTCGCTGGAACGTGACCAAGTCGGACTAATCGATGTCGATTTCATAATAGTGTCTGTAGATAAATGTAGTTTCCTTTGTCTTTACACTAGAACTGTTGGTTTTTACCCACACACGTCAGTGGATAAAAGTCTCGCTCTCTGAATGACAGAATTCGATTCTACGGACACGGATCTTTAAGGTATGATGTGGCATTAAGAATTTGCAATCTCACTTCCGCCATCTACTAATACAGCAAAATTTGAAATGCCATCTTTTTTTTCAGTCCGTAGTATTTAAACCGATCCGGTGCCACATAATTCCCAACAATTTTGGGAAGAAAATGGTTCTTTGTATTCTTCTTAGATATTTGTGCAGGTACTGCGCGTCGCGTCGCCTCG
Source organism: Callimorpha dominula (assembly GCA_949752705.1). Classification (NCBI taxonomy): domain Eukaryota; kingdom Metazoa; phylum Arthropoda; class Insecta; order Lepidoptera; family Erebidae; genus Callimorpha; species Callimorpha dominula. The sequence continues at coordinate 6,015,687 of OX457012.1, read as the reverse complement.
CCACTTCGCGAACTAATGAACAAACGTTACACTACACTACGTCAATAATTAATATTATTGAAATCCGAGACTGTTGAATCTGCCTTGTAGTTGAGAACTGTTGGCAGTTCTGAGAATGGCATACTCGTCTAAAAGTCCTGCCGATGGTGGCGTATGTTTCGTTTCGTTCGGCTCTCTTCAATATGGTTGATCTATATGATGGTTGGCGCGTGCGTCATGCTCGGGAACAGGTGCTGTAATGTAGTAAATATAGTAGTAATTGTAGTATGCGCGACTGTTTAAATTTTAGAACAATAGGTTACATTGTCCTCACTTTTCATTTGCGCTTATAAGCAATGTACCTAACCAGAAAATTGTAAAATACATGTTGAAAAAGAGTGTCCTTGGAGTTTTTGTCTGTTCTCCATAGGATCTACGTATCGGAACAGGCAACTAGCTTCACGACTGACTTATTCTGACTCATCCGTACTCCTGATACTTCAAAAATACCTACAATTTATTGAAATATAAAAACCCTTTAAAGGATTTTTTTTATATCAATGCTACAATAATTGGTTTAATTGGCATAAATGGTTTTGGTTTTGTTACTTTAGCTGTCTATCGCTTAATTTATTTTCTTCGGCTAGGAACAGAATATGGTCAGCTCCTAACGCTAATTATCGCACTAATTAACGCACTGTAATAACTTACAAATGAAAGCGTTAAATGGTTACATTAAACGGTTATTGCCCATAAATGATTGAAAATTATACGTTCTATACGCATAATTTTCAATAATTTTTAGTAAGCCGTCCTATTTTCTGTTACTCAATAAACTAATTGAACATCTTTTAGGAGAAATGACTGCTGTTTGAGGTTTTTGTGGCGTATGGTGATGGCATGGGCATACCAAGGAAAAAATATTATCTATATAAAAAAATCAATTGCCGAATGTATATAAACGCATCACTTCAGAACGGCTATTTCGGTACCTAATTCTTTTTTGTTGTATTCATAATTTAATTAATTTAAATTTAAGCGGCGGTAGCGTAATGGCTAAGGCGTCGGACTTGCGATCAAGTGGTTGCAGGTTCGAACCCCACCCAGTGCACTACCGACGTGAACCCACACCTAACACAAGCATTTTAACTTAGCTGGAAGGGTTAACAAGAATACTAGTAATGTGTGACCCACATTGCTAGTATTCTTTAAAAAATAACTATCTAGGACATGTTTGTATGAAAGAACATTTTCGGGAAAACAACGGAACTTTTATTGTTATTTTTATAAAAATAAATCCTTATATATATATATATATAGGGCGCAGTACGGCACATCCTGTGGTTTAAGTCGGTTCGATTCCGACACACCGCCCCACCGAAAACCCTGGTGGAGTGACGGCCCGAGGGGGTTTCCACACGTACAAAAAAATAAAAGGATAAGGTCTGTTGGGTCCGCTGGTTGTTTAATATAGCTGGCAGTGCTTTAGTTTTGTAAAGATACTGTTGTAGTTTCTACTTAACTAGGAAGTAACTTAGACATTTTGTTAGTTATTGTTCTATAATAAAGCTAAATAGGGAGGTCAATTAGAGATTCGAGACTCATATAAGTACAATTTTTTTGGAAAACAAGTTTCATGAAACTAGTGAAACGCTTTGTATGAATGAAAATGAAACAAAAACTTAATTTGTACCCGTATCGCCGAACGGGTATGCAGAGCTGTGTTACACCAACATTTGGCAAACTATATTCCTACGTAATAGGATAGTACTATGTTATACCGATAACGTTTTCTATACTCCGTGCGGTTACTTCCAATTTCCTTACAGAAAACCCACTCGAATCGTCATAATACGCAGATTCAAAATCATAATGCAAATATATTATTTAATACATATTCACCATCAATGCGATAGACAGTCCTCTATGCAGAGGATGTCTCAACGAGGAGGAAGTGGTCACGTTATCCTGGAGTGCGAGGGAGTGGCCACACAACGGGAAAGTATTCTTGCAGGTGCGAGATCGCTCCTAGAAGCCTGCGAACGCCCCAGGAGACTTCTGTGCTTCTGGAAGGAGCTAGGCTGGCTCAACTAGTCAGTCTACCTGAACCCTATGACCGCCTATGAGTCTAAATGCGGAAACAGAGCCCTATACCAATACCAATACCAATCTATCTTCTATACATATGAAAATAAATCCCTATTTCCCTTGGCCAGGGCATCACGCGTGAACGGCTGGACCGATTTCGCTAATTCTTTTTTCAGTGTTTGTTATTGTCAGGAGAAGGTTCTTATGAAATAAGAAAGTTGCGCGGAAAATTAGAAAATGTAACGATCACATTAACTTTTCTAATGTAACCTTAGCGCTTTTGACATAACTGTCAGTCGTTTGACAGTTTCCGCAATTGTTCAATATTCATAGTTAAGACAGGACAACGTCTGTCGCGTCAGCTAGCTGACTACACAATATATTAGGTATGTTTAAAAAGTAAAGGATACTGGCGTTGTTTTTAGGGTTCCGTACCTCGAAAGGAAAAAACGGAACCATTATAGGATCACTTTGTTGTCCGTCCGTTCGTCCGTCTGTCTGTCTGTCAAGACCCTTTTTCTCAGGAACGCGTGGAGGTATCAAGCTGGAATTTATATCAAATACTCAGGTCTACTGTCCTTTGGAGCTGTGAAAAAATCAAAAGATACAGCCGTTTATGCCGCAAATTTCCGCAAATTTTCGACACTCACAAGGGAATCAAAACCTACTAGGTACGGGTACTTCCCGTGAACTCAGAATCTTGAAATTTGGTACGAAGCAACGTCTTATAGCACAGATAAAGGAAAAATTGCGAATACCGTAAATTTTTAGTTACATCATAAATAAAAAATATTTTACGGAACCCTCGGTGTCTACGGGTCGATTAATTCTTTTGTATTGGATAGAGTGTTCATTGTGGAAGGTTTGAATATCACGCTACGACCGTTAGGAACAGAGTAGTGACCATAAACGCAGGTGGGCAGATAATAAAGCTCAAGAGTTTGTATTTTTAACCCCCAACGCGAAAAGAGGGGTGTTATAAGTTTGACGTGTCTGTGTGTCTGTCTGTGGCATCGTAGCTCCCAAACGAATGGACCGATTTAAATGCAATTTTTTGTTTGAAATGTGCCTTGATCGAGAGTGTTCTTAGACATAATTCAAGAAAATCTGTTCAGCCGTTCAAAGATCATCAGCTCTATTCTAAACATTAAAGGGATTTGTGAGTCGGGAGTGTTTAAATTTTAAATTTATGATTATCGTTGAAGACGCTAATCGGTGGAACTATCAGTGCGATTTGTATAATTCTTTTAGCATTTCATAGCCCAATTCTTGACCAAGGTTATATACTATTTATCATCACGCTAGGACTCTTAGGAGTATAGCAGAGACTCTAAACGTGTGGGTGAAATTTCCCGGAACGACTAGTTTATAATGTAAGGTCACCATGTGAAGTAAATAACATTCTAACGAGAAACAAAGTACATTGACGTAAAAAATATGAAGACCCTGAACGTGCAATGATCTTCCTTTTCATTCTAGAATATTGTTGCTTAATTTTTTTGTTACTACTAAATTTGCAAACAGGTTTAATGTCCAACTGATAAAATAGCATCATCAAGCGATGTTGATGTAAAAAATATACCGAACAACATAATTAACACTAACAGACTCCTAGAAACAGAATGTCAATTCGTAAACAAGGTATTAAAGCCACATTGTTAAATTTAATGATGATCTAAGCAGCCATGGAATTGAATTTTTTTCTAATCTCTCAAAGATTTGCGAATCATTTCTACTACAAACACTTAATGCTATCTTAATCTACAAAGTCTTGTGTAGGAATGTTATCTATGTTTACTTATAGCGCCATTGAATGTAATGGAACCCTTCAAATCATTTGTCACACATCTAGAGATAGTACACTTCTGATTCTTTGATATTTTGTGGAAATATGAGAAATCGATGACAACAACAGAGAGAAATCAATAGATATCGACATGAGGAATGTTAATTAAGTATCAAAGTAAAATTTCTATATGTAAATAGACAAGACAAGACATTTAAGAACCATTTTCTTCTAGAGTCTGTACGGAAAGAGAACCGTCGTAGGATTTGAGGTCGCAGCAGTGCTAAATTACCTTTTTACACTGTAACGTCATTATTGTTTACTATATGGTACAGTATTGTTTACTGTCGAACTATAATGACGTTACAGTGTTGTCAACATAACTAAAAAGGTAATTTAGCACTGCTGCGACGTCTAATCCTACGACGGTTCTCTTTCCGCACAGACTCTATGTTTGTCAACCGATGTTTTTGAAGTGAAACTTCTTTAGAATCGTTGTGATTTGAAATTCGATGAAACGAAAAAGAGTCACGATAAAGAAACAAACATAAATATGATTCAGCCTATTTCTTTTTTGTTTAGTAATCATTAATACAAATATATAAAATTAAAGTGTCTGTTTGTAATGTCAAAATAAGGCAATATTTTTAAGCTCATGCAGTTATTTGCACGATACCTATACCTAAAAATCAGTATTTTTAATTTTTGTCTGTCTGTCTAGTCCACGAAATGCAAGTATCCATATTTTTGGCAGGTGCTCTTCGTGGATTCAAATTTATTTTTACATTTTTGTCCACGAAGCAGCGGCGGAATTACACATTTGCCGCCAGTAGGCTATTAAAATTTTGGCGACCCTACCGGTTGATCTATCTAATTCGATACCCCAGGACAAGACATAAAAAATGATGTAGGCCCTAAATTTGCCGCCCCTAAAATCTGCCGTATAGGCTTCAGCCTACTTAGCCTACTGGTACATCCGGCACTGCCACGAAGATTAACTACGACTCAGAAGCCTAGTGCTGGGATGTATGATGATGCTGGTTTACAGGATGTTATTAAATGAAGGATATCGATAAAAATCACTGTTCAAGTCAACTAACTATTAAACAACAAATAATAATAAATAAAACAGGCTCTTTCATATTATGCGGAGCACGTGACACATGATGGTACATATATAAGATGTTACAGACAGGTTTTGTACTACGTCGACTATAAGTATTTAATACCGATTTTTTTTGAAAATTTCTCCAAAAAATAAAAAAAACCAAAATCATTGAAATTGACAAGAAAATTCGTAATGTGTAAAAAAAGAGTCAAAAAGGTTTAGTTTATATTTAATTAATATAACAAATAATAATGTTTACTGTTAAATATATCAGTAGATAATATTATATCCATGTCTTAATTAAAATTAATATTGTTGACGCAGCTGGTAGATATTTTCTTTCTTTGTAAACACCTGATACCGTGGTAATTATACATGTATTTTACAATTAAGTGTAAATTAATTATCTAAATAGATGATAACTGTATTGCTCCGGCTAATGTTCGGAACGGGTTTACCGAATTTCCATGGGACTTTCACTGGCAGATAGCTGGTGTTTTAAGAAGTAACTTAGGCTACTTTTGGAAAATGAATTAGGGTTCCTTGCAAAATATATAAATATGTTTTTTTTTTATATAAATGATATGAAAACGTATATCTGTTGACCTGTTATGTACGGGAAGTGTAAATTAATGGCGGTTCAAGTTATACTGGTCCTTAAAATAAAACAAAACTTTTAAAACTTAATGAATTATATTCGAATATCGAGCAACAGGCCATCTTTATTGATAACTAGCTGCGCCCCGCGGTTTCGCCCGCGTAAGTCCCGATCCCGTCGGAATATCGGGATAAAAAGTAGCCTATGCGTTAATTCCAGGTCTCCAGCTATCTACATACTAAGTTTCATCGCAAACAGTTCAGTTATTTTTGCGTGAAAGAGTATCAAACATCCATCCATCCATCCAAACTTTCACATTTATAATATTAGTGGGATGGTGGGATGGTTGAACTAATCGCTTACCATCCAGCGAGCCATCTTTCTGTTCATTTTAGTTCTTTTTGTCTTCTTCCTTCCCTTTGGCCCCGATAATTAAGGCTAATTTTAAACCTATGCGGGAGTGGCTTCAGACCGCACCGGTCTGAAGTTTGAGACTCCTACATAATCACTGCGAGCTACATTGATGGTACCACATGATTTCTGAGTGATATAATTTTTTTTTTGGTGGTATTGGAGGCAAACGAGCAGAGGGGTCACCTGATGGTAAATGAATACCGCCGCCTACTCCGCAACTCAAGAGTCACAAGTGCGTTGCCGGCTTTTAAGGATGGAGTAGGGGGAGGGGGAGAAGAGCGGGCACAGGGGGAGAACGAAGGTTTAGGGCCTCCGGTAACCTCATTCACGCAGCGAAAAGCAATGTACTCATTGCTTCACTGCCGGTTTTCTGCGAGATCGTAGTATCACTCCGGTCGAGCCGGCCTATACGTGCCGAAGCATGACTCTCCCACGAAATTACTATAATTAATCTGTATATTAATATGTAAAGAGAATTCTTTTACCCCTCTCTTAGAATTTAAGGGCTGCTGTTAAGGTCAGCTACACAGGTTACTATGTAACCCAGCTAGGACCACAGAATACATAATACTAGGACAACAGTTCGGTGTAGGTTAAATACTCAATCATTTACAATGTAACTATTACCTGTTCTATTATGTATTCTGTGTTATTATAGTTATTACAAAACCCCGCCCGGACGCTCCCCGGACGCCCTCTAAACTATATATTGTAACACGTGGAGTACTTCTCAATCACCTCCGGCGTACTCCACCATGTGTAACGCTTCCACCACGTGTAAACCACGTGTAACGTGTAAAGCTTGGGGCTTTAGGATATCGGGGATCGATAGGTGTTAGCTGTAGGGGTAAAATTAAAATAGCAGGCAAACGCACTATGCGATATAATCAAGATCAGATTATTCATATAACAATTGTAACTTCACACAAATTAATTATAAATACTATTTCTTGAACTATTCCGTGCACCTTTGGCACGACAGTCGTCCAGACCGTCTTCTGTCTGCCGGGCGACTCTCTTGTCTTCAACATTTATTCTTCATAAAATATTTCGAACGTGTTCTAAATTAGAGTTTGGTGCCACCAGCCTGAGCCTCTCGCGTAGTAAAGAGTTATTCTTCCAATCGAAGGAGTATATAAGCTGAGCGAGAGTGCCGTCGCTACAATATATTACTAAGTTATCCTTTATTGTAATAGATTTAACTGTTATTATTACTATTTGATTGTAAGCTACTTAACTTAATTTAATAAAAAGAAAATTATGGCGCTACAAAGACAGTCTACTTGTATAAACTTTAAACATCGATTGAATAAGAAATTTAATAAAATTTCCAGAACGCATGTATGTGTGGTATACTGACTTACACTTTATATATATATATATAACATGCAGTTCCCGTGCGGCTTCGCTACATACTTATATATTTTTCCAAAATTAAAGTAGCCTAAGTTACCCCTTATGACATCAGCAATCTGCCAGTGAAAGTCCCGTGGAAATCGGTTCTCCCGTTCCGGAGCTTAGCCGGAACAAACAGACATACAGACAGACGAGCAGAGAGACAAAAATTTAAAAAATTGATTTTTAGGCATAGGTATCGTGCAAACAACTGTCTGAGCTTAATAAAAGCTATTACATTGACATTACAAACAGACACTTCAGTTTTATTTATTTGTATTGATGTATTGATTTGTATTGATGATAAGTGCAGAAAGCTACAATGTTTAAAGATTATAGCTTATAAATTAAAAAATTACGTGAAAATCATCAACAACCGGTCAAGTTAATACTCGCCAATGAAATAAACCGTGGTTTCTTGTTATATATAAATTGTGTAAATTACAGTTAGGTTATTAACAGTATCTGATATAAAATATAGATTATGGTTATTGTTTTTGTTTCCTTGTTAGATATGTTGATTGGTAGTTGCTATATAAATATATAGAGGTTAAAACACGTATAGTTGCCACCCTTCTCAACAAAACTCTATTACAAAAAAACATGTAGGTACTTACTAAGTAAAATGCAATGGGTATATCAAAACATAGGTCTTCAATCTTTTATAGTAGCCTATTTTTGTAAACATAATTAATTCTTGTTGGTTTTGAGTAAATTCTATTTTATTAGACCTCTAAAAAAAGGGGTAGTTGCCTACTGTGACGGATAGTAGCCTAACGGGTAAAATGCTTCGAGAGATACTTGCCTCGTGCGGGGATAGACGTCTCACTATTGGTTTTTTTAGATAGAAACAAATTGTTTTGTTTATTGACATATTTTATTAAGTAGATAAGTACTTATATTTTTTTTAATCACCATTAGCCAGGGCTTGAAAAAGCAGCAAAAGAATTAAATCTGTCTTTGCTCGTTAAATAAATTTATAGTTGCAGATAGTTGTCCCCAGGGCTACTATTCGCAAAAATAAATAGGGCGACTATCCTTTTCGATACCGATACTTGCCCTCTATATTTGCAAAATAAATAAAAACCGTTCAGCAATAAAACGTAAGATACAGTGTAATTTATGCTCTAATGCATGCAAGGAAACAAAAAGTTCACAAAAACCAGTCAGTAATTAAAATATTCAATAGAAACAACTACCTAACAGAATTTTTATACTGACATGGACAAAACGCGAGCGCCTCATCCTACGATTTATTTGGCAGTGAGACCCGAAGAAGAGGTAGGTACTTCTAATCATAGAAGAATACAAACGCCACCAATATCCCTAACATAGTGTATTCGAAACCGGGGTATATATCGTAATGAGGCAACTATCCGGGTTTTACTCTATTGAAACACATTGCTTATTGCGATAAGGCTGCCCATTGTGCATTGTGCTTTTCAATATCGGTTTATGTATGTTTTTCTTTGCTTTTGGTGTACAGGAAAGAGTATTTATTATTATTATCGTGTATCATCATCCTTTTTTTATTAACACTCCGACCGTGAACAACTTTTCTTCAAACACCCGTTGCGTGGATTGTTGCTTGGTGAGAGGATCGTAAAGCTGTAGATCCAAGTTTCGTCAGTTGTAAGGATATATCCTTATCCTATCCTATAAGATACATTTTGCGAAATTCCTCCTTCTAACTTTTCTAGCATAAATTTGCACCAATCAAAAGGTTTAATATGGCACCTGCAGCATTCATTATTTGTTGCTGTAGGATCTTTAATTATATATTATATTCATTATTATTATTATACATATTTATGGTGGATTGGCAACAAACGACATAGCTTGTTAAAATTATTTCAAATCATTATAAAAAGATAACTATTTACAGATAGGTGTTACGGATGCTTCAACTCGTTACATCATTAGCAGACTATGACGCGATTTTATAATACGCGTCACGAACACAACATATTTTTATGCATCAATTTTCCGCTAATGCTTATGTACTTCGAAGGTTATGATCACTTTATTTTTATGATGTTATGTGATATTTTAAAAGGTACCAAAGGTAGTCATTTTAGATAAAAATAGTAGAATGAAACATCTGTGTTCGGTGACTAGCTACATAGCTTTATTTTAGAGAGATAGTTTAGAGATCAGAGACTTTTTCATGTTTAAAGAAAAAGAAGGCCGGAGACGTTAGCTCCCTCATAGTATATTATTACTGTAGCGTAGGAGATAGTATTTACACACATAATAAAAATATATGTATAATACTACTAGCTGACCCACGCAACTTCGTCTGCGTTTGAATTTTCCCTGTGTTTACAACATTTTTCATTAATGCTTCGCTCCTATTGGTCGTAGCGTGATGTTATACCTATATCCTTCCTCGATAAATGGGCTATCCAACACAAAAATATTTTTACAATTCGAACCAGTAGTTCCTGAGATTAGTGGTCCAACCAAACAAACAAACAAACTCTTCAGGTTTATAATATTAGTATAGACACTCTAGAAACATTATAGAGATGTATGCGTATGTACCCAATACGCAAACATCTCCATAGTGTTGATTATTGTTACGTCAGTAATATAGAAAGAAGATCAGCTTTCTCCGTTCGGGGTGAGCAGAGACAATAGATCTCCACTTGCTTCTGTCCTTACACACTGCATGAGTTTTCTCCACTGTCTGTCTGTACCACTGTAGCTTTAAGACCTTTCCTACAGGCCATCGGTTTCGGGTACTTCTGACTTGCCCCTTCTTCAGAATGTCACCAATTTGACCAGCGTATATTCTGAGTGTCAAACAGCAAAAAAACCTATAAATAAATACAGATGTCATAAAACCAAAAAGTTTTACCGCCTTAATTTTCGGTCACCTCTATTGTCTCTCATAAACATATACTTATGTCATTATTACTCCATTCAACTTACACAGATACAAATATTATAATATTCATAATGATTCACCTCTAAGAGAAACTCAACAGGGCATCCAATTAAAAATAGCAAAACCCTACTCTCATCCTCATCCCTGAAAGGGTTTGAAATACATTATACCGTTCAAATATTTGAGTGTTATTCCAACAAAATGTGGACTAAATTCTTTTCGTTTATCCAATCTAATAGGAGACAGATTTAGTTTAGTTTCAACTACGAGGTTACGTTTAAAAGTGCGCAATCTACTTTCAAACGAAATTGCTCGACAAAATGAATTATGTCCGTCACTCAATGTCATTTATTTGATCTGAAATGGTGAAACTGCATGCCAACGCGTCACTACTCTGAAATAGACACAGGACCTAATCTGTTTCTCGACTCACATGAAAACGTTTTTTGGCCCATGGGGCTGCTGATGGCTGTATTTTATTTCATATGAGCGGACTAGGTACCTAATTGTATTTTTTTTTAAATTCTGTAGAGGTTTGTCGCATAGGTAACAAAGTATATCAGCTGCCTATTCTGTTTTAAATTTATTTCATGTATTCAAATTATTATTATATAATTAACTCTGTACTCTGAATATAATTTTTTACGTGGGAGAGCCCTGCTTCGGTACGTATGGGCCGGCTCGACTCCGCTCGATACCACGGCCTCACAGAAAACCGGTAGTGAAGCAATTCTCCTACTCCCACCTTAAAGGGCGGCAACGCACTTGTGACTCATTGAGTTACAGGTGCCCATGGGCGGCGGTAGTCATTTACCATCAGGTGACCCGTCTGCTCTTTTGCCCCCTATACCATAAAAAATAAAATCTGGATACCGCATTACGTTACTTGGCATATACCTAAATTGGTACAGGGCTTAGGTACAATAAAATCCTACGTCTTCTATGAAAATTATTCAAAGTCAAAATGATCAGTTTTTGCATTTTTAGAAGTTAAAACTTCTTTAGGCACGTTTGTGCACTTTTGCTATGGGGAAAAAGCACTGAACTCGTGACCGCTAATAATACATATATAGATCCCCTAGAGGGCGCTAATCTAAACATTGAGTTCTGTCAGCTCCTTATTAATTAATGTCACCAACCTGCTAATGTGACGTTTTAAGTTCTCCGTTTCGTTTAAGTTTTCACTTCTGTCGGCAGTCCCATGGCTGCCTATTTTTTTGAATGGTTAGTGTTATTATGGTCTGTTGGTCTAGTGGTTAGTGACCCTGACTGCTGAGCCAGAGGTCGTGGGTTCGATTCCCACCTGAGTCTGGGTGTTCTTGTGTCCGTTGTTTGTATGTTTGTAAAGTCCCCCGCGACACAGGAGTAATTCCTAATGCGGGAGTTGTCTTTTTAAATAAATAAAAAAAAAAAAAAATTATAAAATTGTTGAAATAAAAGTTACAAAATAAAATTATTTCAAAAATAGATAGGTAGGTATATTACTTTAATTAAAAGTTAAATACTGAAGTCCTATTTTACATAATATATGCGCACATTTCCGCACCACCTGCGACGCCGCGCCGTAGTGTACTCGGCGCATTTTTTTAACGTGATTGCCTTGTACACGCACGGTCTAATATAATTTAGTATTTAGCTTTATTAAATAATATTCTATAATCCATAAAATTGTACTTTTTTAAGCGATAAAAGTGGCACGAATTATTGTTGATGTAGAGTAAATTTTCAACAGTCCCAATACACTAAATGTTAGACCAATGTAATGAGGACATCCGATGTGTTAATGTTTTGCTTTTTCTACTACTACTATAGAAGCATTACCTTGTTGCTGCAAAACTGCTCTTCCCTATACGTACCTACATGACCTCTCTCGTTGTACCAGTGCTCTTGTCTGGGCCCAGCAATATTTAAGAGTATAAATATACAGTAATAATGCATTTTTATTAGTAATGTTCTTCCTTTTCTCGTTCTGCTTCTTGCATCTGTAAATTGTTCTAAGAGAGATGCATCAGCCGTATCCCTCGTCTTTTATTTTATATTCTAAGTCTTTGTCTAGAACAACCTACTTTCCACCAGGAGTGGTAGCTGTGCCACAGTTTTATACTTTTGCAGCTTTCATAGTTTCCGTTTTGTTTTATTTTTGTATTGTTTTTAGTTCCAAATATGTTTTATTTTATTATTTATTTATCTGTTGGCCTTGTTGGACAATTGGAACATACTGCTCAACAAAATAATACGAATGAATTTTTTTTTGTGGATTTGGTATTTGGTAGAACCTGTACCAATTTTAAGCTATATGAGTATTATGGTAAATACTACACCTATTCACCATCAATGCGACAGTAGTCCTCTATGCAGAGGATGTCTCAACGTGAAGGAAACGGCCGCCGACGTTATCCTGGAGTGCAAGAGAGTGGCCATGCAACGAGAGGTGCGAGGTCGCTCCTAGACGCCTGTGAACTCCCCAGGAGGCTTCTGTGCTTCTGGCAGGAGCTAGGCTGGCTATACTAGTTAGCCTATATGAACGTATATCTAATGGACCGCCTATGAGTCTAACTGCGGAAACAGAGCCCTAAACCATCACCAATACCAATATGGTAAAATTACCACTTTTTTTTTTTATTTTGACTACACTAAATATCAAAAAAACGTATAAAACTTAAAAACTATTCAGATACCTACAGGCTCAGAAATGAAACTTTTCTTAATTATACTAAAACAGAGCTCGTTACTTATACTTACGTATCTGTGGTTTGTTAGAAAACTACCACTACACCCTGTGAAAATATATATTGGTACATATTTGTAGCTTTATAGGTTACTAGCAGCGCCCCACGGTTTCACCCGCGTAAGTCCCGATACTGTGGGAATAACGGGATAAAAGTAGCCTATATGTTAATTCAGGTCTTCAGCTATATACATACTAAGTTTCATCGCAATCGGTTCAGTAGCTTTGCCGTGAAAGAGTAACAAACATCCATCCATCCAAACTTTCACATTTATAATATTAGTGGGATTGATCAATTTATGTCTATTTATGATCGCACGCCTAGATTAAGTCGCCCCTTTTGAAATAATCGATTTCTTATCCGAATTATTCGGATTCGACATATGGAAATAAAATTGTGGCAGATAATTTTCATTGACTTCTGGTAGACGTGGCGGCGACGCGTCGCCGTCGCCGCGTCGTCGTCGCTAGAAGCCAATTTAAGTGAATAGCCCCGCCCCTCACGCCACCGACAACTTTACACATTTTCTTGAATTGTGAAAAAAGTATCATTATTCAAACAGTTTTAATCTAGGGGTGCGATATAATATGTAATATGTATATCTTTACATATTACCACACGAAGGTTATTGTACGCATACGTGCATTTTAAACAGTAGTTCAGTTTTATGCAACAAGCTGCCAGCCACCTACAAACAAAGAAGATCGTTGTTCGTTTCGTTTCCTTAGAACCAAGGACTTCGTATCTACTTCTATTTTAAATATAACGTCTGTGGATGTTAGTTTAAATGTTCTAGTTTGATTGTCTGCTTTCTGCCAATGATAAAATTTGTATGCCTACAGGGTACAGTGTAGCGACCTATTTTAAGTATGTAACATCTATTATTAATGTTACCTACATTGACAAATAAATATTTCTATTCCTATTTCCCATATTAATATTTTAAATATGAAATCTTTGGATACTTACACAGATATAGTGTAACGAGGATCTTTTAACCTGTGGCTACCATATAATTGTGAAATGGCGTCCATCACAATACGGGCGAGGGCCCGTGGCATTTTGCCCGCTCTGTCACCCTATTGTTACGCCACGTGTACCTACCTAATTGTTTGATTTAGGGTTTGAACGTAATATAATATGCGATAAATATGATAAGAAGATAGAACGATAGAAAGATTTTAGTCCTGATGCTTACAATGTATATTACATTGTAAGCATCAGGACTGAAATCTTTCTATCGCAGCAATGTTAGATTAAATTGTTTTTTAAAGTATCAGGTACTCACAGCGTTCAAATTTGACATTGCAATCTATTTATTTCCTTAATTTCTGAGTTTTCATTATAAAAGAACTAGCTTATACCCGCGGCATTCATCCATGTGGGCTTCCTCTGCGACGGTAAAGTGTATTCTATCTTAATACATAGGATATACAGTTTATGACCTATAGTAACATTCAGGTCATAAACTATCTGTGCGCAATTCAAATCCGTACCGTTTTTGGGCGAAAGAGTTACAAACACGTTCTCACAAACTTTTAGATTATGCAAACTTTTTTTAGATGTTGTTAAATAGCTTTTATGACAACAAACCGTAATACACTAGCGGCACCGTTCTGAAGCATGTCAATTATAAAACCAATAAACAATACTTAAAAAAAACCGGCCAAGTGCGAGTTGAATGTAGAGAGTAATTTATCCCAATAACAAACCTAACATTGTAGATGTAAGTTTGTACGCACAATATTGAGAGATTTACCATGTTATTTTAAGATCATAGACTTATTATTGGTGTTCCTGTACTCTATAAGTAAAGAACTACTTTCTGCATATTATTCAAAGTTTAAGGCTGAGTATATAGTTTTGGAGATAAAGGAATGGGGTGGTCAATTTTCATGTATTTTCTTAAATAAATTTAACACTATTAATCTTAGAATTATAAAAAACAAGATTGGAGACCCTCACAACAAACCCTTTTATTTCGTTCCCGCGACTTCGTCCGCGTGGAATAGTGTCTTTGGGTACAATTTTTATTTATTTAGGCTGATTGACAATACTTCCATACAAATTTTAAATAGGTACGCTCCAAACTTCAAACAATGACATGTGTTGTCGCCACATTAAAAACTCCTATTTATTTTATTAAAAGTAGGGACAAACTATAATAGATGATAACACAGTTCACTATTTAATAAAAATAAGTTAATAGATATTATTTTGACTGGTTATACCGGTAACGCAATACTATTGGTCGACGGATAAATATTAACAAATTGTGGGATTATAAAGGGTAGGAATATGTTTAGAACGATTGACTTGAGTGCAAACAGAGGTACGAACAACTTGGCAGTTGCTGTTAGTTAGTGATTTTCATAGTTTATGTCAGTGGTTTTGAGACTGTTTCTAACACATGATTGGAGTCATTAAATACGGAAAATTATTTGTTAAATAAATAATTTAGTCACATATCAATATTTTTTATGTATTATCTTAAATATGGTAATGCCATTAAACTAAAATATATTACAATATTGGATCGAGGAATGATTAAAAAAAGACAAATTTGGCAAGTTAAAAATTATGTAAAAATAGTAAAAATAAATAAATAAGTAAGTAAAAAAAAAAAAAATAAGTAAAAATATGGTACCGTAAAATAAAGCTAATTGGCACAAAAAACTGTTAAAATCGCTGCAATTTAAAGAACGGTTAAAAACGGTTTGTGTCATTATCATTGTACTTGCCTTGGAACTAGTATTAGTTCTTTATATGAGTCTATTATAATAATTAACCCTTTATTAAAATCAGCCTCATTTATGTTAAAAGACAGGTAGAATATGTTTAGACTGTATTATGTTATATTTAGAAAATAGTGTAGAAGTGTTACCAACGTAAAACAAACTATTAAATACACACAGGTCTACCCAGTCTAGGGATCAACTACATTTTTAACTATAAAAATGATCCAATTAATATTTACCAAATCTAGTCTTCCAGACTGGCTTCTTACCTTAATTTCTATTGTTAACAACTTATCCCCTAATTTTGTAAAAGTTAAGAAAAATTGCAATTTTCTCAAATTGTGGGCAAGGCAAAAATGAAATTTTTTTAAATTTTATTGTAAACATAAAAAAAATAATCTGTGTTTCCAAACACAATCACAGCGATTTGGCATGCTTAAAATCAGTTCATCAATATAACTTTGAGGAATGGGCGCCCACGTTTTTTCTAACAAGTCAGAAAGTTGTTGTGCGGTGTGCATGGCATCCATACTCGGCAGTGCTCTTCCTTGGACCATATCCCATGCGTGTTTAATTGGGTTGAAGTCTGGTGATTGAGCAGGCCACGGCAGAACGTTGATGTGTTACGACTGCAACCGAGTGTGGACTTCTTCCTCCCAATTTCTGTGTTCGCGAGCCCATTGTAAATGGGCCCTACGATTGCGGGGTGCTATAGGTGGAACTCTCAGCGGCCTCTAGGCACGCAGACCCACTTCACGTAAACGATTTTGGATTTTTTGGTCGCTTATCAGCAAGCCTGAAGAGCTGCGGAGGCGGCTTATGACGCTCTGTCTAGTGCCAAGAGCGACAGCCACAGTACGTTACCTGGAACCAGCTTGTAACATTCCTACGGCTCTCATCATCTCTTCTCCTGTCGTAGAAGAAGTATTATTACTGAATTATATTGTTCAGAACAAAGAGGACAAGTGAGAAACAAATTAATAATTTGTGACCTTATTTATATTATATTTTTTACTTTATAGTTCCTTTTTTGTCGGTTTCCTTGACATTATTCGTATTTGCTCCGTATCTTTGTAGATATATAATCGCGTATATTACGAAACCGATGATACACGATCTTATTATATTACATTACCACGAATGTGACCGCTTTGACCGCTTTGTCATGCATGTTATATTGAAAACGAGTTGGCCTTTGGACTACATGTATCTACTTATATTAGACTAAAATTAAAAATGAGGTAATAAGTTATTATAAAACTGCATATTTTGCGAGATATGACGCAATGTTTGGTTCTTACTTGCACCGTAAGAGACGTATTTTTTAATTCTGTAAATGGCCCAATACCTAGGTCATAGATTATAAGATGCATTAAGTATGTAGTTATTCCTCGTAGTTTTACACGTCTTTGTAGTCTCTTTTCTGTTCCTATCAGTGGTAGCGAGATGGTTTATAGCCTATAGCATAACCTGAATTACATTACTAGGATAAGTATTATCTTATAGTAGTAGTAGAGTAGAGAAGTGGTCGCTTTAAGCGCCAGGTGGCAAGGGGCGCCAAAAAAGCAAATGCGAAAAACAATTGACAGTGAAAATAAAATTTAGACTGCCTTTTCAGAAGCGAGGCTGGCCTCTAATTAGTTAATTATTCCTGTAACAAAATTTATAAAATTTTATTATTTTATGACGGATTGAAATAATACCAAATAATAATTTAACGTTAATAATTTTCTTAATGTTAAAGAAGTAGGAGAATAATAATTAGAGCTACTTAATTCGTTTTATATTTAATAATAAATGTTGATGTTTACAACCGAGGTTGAGTTTTGAAAATTTGGTACCTCACTACATCACTACATATTATAAAACAAAGACCCCCGCCGCGTCTGTCTGTCTGTTCATAAACTGAAAAAATACTGAATGGATTTTCATGCGATTCACCAATAGACAAAGTGATTCATGAGCAAGGTTTAGATGTATAATTTGTAACGTTTCGTGTAAATTGGTTGAAATATGATGATGATTGTTAAAGATGTCTCTACTAGCCGTGCGAAGCCGGGGCGGGTTGTTAGTTTACTATAAAACTGAAATACAATTTACGTTATAAGTGAAGGCCTACGCCGGGCGCTAAAGGACTACCTGGCTCTACCCTGATCAAGTGCTAGTGCCGGCGCCGCTTATCACTACACATTATAAAACAAAGTCCCCCGCCGCGTCTGTCTGTCTGTTCACAATAAACTGAAAAACTACTGAACGGATTTTCATGCGGTTTTCACTAATAGACAGAGTGATTCATGAGGAAGGTTTAGGTGTATAATTTGTACCCGTGCGAAGCCGGGGCGGGTTGCTAGTAACCAATATTATAGAGAATTTATTCATAAGCTTCAGATTACCTTCATCAATAAAATGTTTATCCAAGTCTAACTAATGCTTTGGCAGCTCCTTTTTGGTTTGAGTCACTAAAGCCCAAAAAGAACGACTTGAGTCTATTTTTCCAGAGAATTATAATCCTTGCACGTTCAAGAGAAGAGTGTACCTATCTGTAGGTTTCTCTTGGATAAGCGTCTTCATCGTCATTTTCCTTCTGGTGAGTTGGAGGACAAAAGCGTATTCCATTAACCTGTAAAAAAAACGTGTGCGTCTCGGGACGCCCGACAGAAGTGATAACTTAAACGCCAGACAGACTGGCGCCGTAATGCGTTACGTAACGAAGCGGTTTACCCTCCCATAAGAAGTTATCACTTCAAAAAAACTTACAATATCATATTAAGTATATTATTATTTGTGAAGTAGAAGGAGAAGTGCGCATCGGCTGTATGTTGAAAGTTTTAAATATTAAAATTACCTGTTAACAGTTGTACTGTGTAATTATGAATTGTGTAGAAGGCTCCGTCAGCATATTTAAGCGATATTTTTATTTCATTAACAAGTGTTTGAGGTAAATAAATACAATATAGGTTACATGAGTGAGGGTTATTCTACTGATTACACTATTTTTATTATTGTATGTATAAAAGGCATATAAAACTGCAATTAGTACGTATTAAACTGGATCTGCTGTAAGTGATTCCTGAACCTGAATTACGATAATTTAGATGCGAGTAATATTGCTGTTTACACTTTATCTGTAATCATATACTTATCGTAATTCCTATCGAAGTACTTCAAATCAATCAAATCAAAATAAAATTGATGTGTTGATTAACGTGTTACAGAAGGAATTTTATCAAAATTATGTATAGCGTCAAGATGTAGCTGATAAATAGAAAGAAAGAAGAAAGAAAAAATATTTATTTCTAACATAAATAGTTGAGTCAAGCTTTACTTTAACAGTGTCTTATCATATAATTATGTATTCACACGGAAAATTAACGCGATCATGAAAAGGTATTACATGCCTCTGAATTGCCTGACGTTTCGACCAAATTGCACCTGCCTGTGACCACGGCCAATACAAGTACAGTGCGTTAATTCCCGTTTGAATACATAATTATATCATGGAACGCGACAGTTTAAAAGTTAGTGTCTAATCATTTTGAATCTTTCTGTTTAATTAGTTATATAAATAACTAACACAAATAATTCATAAGAAAATTAAACCTATAGATCTATGTTTTGATACACGTAGGTACATTAACACAAAAGAAAACAAAGACGATTCTGCCAATGATTTAGATTTTGCGTACTTCGGCCTTTAAGATTTGATTTCTAATGAATGAAAGATTTACATTTTATTACATAAGTAGCAACCGTTGCCAGTGGCAGAGCTACCGGAGGGCTAGACGATGCAGTGCCTCGGGGCTCCAAGCTCAGGAGGCCCCTCGGACTCTAACTTACAAACTATAATTTGAATATTTGATAGTGATTATAGTGACAATTTCTCCCACATTCGGCATTCGGTTTATATAAATAAACCAGATTTTTTAGAACCAGAAGTTATCAGGTTTGTACTAGAGTTGTGACTAAACCACCATTTATATTAAATTGCCCTTTACAATTACAATTCGGCACACGACGAATACGGAACAAACGATTTTAAATAGTTTAGTTGGGGCCCTAGTTTATTTTTTGCCAAAGGGTCTTTGGTTACCTAGCTACGCCACTGACCGTTGCTGATAAAGGGTATAATTCTGATACCCATACCTTTTGTGTTATAACCGTTCAGTCGGAAGATCAATCTTCTTTATATATAAAAGCGAAAGGATAGATGACTAATCATGAAATTGCGAAAACTACTTAACCGATTACGATGAAACTTGGTACGCATATAGCTGGAGACCTGAATTAACACATAGGCTACTTTTTTACATAAACTCACAAAATTTCTGTCTTCGGGGTGGGCACAGACCACAGCCTGTCACTTGCTTCTATCCTTACGGGCTTCGTCTATTCTCATTAAACCTTTCACACAAGCCCGCCGAATTCGGTTACTTCGGCCTTGCCCTTTCTTCGGAACATCACCAATATAATCAGGGTATATTGATGTACAATAAAATGTAATTTAAAATGCAATGTTTTACGAGTTTGTTACACTCAGCGGCCAGGCCTTGACTCAGTTGCACTTAGCAACGTCATTAATAATAATTCAACTTCATGTTCGAATCGAAAACACGCGATTTGGAGCACAGCAGTCATGACTGTTATCTGTTATCCTGCAGAAGTTATAATGCATGGTTGGGTGAAATGAAGTGAAATACTATATTATTTAAATTAAGCGCGTGAGATAATTAAGTATATCCAGTTCATTTTAAGAAATCAATTATTATTTTTGAAGATTTTTGTGTTGTTAACAATATAATATTAATGACTTGAGACACCTCACACACAGCCGTCCGATCCCAAATTAGGCAGAGCCTGTACTATGGTAACCAGACTGCTGATAACTCCCGTTCACATAATTAAATTCCAGTCATTTCAATGCGGTAGGCGTTCAGGTAGCTTTGCAATCAAACTAGTGGGAAGTTGTTATAACATGTATGTTTATTACGTACAAACCCTATTCCAGCAATGAATGGTACGTTATCGTATTATTCGTCATTCAACAATACTAATATCGTTCGCTTATTATTTATTTAGAGGTCAAACTTCCGATTTGGTGAACGTGTGTAAATATATTAATTTGGGTTCGTTTTATCGATATAATACTAGCTGTATTGTACGATGATATGTACGATAACCGTATCTCACATTTTATTGAATTAAGCAAAACTACTTCTTAAACAAATGTTCTGTGACGCAAACATACTAATTAAATAATATTAAGTTTTTAACATTTTGATGTCTCACGTACTTAATGAATGAATATGTCCCACCATTTATACTCACTCTTTTGCAGAACTTATCAACTCCTCCCATGAAGCTGATCACATCAGCAAAAAAAATCCTAATAGCTACAGTCTACAGTATTAGGTACACCGCCGATACACAGAGATAAAATGAACGAGGGATAGGTCTTGGTGGTGGCTGCCGTGGTCTTCGTCTTGTAGTTTGGGCTGTTTCAGTCTTCCCGCCACTTAAGCGGTCAGCCCGAGTCAAGTGAGACCTTTAAGTAATAATAGTACAAAACAAATTACAAATGTTAAGGTATAACAATCGGCGATTGTGACATTGTGTGATTTGTGACATATCTATAACGATAATCTGTTTTATATGTTTCAATCATACCTATACTTTGGTTCAATTTGTAGAGATCAATGCTATGTAATCATACCTATAAATCATAAGTAATTATTTTGTTAACTGATGTTATCACGTTATCCTTTTAATCAATGAAAATTTACGAGTATGATGAAGCGAATAATGCAGGTAATAATGCATACCTTAAACTAGTGTTGAGAAGCAGGAAATTTTCTTTTGGACATTCTTATACTTTACGTTAAGTATGGTGACAGAATTTTCAATTGAAAAGATACATATTTTTCTCAAGTTTTATAATTTTCACAAGTGTTCCTAATTGCATTTTTTAGATGTTATAGAAGATCGAAATTGAAATAAACCAGTTAATTGATTATGCATATCTTAATGGCATACACCCTAATGTATACATTAATATAATTCAGATATCAAATGTCCAAGCTATTCAATCAAGTTATTTATCAGGGTAACTTTGTCGTGCGCGATGAAGGACACAGGTCGGGTAATTCCACCCCATTGCCTAACCTTCAGAACTGACCTAAAAACCTATTGTATCTATGGATCTACGTGAGTCGTATCTACTCACTAAATTATACCAACGAACATAACTTCCTTTATGTCGTGATCGTGAATAAAAGATGGCCCTCAATAGTATAATAATCGGTAAAATGTGCATTATATTTGTACTAGCTGTGCCCGCGAATTTTTAATTATTTAGGCTAATTGACAATACTTCCATACAACTTTTCATCCCCACCTTTCAACCCCTAACACCCCTTTTTTCGCATTAAAAAGTAGCCTATGTCCTTTCTTAGGCTCTAGACTATCGGTGTACCAAATTTCATTTAAATCGATTCAGTTGTTTTGGCGTGAAAAGGCGACAGACAGACAGACAGAGTTACTTTCGCATTTATAATATTAATAAGGATGAAATGTACGAGTACGAGCAATAGTGTAAAATTGTGTATAAAAATAATTATGTAACAGAAATTGAGTGTTAAATAAAAGTTTAAAAAATTGCAAATCTCGACCTTTTAAAATAAATGAATTGGCGATAGGAAATTATGACGATGACGCTAAAAGTTGTTATTTATTACAAATACTAAAGGACATTTGACGGAAATTGACTTTGACTCGGCAACATTGACAATATCGTACTGCAAACTGCATACATATCGACAATTAAGTTTTGTACGAATCGAAGTAGGGCAAGGCAATCTTTAGGTACTCCTGTCTCCTATTTCAGGCGTCAGACTGATGAAGCACTTCCACCGCACACAAGACCGCGGTTCAACGACACTACTATAACAGTAAATAAATATTCCTTCTTTTTAATTCTTAATATTTCCGCGTCATAAAAATCCCAGAAGAAATATAATTCAGTAGGTATATAAAATTATAATCATAAATCTATTGAATACATGGATTTAAACGATAACTGAAGAGAGTAATAAAGCGTTATGTGCAAAAGTTTTTTTTATTTCTATATTTTTTTTTTGGTATAGGGGGCAAACGAGCAGACGGGTCACCTGATGGGAGATGACAACCACGGCGCATGGGCACCTGAGTCACAAACTCACAAGTGCCCGGCCTCTAAGGTGGGCGTAGGGGAAGGGTGGAAGAGGGGGAGGGTGGAGGGAAGGGTTAGGGCCTCCGGTAACCTCACTCACACACAATGCAAGCACTGCTTCTCTGCCGATTTCTGTGAGGCCGTGGTATTACTCCGGTCGAGCCAGCCCATACGTGCCGAAGCAATGCTTTAGTGCTTCTGATGTCGGATGTTTTAAATGATTAGATTAGTAAAATTTATTTGTGTTACCCTTGTTCTTTCAATCAGTAAAATCCATTTTACAGAAACCCTAAAAAGTACCTACTCACTTTAATATCAGTCTTACACCTAATTTAATTGTCAGAATGAAATTGAGAAGTAGGTTGGTGTAAACATTCGATGGTCAATCATTATGTCAAGATTGAAAACTTCGTTATTAAAGTAAATTTACACAAGTATTAAGTACAATACAATGGCGATAGTAATCTTTCAGCTATCTAATGAGTACAGGACCTTTATTTTGATTGATGTTAGTGACTGAAGCTTTACGTAATAGACATATTGCATGACAAAAACGTTCCTCAATAAAAAGGAGTGATATCATACATTCCAAGGTGACAAAAGTAATAGTTTTATTATGACGAGTGTTCTGTAAAATTTATTTTGTAAATAGGTGTTGTCCAGTGGCGGATTTACCAATAGGCTGAGTAGGCTTCAGCCTAGGGCGGCAGATTTTAGGGGCGGCGAATTTGGGAAAATATTTTTTTTTGTCTTACAAAAATTAAATTAAATTAAATAAAAAAAGATTTACATTTACATATATACGTAACTACCTAAATGTCAATAGGTACACAAACAATTCAACATGTAAAATGTTTCACCACCTATATAAATGTTTCTACAATTTTCGTAGTCGCGTTTGGTTGCGGGCGGGAACGAGTGGCACGACGGTTCACTAGTGTGTCTGGCCAACACAATTTGTGTCAGAGAAGATATTAAACTAACAACACGTTTGAAAATTTATCTAAAATGTACCTTAAGCCAAGAACTTTCATAATTTAATTTAATTTCATCGTCGTCAGGTCAGGTGGATTGTTACCAGATAATTAAATATAAATTTTTAAACGCAATAAAAAATATTTTATTATGTTTAAGTCTCGAAAGCTGTTCCCCGGGAAACGCAAACAGCAACAGTCCAAACTCTCTCCCAAGACTCTCGAAGTCTGAGTAAAATGCGCGAGATGTCAGCCACGCAGCCGTCTGGTCAGATAGGAGAGCCTAAAACTGTTATGACGCGACCTCCGAAGCTTCAACATTTACACAATAGAGAATGCAATTGAGTGGAACAGGGGGTTAAGTGTTTGTTCAGCACTTGGCCTCCCCATCTGACGAAACTCAAAACTGAGAATAAGCAGTCAATTCAAAGTGCCAGATTCTCGATGAGACCGAGAAGTTTTATGGATATATACACATCACGGATGATAGAACCAACGAGACTCAGTGATAATGATCACAGAGCCCCACTAACGCGCCATTACAGGGAGGATATACCTGAAATTGTCCACAGCAAGATAGAGGTGGCTCTCGAGCAGCTAAAAAAACAGATCTCCTGGGGATGACGAAATTACTACCGAGTTCTAAAGGTAGGCCGGATGCAATTCCTGAAAGAAGTGGCGAGTCTAAGTTAGGTAGCAATGAAAAAGCTGATGAACTCGCCAGAGCTAGTGCAGACAACCAACAGCATGGATAGGAACCATTCTGCGGCGAGCTTATTCAATCATAAACGTAAAATACATATCAATGGCAGTTAAGAGATTAAAGACCACGACTGGTCTAAAACACTTGAAAGCCTTCATAAAGGGCTATGATAACAAAGTATCGAAAGAACTTCTAGTGCTCAAGAGATACAAAACCTGAGCTCCTTCTCAATCATCACCGGACCCTGCAAACTGAACAAACATATTATGTTCAACCTAAAGTTGGCCAGAATACAATATGCAGATTCTGTCGAGAGGCAGAAGAAACTGCCATGCATATTCTATGCTTTTGTGGCTCACTAATGCGGTACCGAAGTATTAACCTAGAGTTGCACATCATGCAATCTTGATAAGATCTGGAGGTTTAACTATAAAGCAAAAGTGCGTTACAAAAGACCAAAAATAGTTGAGGTAGCACTAGACATTAAAAACAATAATAATAATAGGTAGTAGTTTAGTTCTGTCCTCTAACAAGGTTTAACACCTAAGTGTTGAACCTGGGGTACTTTTCTTCAAAAGAGGAGACAACATCTTGTTGAAGAACTATAGACCCATCTCACTCCTAAACCAAATCTACAACTTCTTTTCGAGAATCTCGCGAGATAACTCGATGATTACCAGCCACCGTAACAAGTCGGGTTTTAAAAAGGCTACGACACCGTGAACCGTACTATGGTACGGTACGGTACGGTAACAGTACGCTGTTCGACAGATTGTGCAAAATACCAAGAAGTATTTTTAGCCGCTGTGTACGGCTTTTGTGGACTACGAGAAAGCTTTCGACTCCATCGCGACCTGGGCAGTTTTGGATACTCTGCAATGTTGACGTGTTCGACTGGCGATATATCGAGGTGCTGAAAAGCTTATATGACACCAACACCATGACCGTACAGTTCCAAGCCCAGAGGACAAACAGATAAACTTGCAGCGTGGAGCTAGACAAGGGAATTTTATCTCCAAACTATTCACCAACATCCTTGGGAAATTGCGCGTCAATTGTTTTTTATCACAAGTTGAAGTTCGTCGTTTGTAACAAAAATGGAATTAACGCGGAAAGATTTTAGGGTGACGATTTCCCTATTCCCACATTAAAGGGCGGCAACGCACTTGTGACTCTCGAGTTACAGGTGCCCATGGGCGGCGGTAGTCATTTACCATCAGGTGACCAGTCTCCTCGTTTGTCCCCTAGCAATCCTCAAAACGAAGGTCTTTGTAAAACCAGAGCGTCCTACCTCTCTTGACATACGGTGCTGAGACTGTGGTGTGGGGTCGTTAGTGCCCACGTCTCGGCACTGTATGTCATTCTGTCTAGTCCACAAGCTTTCTAGAGTTGCGCAGCGGGTTGTTTCTTTGAAGGATCAAATTCGTAATGAGCTCAGCCGGCAAAGAAGCAATGTTCCCGACATATTTTGCACAATAAGCATTCTGACATGCCCTGGTATGATCGTTGGGCAAACGGGTCCTAGAGTTGAGACCGCGAACTGGTAAACGGAAGGTAGGACGCCCCCAGCCAAATGGACTGACAAACTGAGAAAGGTGGCTGGGATTGATTGTATGCGAAAGACGGAGAACCGGGTGCTTTGGCGCATGTTAGGAGAGCAGTGGACTGCGATAGGCTGATGGATTGAACGTTTATTGAATGTACATGTGTAAGTAGTATTAAAGCAAACCTTACCCTATCTTAACAGTAGCACATGATTCGGCTTTTTTTATAAGTTCAGAAATAAAGGTAGGAACCATAAAAAAAACAATCAATCTTAGCTAAGTCGTTGGTTTGTAATAAAAATCTAAAAACTGAGATGACATCGATCTCCTGGTTCACAATCATATTAATTATGGAAAAAATGATTTTTTTTTTAGTTTTTTTTGTCAATGATTTGTGCACTAATTACACCAGTAATTAGTGTACAAATCATTGACAAAAAAAAAAGTTGTAATCGAAGAGGAGGTAGGGGCGGCAAAATTTAACTAGCCTACAGGCGGCAAATGTGTAAATCCGCCACTGGTGTTGTCGCCACATCAAAAACTCTTATTTATTTTATTAAAATCAGGAAGAACTATAATAGATGATAACACAGGCCATTATTTAATAAAAATAAGTTGATATACATTATTTTGACTGGTTATTCCGGTAACGCAATACTATTTGGCAGGTACTGTTAGTTATTGATTTTCATAGTTTATATCAGTGGTTGTGAGACTGTTCCTTAGATAGGTATCTTTAGTTTATTGTTTTTTTGGGAATTAACAAAGGTCGTGACAGACGAGCGGTGAATACATAAAAAATACGGTTTTACTCACGTGTACGTATATCCTAATTAATATGAATAACACTCACGAAAGCTTTTATTCCAACATAAAATATTACATTTTCAGTCCGGCTTTCCCTTCTATTTTAGCTAACACCGTAGATAGTAAGAAGGAATCATGGGTATCAAAATGCACCATGTTTATTTAAAAATCTATTTATATTGAAATAGGTTTTGGTAACTACATAGACTGTTCTATGATGTCAAATACGATCTTTGATTATTTTATTACCTTTCAACCTATACATACCGGGGGTCAAATGAAAGTTTTTAGACAGTTAAAGTCAGAATGGTATTAGAAGCCTGTTATTATTTTTATTGATTTTCGAAGTAGTCTCCATTCCTTGCTAAGCACCGTCGCATGCGATGGAACTATTAACCGATGCCGCGTTCCTATAATCAAGAAACGATTCGTTTTGCTTACGGACGGTAAAAGTTTCGTTGAAAATTCTACGAAATTTTACCATCCGTAAGTAAAACGATACGTTTCTTGATTATAGAAACGCGGCATGAAGCAGTGAGCACACTCTTCTTTAGGGATCTCTTCCGCGCCTTTTTCAAACGCAGCCCCGGCAGGTTCAGGGTTCATAAAACGAATTCCTCTAAGTTTATCTTTCATTTTTGGAAATAAATAAAAGTCACAAGGTGCCAGGTCTGGACTGTAAGGTGGATGGCTCGTTCCTTCGATATATAAATATTCGATAGTCCGTCTGGCGGAGTGAATTTGAGCGTTGCCATGGTGGAGGAGGATCCTGTTTCTTGGGCTCTGCTGTCTAACATTTTCTAAGACAACTGGTAGACAATGACTGACATACCAATCTGCAGTAACAGTCCTTTTATCTTCTAGAATGATTGTTGCGAAATGACCCGTCCGTCGAAAGAATGAGGCAATTATCTTTTTCCTTTCACTTCTTTACTTTTGTTGACAAATTTTCGAATGGAAACATCCATTGCGCAGACTATGTTTTGGTTTCGGCTTCGTAACAATATATCAAGGGTCCATCACCTGTGACGATGTCATATACAGTATTCGAGTCACCTCCGTCATACTTTTTAAGCATTAAACGGCACTAATCCAAACGACGGCGTTATTGATCTACCGTCAAATTATGAGGTATCCATCTAGTACAAAGCCTTCTGATGCCTAAATGTTCATGTAGGACTTTTTGTACTTGACTAATACCAATGTCTAAAGCTACCCCAATCTGTTGATATGTCACCCTTCTATCAGCTTCTGTTATTAGCCGCACAGCAATCACGTTATCTTCAGTAGTCGCCGGAGAAGGACATCCTTCTCGAGAATCGTCAGTGAGTTTGCTTCGACCACGTTTAAACTCATTAAACTAGTTGTAAACAGTGGCACGAGATGGGGCTTCGTAATGAAATCAATCGAAGTCTATCGTCATATTGTTGTTGAGTAAGACCGCAACGAAAGTCGTAATAAATCATTAAGTGAAAATTTTCTCTAGTCAAATCCATTTCGACGCACGACAGACACTTTTTAAGTTGCCGCCAATTTATAAAAAAAAAATGCTATATGAAATCATTAAACATCTACAGATGCAAAGAGTTCCTAATTCAAAATTGAAGGAAATTTTGCATTTCTTACTGGCCTAAAAGGTTGCATTTCTTACTGGCCTATTCTAAAAATTTTGGCACTAATCTAGTACATTACGGCGCCGTTTGTACTTTTTTGTATACTTATTTTTTTTATTTGTAAACTTGTTTTCTATTGTGTATTATAAATATGGCATTCTAGAGTATTATTATTGAACCAGTTGACGGTTACTTATAGTTATTCAAGGATTCTAATGGAAATACCCAACAAATTTACCTCTTACGTGTTTTTTGCAAGATATAAAATACGTAAGAGTCAATTTATGCCCGTTACCTACAGCATATATGATAATTAGTTACAGATGAAGTAGTTCAAAGAGCATTTTTTGCGCTGGGAAACCTCCGAGTAAATCTAGAAGTGGTCATGTCGGAGTTGAACCGATTTAAATTGCACACCATGTTTACTCTTACTGACGGGAGAGGCGGTATGCACGTTACGCGGCGAATAATCAACTCCCAATAAGTACTAGCAGCCATTTAAGGCTTGGAGACAACCGAACTCTTAAAATGCTCTTCCTTCCAACTGAAGTACTTATCACTAGATATTATAAAACAAAGTCCCTCGCCGCGTCTCTCTGACTGTACGCGATAGACTGAAAAACTACTGAACGGATTTTTATGCGGTTTTCACTAATAGACAGGGTGATTCGTGAGGAAGTTTTAGGTGTATAATTTGTTAAGATTTTTTGTAAATTGATTGAAATATGTTGATGATTGTTGAAGATATCTCTGCTGCCCGTGCGAAGTCGGGGCGGGTTGCTACCTAGTATTTTTATATTATTGAAATCTAGGGTCACGGCACTACCTTCACCAAGTCCATCCAAAAAATGAAGGCACTATATCTCTTTCTCGACGCGTTTCCGTATTTGCAAACCCTTTCAGCTTAGGCTATGATAGTGATAGAATTGAACTTGTGGAACTCTTTAGTGTTGCGTTTTCGCGGTACATATGATTCGTTTTGATGAATCCAATAGATTACACCTCCTGTTGAGGGTCTGATGATGGAGCTGGGGGGTTGATAGTAGGACTCTTTTCTATTTTTTTAGTTCGGTTCCTTATTAAGTATACTTAATTAATTTTTTTGGCAGTAAAGTACGCAGACCCGAAATAAAGTACAATACTACTAATTATTATATTACGATACAATACATTACTCTTTATTAAACGTCGAAACGATAGGTTCTGTAGAAATTTGTATGAAATAATGAGTTATGACGTCAAAACTAGCTATTGCCAAATCATTTACATTTTAATTTTTAGTTGTGTAAACTGTGCAAAGTCGTGTAAACTGTAACGAATATAGTCTCATGATGAGCTCATGACACACTTTATTTCATGAGAACAGTTAAATATAAGCAGGCCTTTGACACGTCATCGTATCAGTACCATTACCTTCGTAGAAAAAATAGCGCGCATGATCATAATTTACATAACACATAGTTTGTACTTAAAGAACATTTATGTTATTTAGCCAGACAAATACCTTAGTGCTCCATAATAGAAGATAATAAAAAATCTATTGCCGAGCTTAGAAATGGCATTCGCTTTTCCCGATAAAAATTTAGGACTAATTGGCAAGGTGTCACAGAAAGGTCATATTTTAGCCCAGTATTCCTTAAAATACCGCAAAGCACTAAAACACAACCTACAACATTTCTGATTTTTAACACAGAAAACTTATTTTGAAACTGAGGACATGAACTTGATAATCGATAAACCTACTATTTCGTAAGAGAGGGGACTGTAGTAATAACTGTGGATTTTCATAGAATATCCGGATTTGTAATGGAATGTCCCTTAAAACACAACAACAACCTGGGAACAGTCTAATACAGAATCTTGCGGGTTTTTGTTATATGTGTACACGCGATTGCGCACTTTTTAATTGAAGTAAGGATCAATTTTTTTTGTACAGGTAAGAACTTTGAAATTGTTGAGAGTTCTTTTGAACGTAATCGAGCTGAGGAATCGTAACCTGAACAGCTCGGAAGTTTTTTCTTTGCAATTGCATTCCTTAAATGTCCTACATAAGGATCAATGTTCTATGCAAGTATGTAAGTGCTCCCAAGTAGGTGTATGTACACGCTATTGCATACCTATTTTAAAAGAGATAAGGATAAATTTCCGTGTATCGAAAAATCTTTAAAGGTTTTTTAAAACCTGGTGTTTTAATGAAGGTGTAATTGAGGACCCTGGTACTTAATTTTGCAAGTATGACCCATGGCTGTAGTACAGGATTTCAAAATAATAAAACAGATTACCCGAATTACGGAAAAACATAGGTACATATTTTAATAAGAGATAATGACTATAACAAAACTGAAAGTAGCGTTTGATTGTGTCTGAGTCTGATGTCATTTTTTATCGAGCGAGTTGTGACCTTCTGCGCCGGTAAATAATTTAGTGTTCGAATAGGTACCCACGCTGTCAAGAAAGTACGTACCTACGCCCGAAAACAATATGAATTTCTTTTAACTTCCTTGCCGTTATATTTATTAATATATTGAGCATTTATACAACAGTGTTTATGTGTTAAACAAAGTAGGTACCTATTCTGCATTATCTGCATATAAATGTAGGTACTTGACTGCATTCTTTGCAATCAGGTATTTATAAATGGTCCGAAGTATTTCAACGATGTTGAACTTCAAAACGTTGTGTTCGGTAGAATTAAAATTAAAAAAAAACTATTACGTCACTTCTTACTGTTGTTAAATACTGTTGATAGATAAGATAAGATAATATTTATTTGTACAAACACGTATATGAGCATATTGAGCATACAAGGTATTAAAAATTAAATATGGTCCAATTGAGTTTAGCCAGTGGCGGATCCAGGATTGACAGTTGGGAGGGGCTTGACCCCGATGAGGGTAGATTTTTGCAAATTCTTCAAAGACTTCGTTAGGTTGAAGACTACCAGAGATATGTCGGTGAACATACATGGCAACCAAACCGGTTAACCTGTCTTCCAATGCCATAAGTAGGGTCCTCGGGGAATCGTGTTTAAAATTCGTTATCGCTCAAATTTTTTTTATCATCCATAATAAAGAAGTAATAACCGTTAAACACTTAGCATCAAATTGTTGCTGTTTTCAATTACATATCGTACACCTAGATCTAAAGAGAGCTAACTCAAAAATTAAAATTTTTGAGTTGCCCACCATCGAATTCCTTATCTCAATACTTACCGACCCACAAACCAGATTTAAAAATATCACTACTACTCGACGCTAGGTGCTAAATTCATCAACACGAGTTCAACTTAACATAATAAACATAATAAAACAACATAATACAACAAATATAGTAATAATAATAATAATAACTGGCAACATCAACCTGTAAGCGTCATATTATCTCACAGAAAATATTATACCTATTAACTTATTGTATACATCGAAATAAATTGCAAAATAAATACAAAACAAATATTTGGAAACAGATTCATAAAATATATAAAAAAAAAACACAGAAACAACATGCAAAAGTTAAAAAAAAAAAATTCGAAGAAAATGACAGATGTCATATAAGATAATAGCCCAACAACATGGAATATAATGAAATAAAATGCTTACAAGGTATCAAGCTAGACAGAGAATTGCACAGCAAACATCCCCGGACTCGTCGCACAGCTCCGCCTCACAGCTTCCAATGCACTCCTCGGTGAGGTCGCCAACACCTGTGCGTCGGCAGGGGAGAGGCCGGCCACCGACCTGCTTAGGACCCCGAGGAACACTGACCTCGAATAGGGCCCCCGCTGCCGGTGGTGATGTGCGCCGCATGAAATGGACTTATTCAATTAATGAAAACGTCATGCGGGCATATTATCGGGCTACAGAGTTGGGAACTAACCTTACTGTGTACCGTGTTCGATACGCAGTTGTGCAGCTGTCAACGTGTCAGCACAAAGACTGTCGGATCAGGTGCGGGCTATACAGCGCTGTCACCTGCTGGATGATACCGTACTTGAGAGGCTACGCTCTGACGTACGGAATAGCTTGGTTATCCCTTCTTCATCGCAAGTTGTGGGTTCGGTGGCCAATCACACACCGCAATTGGTAACACAGTTACATGTTGATGAAATTGTGGATAGTGAAGCTATATCTGTAAGTACCCAATACAACGAAAGGTTAAGGAGCGGCTTAGAGGATGCGATTCTGAAATACCGGTTTGTGAACCACATTAATAGACCACGTTTATCCCGTTTGCCTATTCATAGACGAAATATAGCGCTGGTGTGTGCCCTGGATTCGTTATTGTCTGATTATTTAGACAATAGCGAAGATCTTAGTGATACACACTCTATTCTCTACTGTGCGGCTGTCGCAGCATGTCGAGTAGCAGGAGTACTTTTCTCTGTAAATACCGCTACTACTCGACCCAAGCCTGATGTGCCAGCCTGGCAGTGTAGAATCGAGCGTCGTATTGCTGAGGCCAGGACACTCATCGGTAAGCTAATCTGCTTTAGATCGGGTAACACGCGGCCGAGAGTGATGCGCTTTGTGAAACAGGCATTCTTGGGGACTGACATTAGTTCTCAACAATATATGTCATGTGTCACAGAGCGCATAGACTTTCTAAAGCAGAAAGTTTATGCATCGGCAAATAGGATTCGAAGATACAAAAAGCGAACAGATCGGTATAATCAGAATCGTTTGTTCCACAGAAATGAGAGGTGGGTTTACCGAAAATGGGAACAATCGGATCCCTGTGTGAGTGACGGGCATTTCCCAGATGATGATGCTACACATGAATTTTGGCGTAATATCTGGTCGGTGCCTGTCACTCATTCAGAAGGTGATTGGATACGAGATGTCGGGTGCTCATGCGAGTCTATACAAGCAATGGAACCAATTCCCATAGCCACAGGTGACGTAAGTTGTGCAGTTCAGTCATTATCAAACTGGAAATCGGCTGGACCAGACGGACTGCACAACTTTTGGCTGAAATGGTTCCGAAGCTCGCATGCTCGTTTGGCATCTCAGTTCCAAGCAGCATTGGATTCCGGTTCATTACCCCATTTTTTGAAAACTGGCGTAACCCACTTACTCTATAAATCTGGTAGTGCCATGGATCCCAAAAATTATAGACCAATTACATGCCTACCAACTATGTATAAGCTTCTAACATCTATTCTGAGACTCAAAATTACTACACATTTAAATAAAAATTCGATCATATCTATTTCTCAGAATGGATGTAGAAGTGGGACCCGTGGCACTAAAGAGCTCCTCATCATGGATATGGCCATTAGCCAACAGGTGCGTCGTCACCGTAAGAATCTGGTGACATGTTGGATAGACTATAAGAAGGCCTTTGATTCGGTTCCACATACATGGCTTTTGAGAGTGCTGGAGTTGTATAAAATTGATACAACTCTTTGCACTTTTTTAAAGTCATGTATGGGGCAGTGGAGAACGGCACTTCGCTATCCAGGATGTCAGCAGATTGCGGCAAACGATGCACCAATAAAGATCGGGTGGGGTATATTTCAAGGTAATATTCTTCATACTGACGTGGGAGTGCATCGTAGTGTGGTAGCAGTGGACATCGGACTCACTCCGCTCGCTCTGGCTAAAGAGAACTGGCGCAAGCCTGTAGTACTTAGTACTAATGATCGCAGGGAGGTATGGAAGGGCAAAGAACTTCATGGTCGTTTTTATCGGGCCCTAAATGGGCCTGATATAGACTTTAAAGCTTCTACATCTTGGCTACGGTTTGGTGATCTTTTCGGAGAAACCGAAGGTTTTGTCTTTGCAATTATGGACGAAGTTGTTATGACGAATAACTATCGGAAATATATCGTGAATGATGGACATCTGTCGGGCGTACCACCGTCCCGGTGAATCTATCAGGCATATTATTTCTGGTTGTTCTCGTCTTGCCAACGGGGAATATTTGCATAGGCACAATCAAGTGGCCAGGATTGTACATCAACAACTTGCCCTTAAATACAATCTTGTGCATTCAGAGGTGCCATATTACAGGTATGTGCCCGACCCAGTTCTCGAAAATGGTCGTGCCACATTGTATTGGGATCGATCTATCATCACTGACAGAACTATTGTTGCCAATAAACCTGACTTAGTGCTGATAGACCGATTAGAGCGCCGCGCAATGATTGTCGATATCGCTGTTCCTCATGACGAGAACCTCGTAAAAGTTGGAAAAGAAAAACAAATAAAATACTTGGATTTGTCTCACGAGATTGTCGATATGTGGAATATCGATTCGGCAATCATTGTTCCGATTGTCATATCTGCACATGGATTAATAGCCAAGAGCCTCGATCAACACCTTAAGAGGCTCGCGTTAGACAGCTGGATCAAGGGACTGATGCAGAAGGCCGTTCTCCTTGACACGGCCCGTATAGTGAGGAGATTCCTGTCTTTGGAGCCCTAACCACCGGTGTCTTGGTCCCTGTACCCGATGTCGGTGGTCTACTGTTTTTTATATTTTTAAATATATATATATATTGTTTTGTACATATTTAAAAATGTAATTTATAAGTGTTAAGATAAATAAAGAGGAATAATAATAATAATAATAATATGCAATCGTTACAGGAACGTTTCTTTGGCCGCCTGAAAAAAGTATTGAAAAGTCTTTTGTCAGGTGGTAAAAAGATGCGGGCCTATAATGATTGGGTCATACCAGTCCTAACCTACTCCTTTGGCATACTTAGATGGACTCAGACTGAACTAGATGCCCTGGATAGAAGAGTTCGTACACTGCTTACCGCGTACTGAATGCACCATCCACGTTCATCGGTCATGAGATTGTATATCCCGCGGAAATATGGGGGTCGTGGTTTTTTTAAATGCCAAGACCCTCCATACGACGACTCCATGACGACAATCTCTTAAAAGCCGAAAAAGATAAAGAAATAAAATATTTGGACCTAGCCCACGAGATTGTCGACATGTGGGATGTGGATTCAGCAATCATTGTGCCGATAGTCATTTCGGCCCATGGGTTAATTGCTAAGAGCCTCGACCAACACCTTCAGAGGCTCACGTTAGGCAGCTGGATTAAGAGCCTGATGCAGAAGGCAGTCCTCCTTGATACGGCACGCATAGTGAGGAGGTTTCTATCTCTGGAACCCTAACCACCGGTAGCTTGGTCCCTGTACCCGATACCGGTCGGACACAATTTTTTATATTTTTAAATATATTTGTTTTTATTTTTTTATAGTGAATGTATTTAAAAATGTAATTTATGTGTATTTAAGTAAATAAAGAGAATAATAATAATAACTCCACACATCTCACATACGGCCGTCTGATCCCAAACTAGGCAGAGCCTGTACTATGGTAACCAGACTGCTGATAAACATACTTATATATTTCTAAATACATACATATTATAGATAAATTACACCCAGACACAGAACAAATTATCATGCTCATCACACAATTATTTGTCCTGGGTGGGAATCGAACCCACAACCTCTGGCTTAGCAGTCAGGGTCACTAACCACTAGACCAACAGGCCAGTCAATTGCCAGTCAAATATAAATACAGTCATTGTTAAGCAGTAGGGAATTAACTACAAAACAACCATGTTGAGCCCCAAAACATGATTAAAAGACGCGATTCCTACAATATCTTTCTTCTAGTTGCATATAAAACTCCAAAACTCCTCCTGTGCACAGGGACACAGTAATTAGTTTTTCGCCTTTTCTGAAAATTCTGAAAAAGTGCTTTTTTGAGTTAATACCTGTTTACATCTAGGTGTGCGATATTATCGCTTCACCTTCAGGTCTCTGTCGTTGTTAAAGAAGCTATAAAGTAAGGTGCAAACAATAGCTATATCCTAATTAAGGCACATTATTATTACATGATAAGGGACATTCCATAGCAGGGATGTAACGAAAGTGAGTTTATCGGAACCGGAATCGGAATCGGAGTTTTTAACTTTCACTTATCGGAATCGGAGTCGGGATCGGAGCCGTCGCCATCATTAAGTTTTAAGTTAATAATTCAATATTAATTAGGTATGACACTTAACATACATTATATGCTGTAGCTAACTTTTTAGTTTTAATATTTATTGAATTGTTCAGAGACACAGTAGCGGCCCTAGCTACATTTTTAAGTGGTGCGAGACCCCAAAGTGGCGCCCCTCTAAATTCAAAACCTCAGTTTTCCTATGTTGTTCGTCGTAAAAAATTACCAATTTTTTTAGTCCTCATAAAAAATATTTAGGACATCCCTTACTTGAGGGTTGTTGCGGATAAAAATGTGAATCAAAGTGTTGTTCGCCAGAGAAAACTGAACTTAATTAATTCATCGTATTCGGTCATTCGTAAAGACTTTAATACAGTAGTTATACCTAGCGCAGCCAGGTGTCTCGATTTTCTGGGGTATGGTGACTTGTCCCGACATATCCTTGATCGGGACGCCAAATATCTCAATTTTTAACTATCCTACTTAGAAAAACGGATTCATCTGTATGTTGTTACAACATGAAGTATATATTTTTAGTATTACATGCAAAACGCATTAAAAGCCATTCATGACCCAGTACATTTCGTTTCCATTTTCGACCTTCGTTATAACTCCGATTAAAATTGATCGGAACCGAAGTCGAAATCCGAGGTATAAAATCAATCGAAAGTTCCGACCTTTCGGAACCGAATTCAAAGGTTCGTAACATCCCTATTCCATAGTAGGCCATTAAGAACTGGTTGCGTTAGGATATGTAAAGGTTTAATATTAAACAGTAAAGCTGGTCGTTTCCTTTCATAAACACATTTTGTTAATCACGCAATTGAGCAACTTCAGGAAAAACGTTTATGTTTTCATTGATTACTTTATTTCTGTGTTTCGTTACACTCGCCATCATCATAATACATGCATTCTATATTAGTCTTCACAATCATGAAAATGAAACTGTTTCCAAAAATGATTACCAAACATGAAAATGAATGAGTCATTTTTGGAAATTTTTTTTAAATAATTGATTAATTGAAATTAAACAAACTAGATGAAACGCCCGGGTGAAATGGAGCCGAGGGTAGGTACGAAAATGAAATGTTGTGACATCAGACTGATTTCCGTAAGAGGTAGTGTAGGTAGTATTAGAGGTTTTGGCAATCTCGTCAACTTGGAGGATAAAAAAGCTCTCCTCTCTTAAAAAAAATTGTATATTTTTCCTAAAAAAAAGGTAGCATCCCTAAGCATGACGATCACACGAGTTCAATGCTTTTTCCCCATATTATACCAAAAGTAAACAAAGCCGGGTTAAACCTGTATGCATGCATCTGAGCGTGGCGGTCACGCGAGTTCAGTACTTTTCCCCGTCCCAAAAGTGGCCACCGTGCCTAAAGAAGTTTTCATTTCAAAAAATAAAACATCTCCAACACAGCCGTCTGATCCAAACTAGGCAGAGCCTGTACTATGGTAACTACACTGCTGTTAAACCTACTTATATATTTCTAAATAGACACATATAAATAAATTACACCCAGACACAGAACAAATGATTGGGCTCATCACACCATTATTTGTCCTGGGTGGGATTCGAACCCACGATCTCTGGATCAGCAGTCAGTATCAATAACCACTAGACAAACAGGTCAGTCATCCCTGACCTGTTTGTCTAGTGGTTATGATTACTCCTCTGATTGGCCCTAGCCAATTCAGAGGAGTAATCGTAATAGACAAACAAAATAACTTTTTTTGTACTATAAATTATAATAAAATATACATACTTATATGATTCAACATAACTCAACTTTCAATTGTTGAAGGTTTTTAGCCTAACGAATGAGAGACGCCGCCAACGCCCTATGGCACTACGACGGGCACTACGACGGGCACGACCACGAGGATTTGTTACTGTGGACAGTATTTCAGTGTTCCACAAACATTTTGTCGTATCGATGTATTTTAATAAAAAGTTGCGGTTTTGCTTCTTTTGATTAGAATGGCAGAGTTCAATGCAATATGCAAGAATTTATTCCAACACTTGCAATGTGTTCGATTCCTAATGATTTCTGAGAAAAAAATTTGAAGTATTTTGAATTCTGGTTTTATCTGGTTTTATTATAATCAATAATTATGTGCGTGAATTTATTACTTATCAATAATTATGTACTTACGTTGTAATGAACAGTAATCCTATTAATTTGTAGTTAATGATGGATTTATAGTTCAAATTCAAATGCGTAATGGCTAAGGGTTCGGACTTGCGATCAAGTGGTTGCGGGTTCGAACCCTACCCAGTGTGCACCGGCGTGAACCCACTCCTAACACAAGCATGTAGCTTAGCTGGAGGGGTTAACAAGAATACTAGTAATTTGTGACCCACGTTACTCCACCCACGTGACCACGTTACGTTACGTCCGTGTTTTTGGACCCTCGTAACTACGTATTAAACGAATAAACTGATTTCGATACGTCATACTTCGTTAGATTCGTCTTGGTGGCGCAAGTGCCACTGGACATATTAATTAATATAAAAAAGGAGTTTTGTTTTATTTAATGATTTCTCGTTTAATGTCAGTGGTATCATACAAACACCACACGTGCAATGCCTGGCCAAAGTATTCAGTTGATAACTAATACACTGATAACAACCTAATATTTCATAAATGTATATATTTCAACAATTAAAACTATTTCCACAGTAATACACTTACGCACTGTTATCTTATCAATTTCAAAACGTGTTGAATAAAATAAAGTTTTGTAGGTAGGTAAGTATATCTAAACTATTCTAAACTAATATTATAAAGATTAAACATTTGTGTTTTTGTATGTATATTTGTAATGTTTTCACACAAAAACTACTGGACAGATTGCGATGAAACTTGGTATGTAGATAGCTGGAGACCTGGATTAACGCATGGGCTACTTTTTATACCGACATTCCCAGGGGATCGGGATTTACGCGGTCGAAACCGCGAGTCGCTGCTAGTCTAGAATATTCCAGAACGATTATGTTTATTGGTTAGGAGTTTGCTTTTAGCCTTAATTAGTTGTTAAACTTTCGCGACTTTGATATGTGTAATTCGGAAGTTAATCGCGATAATATCTTTAATGCGTGTGTGCAGTCCACTCGTGACCACGATCGGTGCAATTCGATCGAAACGTCGAGTAACCAAGAGGTATTGTACCTTTTAAATATTATCGCGATTAAGTCCCGAATTACACACTTCTAAAAAATGTGTTTTAGAACACGGCTAAACATACTTAATACATTTTGTTTTTTAAATACATACCTATTAATAGGTTTCCTTTTCTCCAAAGGAAAAAAGGAACCCTTATAGGATCACTTTGTTCTACGTCTGCATGTCTGTCTGTCAAGACTAGGGTTGCCACCTTTTTTTGTGAAAGATATAGTATTTTTTTTAATTGCAAAAAAATAGTCAATTTAGAAAATTCAGGAAAAAAAAATAGTACCTACACTTAACTACCTCATCATTTACTAAACATAATGATGATCAGTGAAGTATAAGTGTTCTTTGTGATCAGACTGATCATTTGAGTAGTTAGGGGTGTGAAGGCGTTACAAACAGTTCCAGTGTGTTCCAGTTTAAGTTAAAATGGCGACAGTTGAGTTAGCAATACAAATATAGTATTTTTTGTACTATATTATTGTTCTATAATATATAGTACAAATGATCAAAATACAGTACTATACTACCTGTACTATTATGTATTCTGTGACGATACTATATATTATAGTACGGGTGGCAACCCTAGTCAAGAATCTATTTCTCAGAAACTCGTGCATGCATCAAGTTGAAATTAATACCAAATTCAATAGTTGAACATTTCGCACGTACCTAAGTCAAAACCTATGGGTTATAACGTCCCATTGACCTACAAATATGAAGTTTGGTAAGAAGCAAGATCTCAGAGCACATGTAAAGGAAAAAATCCGAAAATCGTTAATTTGTTGTTATAGGTATCTGTCTGTATTTGTTCAAATTGGTTCAAATCTTAGACATGACCGTATCTTTTGATTGCGTTGACTTAAAAGCTTGATTTTATTACAGCTTGAAGGGACAGTGGCGTAGCTACCGTAGGGCTAGACGGGGCAGTGCCCCGGGACCCCGAGCTTAGTCGGCCCCTCGGACTCTGACTTACAAACTATAAATTGAACTAGTGAAAATTTCTCCCACATTCGGAATATTAATAAACCAGATTTTTTAGAACCAGAAGTTATCAGGTCTGTACTAGAGTTGTGACTAAACCACTATTTATATTAAATTGCGTACATGAACAGGGGCGGCCGCCCTAGGGCGGTGAGAGCGGTGCGGCCGCACCGGGTGCCGTCATGCGTGGGGCGCCTAAATCAACCGCAAAATTACCATTAGGGCCAGTCACCGAGTCGTTACTATAATCTTTATTAACCGACGATCGTTTGGGCATTGACGATAGGGGCAGGCTAATTATTTATACTTCTCC
Organism: Callimorpha dominula; assembly: GCA_949752705.1. Lineage (NCBI taxonomy): Eukaryota > Metazoa > Arthropoda > Insecta > Lepidoptera > Erebidae > Callimorpha > Callimorpha dominula. The sequence goes on along the minus strand of OX457012.1, from coordinate 5,974,674 downwards.
TCTATCATACTGGATTGTACTGACGTGACACTAATGAGGAAGTTAAAGTACGAGAAAAACAATATTTTGTTAAAGGGGATTGGCAGTTCACTACACACCAGGCTATTGAAACTTGGACAAACTACAAACCGACCCACTCAAAAGCGAGAAATAAAAATTAAAATAGAAACATAATTTTTAAACCTTTAAACCTACTTAAAATTGACTTCTACCAATGAGATTAACAATTTGACAGTTTTTTTGGGCTTACATGGCGCCCCAATATGGTTGGAGTCCTTGACGACCCGTAATCTGCGATACTGGGGCGTCAGCAGTGCCGGCCTTATATAGTACATGTGGTGCCCTTAGTCAAATTTTAGGGTATTATACATATATAATATATGCACGTGCATATTATACGATAATTTAACATTTTTAGATGATTGTATTTTCTTTGATAACGAAGTATTCGTCATACAATTGAATACATTTTTATTAAGTTTGCTAAGAAATCATGAAAAATTTACTTTAATCTCTCGAATACAATTTGAAAAAATTATTTCTCCCCTAGCGTCTTAGCGCCCCTACAAACTGGGCGCCCCTAAGCAGCAGGTACGCGAGGGGCGTGAGGCCATTCGCCGAGCAACGATGGCTCGTTGGTCAGCCCAACTGGAGGCACCACGTGCTGGATTTGCCACCGTGGAGGCGTTTCAGCCGGACATCGTCGAGTGGGCAGCACGGGACCCTTTCCTTCCAACTGACGCAGGTTCTTACCGGGCACGGCTGCTTCGGGAAGTACCTGCACTCGGTCGCTAGGAGCAGTGAGGACTCAGCTCAGCAGACGCTGGGGGTTTGTTCCGCCGCAGCGTCGGGCCTTCACTGCAGTCATCGGAGGGAATCTCTCGCTACCGGTCGTCATACGCTCCATGGCCTGTAGCTACAGGAATTTTACCGCAGTTGCAACTTTCTGTGAGGAAGTCATCTCGCAGAAGGGGAGGCGGAACGGGTGTGGAAGAACGATCTCCACTCGCACCTAATTTGCCGCCGAAGAACCGGGCGGCGGAGGCGCGCTTACCAGCACCTCATGTCGCCTTGAGTGTGGCCGCAGGTGGACGGGTCGGACGCTATAGTGTTCAACCGCTAGGTGACGTCCACGTGTGCCATGATGGATGTCACCTAATTGAGATGTTTACCCAAAGGTGCTGCCCGCTCTTTTGCGACGAGGTGCTAGGAGGGGTCCGGATCCTTCCTATTTTAGGCGCAGTACGGCACACCATGTGGTTTTTAGTCGGTTCGATTCCGACACACCGCCCCACCGAAAACCCCGATACGACCTCGCGACGGCTAATGGTGTAGGAAGCTTTTCGCTAGAAACCATGGTTCTGTCCATCGTCCAAATTGAGAGTGCGTGGGATTCTACCATCTTGTTTCGCGTGGAGGTGATGTTGGCTAAAGAGGCGGCGGAACGGGAACGGGAGAGGACAAGCACTCTTCCACCGCACGGTTCCGGTGAGGTGATGACCAGTAGGAGTTTCCACACGATAAAAAAGTGTATACGTGGAATGATATCTTCGCCTCAAATCTTAAACTCAAGGTTGGTCCCATTTAAATTTGAAGAAAATATTACAACTCTAAGGGTGGAAAATTTATCATAATTTAGGTGCATTGAAGTGACACATGGTTGTCACAGTTAGAATTTTAGGAAGTTTTGGCTGCATCGGCTATCATTAAGATAGCCGATGCAGCCAAAACTTCCGTGAATTTGGTCTCTTTATTTGGATTTTCCTAAAGACTTTGTTTCTCTTGATCAACAAAGCTATGGGAAGTGACATCTTTTTGAATTATCGTTCAAAAAAGGTTTCTAAAACTTGGGAGTGTCGAGTTTCTAGACTTGCTGCTGTTCGCTTTAAATACACTTCACTTCGCGATGTCCTTGTGAATCTTCATAAAGAAACAAATGACTCAGTTACAGCATCAGCGATTATACAGTATGTTTGCCTGGCCAAACGCTTTACAATAGTTAATTTTTTTTTTGGAATTTGTGAAACAGAGACGAGCCTCTTCATTTGCATTAATAAAAAATAAGCTAAGGAAATAGCATCTTAAGTTAATATAGCTCAATTTTTTAGTCAGTCGCCTGAGGCGTTACCGGACGCGACGGAGTGATACAAGCGGGATGGACAACATTTTTTAACGCGGATGAGTAGAACAATTGCTATGTCAACCACGAAAGACTGCTTGCTGCTCAGACACACCTTAAATATTTATTTGTTAGATATATCTAACACCATTTATAATCATTGCTGCATAGTATAGGAACACTAAGATTTTGAATGAATAGGGGCGCCACTTTGAGGTCTCGCACCACCTAAAAATGTGGTTAGGGCCGCCCCTGTTAACTTGAATATGGAGTAAGACGAACCTGGATTACGACAAATCTGGAGTACGTTGACTTTGGAACACGATACACGACGAATACGGAACAAACGATTTTAAATAGTTTAGTTGGGGCCCTAGTTTATTTTTGCCCCAGGGCCTTTGGTTACCTAGCTACGCCACTGTGAATGGACTACATATTTGATGATAATTTCAATTTCATACCTTTTCCTCAGGAACGCGTGGTCCTGAGAAAAAGGGTCTTCACCGACACGACAGACGGAGACGGACGGGCAACAAAATGATCAAATAAGAGTTCCTTTTTTTATTTCGAGAAACGGACCCCTAAAAAGAAAATTTGTTTTATTATATACCTATAAACTTTATTTATCTTCATGTCCACTAAACTTATTTGTTGGTATCGAGTAATTTGTTTCAATTAAGTCATTCATACGTAAACAATAGGAACGTTTATGATCTAACGTAATTTAATATAATTATACTTTTATACATATGTTTACGCTCACACGAATAATGTGCACGGTGATGTATGCGCAGTGCTGTCTCACACCACATTATATATACTCGTATATATAAAATATTAATATTTCTTACTGCCTTAAATTATATTTGAGGTAGATGAGCCCATAGCGAGGTCGGCCTTGAAATAATAAACAACCAAACCTTAGACTGCATGAGTGGCGTATTAGTTCAATTAGTTGCCTTGTGACTAGTTCGCGCCGAGTGTTGGGGGTTCGATTCTAACACGAGGCAAAAAAATATGTGATCCATAAATAGTTGTCCATAGTCTGTGTGTCCTTTGTATCTATTGTTTGAATGTTTCATTCTTATTGCGAAAGTTTTTGTTATAAAGAAAAAAGACTAAAAATACTTTGTGGTGCAATGGTTATTAAATAATTATCTTTTAAAAAAGTCTCACCGACTTCAATGTGCTTTTTAGTGAAAAGTAGATGTATTTTGTTTAAATATAACATGGGCCTACAACTAAACGCACTCCAATGAGACAGCGATGTTTCGGAGCAAACGAAAACATCATATTTGTTGATTTTTCGAAATCCGCTTGACCGATTTCGATAAAATTTAAATGGGACCACCTGTGAAACAAAAAAAGAATTTTCCAAATTGATTCAGGCGTCTTCGAGTAATCGGTGAACATACTTAAAAAAAAATCCGACTGACTTTTTTGAAGTCGGTTAAAAATGTTTACGTTTTTCGGTCGGTCATATGGCTATAATGAGAGAGAAATCACAATCCCGCTCTCAATAAATCATTAGCGTAGGGCCGTTTACAGCTAGTGAGTAGAGTCCAGAGCTAAATTTTCAGCATAAAAGTGTATTTACAGGATGTTACAGAAAAGTGTGGTCATATTTGAGGGTCACAGAATAACGTAACGCGCTAACAATTTTAGGAAAATGCGTGGTTTTTGAAATATCACTTCTTTAGAATCGTTGTGATTTGAAATTCGATGAAACGAAAAACTCACACTAAAAAGAGACAAACATTCATAAATAGGATTTAGCCTGCAAGAGAATGAGATAGAATACAAGTATACAGTGTTTCCTGTGTTTTTCAAAGACTCATGAATACAGTGCTGGGAAACCTTCGTTTTGAGAGAGTTATCTGTTATATGGATGACATATTAATAGCTACTGAATCTATAGATAAAAACGTAAAACGATTAGAGGAAGTTTTAATAGTGTTACAAAATAATTTTTGAAGGGTGCTATTGGCTTTCTAGGATATGATATTTCTAAAAATATTATTCGACCCGGCAAAAAAAAATTAAAAGCCGTAGAAGAATACCCGGAACCCAAAAATGTGCATCAAGTCAGACAATTTCTGGGTCTCGTAATGCTCTTATATCAAAACCACTAACAAAACTTTTGCAAAAGAATACTGTATGGGTATGGAATAATGAACAGAAACAAGCTGTTGAATATTTAAAACGCAAACAGCTATGTAACGCTTTAACCCTACACTACCCATAATTCGACACAATTGTACACAGATGCTAGTTGTGAAGGTGTATTTTGACACAAATTACCGTCAAGGGAGAGAAACTAATCCATTCTTACAGTCGGCAGTCCAGTAACGAAGAATAACGATACCACTCTTTTGAATTAGAATTCCTAGCGATCGTAGTCGGCTTGCAAAAAATTCGGTATTATTTCATAGGTTCTGTGCAACGCTGTTAAATAATAATAATAACTTGACACATCTCACACACGGCCAATATACAGTCAATAAGCAAGAGATTAATGACAGAATAGGTAGATTTGTATTATTGACTCAAGAATTCACCTTTGACATCGTCCACAAGCCGGATACACAAATGCAGCATGGATGCTTTGAGTAGAAATTCTGTGAGTGATAGTTCTGCGCCCATATTAAGCGAAAACGTGTTGGTTATAACTAGAGATCGGATAATCGGATGCATATTTACCTAAAGTTATTTTTTGGATAACAAATTATGTAAGCGGCTTCTAGGTATATTTTTATTTACGAATGCAGTTGTATTGTCGCGTCGCTACTTGCGCACAAGCAAGTATAATTTACCGTCTCAATCGCACTCTTACAAAATGCTTACATTTCCTAAGGTTTAATAGGCCCGATTTGACACTTGTTACAACGTAATGAGGTTGTTTTTGCTTCGTCAAAAATCACTGACAATAAAAGTAGGGAAAAGCAACCATTATACGTTGTAACAGAGCAAGTGTCATTTGTGTCAAACTGGGGTTTATTACATCTCACGGAGTATAGGTACACTTAAATTTGAATTTCCTGGAATCGCGGGATTCTTTCGATAAAAAAGTGCTTTCCATAATAGCCAACATCTCAACTTTATGTAAATATGCATCCGAATATCCGATCTCTAGTTATAACGGAAGCTGATTGGCTATTGTCAGTTCAATTGCAAGATGTAAATATTTTTACATTAGAAAATTATTACAATCAGGGGAGGCTGAGCTGAATAGAAAAATATTTCATGACAATGAACTAGTTGGTAATAAAGTATACCGTCGAACAGAATATCGACCTGAATATAGAGGATGGGTCGTTCCAAAAAAATGTATTTGACAAGTTATTAGATGTCCGGTTCCTATAATCAAGTAACGATTCGTTTTGCTTACGAACAGTAAAATTTCGTTGATTTTTCAACGAAAATTTTACCGTCCGTAAGCAAAACGAATCGTTTCTTCATTATAGGAACCGGGCAAGAGCCAATCATGACGACATAGGTCACTTTGCTGTTGACGAAACAATTGAAAGAATAGGTTTCCAAAAATGAAAAAGGTTGTGTCAAAATATATTAAAAATTGTTTAAACTGTATTTACGCAAAAAATGTACACTTCTATGCTACGCTTCGCCGGTCATGTGCAAAATCAGTGCTAAGAAAAAAAAATGTACTTAGCGGACCTCCACAGTCGACCGCCGTTTCCTCTTCTCTTTAAAGGAATGCCAGCGTGCCATTTGTACAACCATGAATACTAATTATTATATTATCTCACTACGGATGAAACAAAACAATATAATAAACGATATTGTAATACACTCGGCTGTTTAACAAACAACATAAATATACGGAACTAATTTTTCTTTACACTAATTACCTACCTATACTATTTAAATCACCAAGATGGCGGATGATTTGTGGGTAGAATGACAAGTGACTGCAATTAATATAATAATGCTTTCTGACACCTACCTAGAACCTTTTTTAATTCTCCACGGGGCACTCGAATCGTTTAAAATAATGAAGTTAGTGTTTGTTCCATGACTTTTGCTTGTAAAAACTCGCAATACCAGTGCCGACAACCCTAGCCACCTCCCCACTGAGCTATGGTAACTACATATACCTACTCACCAAGAAAAACAACACTACAGCCAGGCCTATGTCACTCGATGTACTTCCGGGCGCTAAATACCTGCCGGCCGCTTGTCCGCTGGCGGACCTTATACGCAGCCTCATGCAGTGGGTTGCCGACGGCTGCACCACGCCCACACGCTTTTATTTTTAAAGTACAAAAAACGTAATTCAAGATCGTATTGATATATTCTTTAAAAACTGTAAAATTCATAGTGAAAATTGACATGATTGTTTATGTGCAGTATAAGAATATATATAAAGTACGAGAAAAAAAAAATCATTAAAACCTTTTGTAAGATTTTGAATATATTCCACCATATAGTTTAATAATCGAAATTTTTGAAAAGGGAAGAAGTTTATTAATCTTCACAGAAAAATAAAACATATGTAAATTTTTTGTAAACCAAAACATTGGAAATGAAAAATAAGCGTTAAGTATTTATTGGTATTGGTATAGAGCTCTGTTTCCGCATTTAGACTCATAGGCGGTCCATTATGCGTTCGGATACGATTACTAGTTAAGCAAGCCTAGCTCCTCCCAGAAGCACAGAAGCCTCCTGGGGCGATCACAGGCTTCTAGGAGCGACCTCACATCCGCGAGGATACTTGCCCGTTGTGTGGCCACTCCCTCGCACGCCAGGATAACGTGGGCGGCCGTTTCCTCCTTAGTCCTTCCTCTTAAGTATTTAATTTACATAACAATTGTAATTTCTTTTATAAAAAAAATTATTGAAGAGGTAACCCTACACACATTTTAAAGCCCAGAAAGAGTCCAAGACAACTCCCGCATTAGGAATCTTCCTGTGTCGCGGGGGCTTCTCAAACATTCAAACACCCAGACTCGGGACAACTATTTGTGGATCACACAAATTTTGGTGACTACTTAAACCATGAGCCATCCGTGCCGTCAATTAAATCAATTAAACCGGTAGGTATCGATATTTTTGTAGGGAGTGATTTATCTGTTACGTATTACGTAGTAACTACTTAGTAATCAGTGCTACAGTAGTTACAGTACAGGTTGCCGGAGATCATTCTGCACTCTCCGGCGCCTGGTGCTGGTGCCTTTTCTTCGGGGCTCTAAAAAGGTCGCATTTAAACTTTTCCTTTGAGACGTGGACGTATTTAATAAGTTTAGTGCCTACAGTAAGTGTAACTGTGGGACTGACATATTTAGTATAATAATTAAAGAGGAAAAAAAAGTGTAACTGTAGAGATCAGTAATATTTTTTATTGTCACTCCATAAGCACGTGGCAATAAAATATAAAACCTGGGTGGAAATTAGGTTTATGTTTATGAGCTAGGTGTACGAGAGGGTCAAGTAACTGGTTTTGGGTGCCGAACGCGCCAATATTTATATGTATACCTATATTACCCACATCACATGTTCTGCGAACTTGAACAACTACAATACAGTATATATATAGAGTGAAACTTTTTACTTACTAACACTTTTTTTTCTTTCAATTGGGGCGCGTTCTTTATCTCACTTCTGATGTTAGAAACAGTCTAAAAACCACTGATATAAACTATGAAAATCACTAACTAACAGCAACTGCCAAGTTGTTCGTACCTCTGTTTGCACTCAAGTCAATCGTTCTAAACATATTGCTACCCTTTTATAATCCCACAATTTGTTAATATTTATCCATCGACCAATAGTATTGCGTTACCGGTATAACCAGGTAAAATAATATCTATTAACTTATTTTTATTAAATAGTGAACTGTGTTATCATCTATTATAGTTTGTCCCTATTTTTAATAAAATAAATAAGAGCTTTTAAAAAAGTAAAACAAATTGAGAAAAGAACGCAATAAAGAGCGGGTCCTTGACTCCATTCCGTATAAATAAAAATATTATTGAACGGAGAGGATCGTGATGTCGCTACCCACTCACAACACGACATGGGTGCATTCAAATTCAGTTACCAAGTTTTAAGTTTTTAATAATTTACAAAGGTTTAATAACAGTTGTATATAGATTATAATGTTCTAGCTACATCCACTGAAGAAAACACAGAATTATCAGAAGAAAAAAATCTTAGAACTTAGTTAAATGCTATTTATTACAATCTGGAAATATGCCATTCCGGCTTCTACAAACGTTTGTCACATCAATGAATTCCACTATTTTTATATTTTACCTCAACTGTTGTAATTTAGAAATAAAAAACCAGTCCTTGTTATGGATGCTCTTACTTACGAAATCTCTGAACATAGCAATCAAAATTAAAATTATTTTAACTGTTGAATTCAATAGTTAATTAAGGTTACTTTGTAATGATTTTATTTCTGAGATTTCACACGCCTTACATTAGTTTTACAGTCGAAGTTACGTCAAATCACTGTTGAAATCATAAACTTAATATACTAAGTTGAAATACAACTCTTTGTAGGTTAACTATGATTTTTTTTTATTTTGCTATTCTGCTTTCGATCCTATATTTATAACAACAATATGTATTTATAACAATCCTTACCTACTTAATATTATAAATGCGAAAGTAACTCTGTCTGTCTGTCTGTCTGTCGTCTTTTTACGCCAAAACTACTGAACCGATTTAAATGAAATTTGGTACGCAGATAGTCTAGAGCGTGAGAAAGGACATAGGCTACTTTTTAATGCGAAAAAAGCAATGTAAGGGGTTGAAATGTGGGGATTAAAAGTTGTATGGAAGTATTGTCAATTAGCCTAAATAGTTAAAAATTCTACCCAAAGACACTATTACACGCCGAAGTCGCGGGCACAGCTAGTATACTGACTTATATGTATAGTTATAACTACTAGACAAATAGATGTTACACTTTATTTTGGAAGTACGCTGTCAAACATTTAAGTAGGTACCTGGTCTGTGGACTGTGTCTAATGTAGAATATCGTTTGTAGCAGGCTCCGACATCCAGGCAACAGCCAGTACGAGTCACTGACCTGCTCAAGTAACGGTTACACTCCCCAATCCACCCGTGTAAGAAACATCTATTTCCTCTCATTGTCTTAACTTCTGTCCCTGCCTAAAATTTGTCTTGTCTAAAGAGGTCTCTTGTTTTCTAAAGGATCCCATCATCACATCCTGACCTGAAGACCATGGGACCACCTGGGAAGTATACCCTTTCAAACAAAAGAAGAATTTTCCAAATCAGTTCAGGCGTCTTTGAGTAATCGGTGAACTTACATTAAAAAAAAAATATACATTGGAACATCGAACGTCCTCCTTTTTTGAAGTTGGTTAAAAATATTGGTGCTACGTTTTAGTCTAATAGGGTCACGCCACGACACTAACTAAAGTAAGCCTTTAATCGCGACCTACCGTTGATTTTAAGACGGGTGTGGCCAGCCGTGAAAGACTACTTACGGCTGAAGTGTAGTAGTAATCTCCAAATTTAAAAAAGTCATGTCCGGGGCATGACTTTTCTTAAGTTTGGAGATTACCCATAGAGGGTGCTTGCGCGTTTGCGGGAAGGCGCTAGGAGGAGGAGCCTTGATGTGTTAACAATAGGCGTTCCCGGGCTCCCGCCTATTTAAGGACGCACAGAGTGTTTTAGAGGTTTCCATTCCGACACACACGAAGAAATGTTAGTAATTTGTCAAAAAAAAAACGTCGCTGTTATATACCTAAACGTACTGCAATAATTACTATGTTCTCTGCGTCTCTGCCAATGGCCACCTCCCTCTCACTGATCATTTGATGACGACATTTAGAACGTGTTACAGAATGGTGTGGTCAACTTAAGAATTGTTATATATGTATATATTTTTTTCATGTTTTTGCTCGGTAATACGTCTATTATAAGCTATATATTGGCTGTCAAATTTCGTAGTCTTACCTATAGGGTTAGGGTAATGTAATCAGCCTTGTTTTATAGTTCGTCTCGTCTTGGAGCTCAAGCGCTTAACTTCTTACTTACGTGGGTAATAAAATCGTGTGTAGGTACAGCGTAGGATATTGCGCATCTAAAGAGGAAATCAAGTCATTCCAGTCTGCGTGCCAAATTGTGAGGTCACGTGTGATTTAGTCGGATTTAGTTTTTTCATTTTGTTACACTTTCAATTATCTTAACATCTTTACATCAATCTTAATTTGATTAAATGTATCAGTAGGTACCTACTCTAACAGTTTCTTAAGTACTTCACATGTAACTTGTCTATATATTTATAATAAAGCTGTAACAGGTCTAATTCTGTACATTGAAGATATTTTTAAATTTTTTTAGGAAGGCATTCTATAATCGATACTGAAGCCAAAACTATATTTTTTTGTTTGTCTGTCTGTATCATGGCCGCGCATCAGGCTGAAACTGCTAAACGGATTCAAATGAAACTTGGCATGATTTGAGTTCATATTACGAGGTATTACCTAGGACTTTTTATCCCGAAATTTGTGTCATGTGACATGACTCATGCCACATGTGACATTTGTATGTATCGAGTTTGGGCTCATATGATTCGTTTTCACGAGTCAAACAGATTGGGCTTCTCAACCATGGTCTGATGATGAAGCTAGATTATGTTGATAGTGGTAGTAGTAACTCTTTTTACCGACTTTTTTAATGGTGTAGACGGCAAACAAGCAGACTGGTCGTCTGATGTTAAATGACTACCGCCGCCCATGGGCACCTCTAACGGCTGCAACTCAAGAGTCACAAGCGCGTTGCCGGCCTTTAAAGTAGGAGTAGGGGAAAGGTGGAAGAGAGGGAGAGGGAGAGGAAAGGATGGAAAGGGTTAGGGCCCCGGTAACTTCACTCACTCGGCGAAAAGCAATGAAAACATTGCTTCACTGCTGGTTTTTTGTGCGGACGTGATATCAAGCCAAGCCGCCCCATACGTGCCGAGCATGGCTCTCCCACGAAAAAAGGAGGAGGTTCTATGTTCGGCTGTATGTATTTTTTTTTTATGTATGTTCATAGATATTTTTTATTTTATAATTAAGTTCGTCATTAGATAATCTAAAACAAGTGGTTATGAATACCGGTCCATAAATAAAAATATTTATGGACCGGTAACGATACCGAAGTCATCGACCTCACGGACCACCGACACGGACCCTCTGACAAAGGTTGACGATCTTACCCGTGTCGTGCTAACCTATTTTTCTTAATTGAAAGTATAGCACTCAGAACTACGTCGCGGTTTCGCGCCACAACACGCAGACCAAGATTTCGAAAATGAAAAAAGATTGTAAGCGCTTGTAAGAGTTTAATGACCTTAGACATAACGTTCAAGGGTTAATGTAAAACAATTCAACGTAATGATATTGGCTCAATCAAGTTTTAAAATTAGTTGTCAAAATTTGAAAGTCTTAATCGTCAAGATGTCATGTGTCTCTGCTATACATACAACATGCTATGTATAATTGGATTGTTAGATATAATGAGACTGTAGAGGGCTCTGTTTCTGCTTTGAGACTTACACACAGTCTATTCTGCGTATAGATAGGGCTGGCTAGTCGAGCCAGGCTAGCTCAGCCAGGTCACCTGATGGTAAATGAGTACCTTCACCCATGGACACCTGCAACTCAAGAGTCACAAGTGCGTTGCCGGCCTTTGAGGTACGCTCTTTTCTAGAAGGTTTGAAGGTCGTATCAGTCCGGAAATACCGCAGGCGACAATTTGTTCTACAGATTGGTTGTGCGAGGCCAAAAGTTTCATAAGAACCAAAGCAAACAGAATCCCAATTTTAAAACACGCATCTATATCTATACATATAAAAATTAATCCCTATTTGCTGTGTGTGTTATAGTCAGGAGAAGATTCTTATGAACGAAAAAAATAAAAAAGTTGCTCGTAAAATTAGAAAATTTAAGAAAACTTAACGACCGTATTATCTTTTCTAATGTAACCTTAGCGCTTTTGACATAACTGTCAGTAGTTTGACAGTTAGCGTCATTGACAGAATGCCCGCTGAAAATTTGGTATAGTATAGACATGTTTTTGGAATAATATTTTTTTTTTTTATTAATTTTACCAATTCGAATTCAATATTCATAGTTAAGACAGGACAACGTCTGAAGGGTCAGCTAGTAATATATAAAAATGAATCCCTATTTCCCTTGGTCAAGGCATATCACGTGTGAACGCCTGTACCGAATTTGCTAATTCAAAATTTAAGAAAATTTAACGAGGGACTTACGTGGGTGAAATCGCGAGTCTAAATATTATTAATTTCCGTAATACCTACCTACTACACAAGAGCACAAGTACGTAAGAGACACAATCATCATACAAAGTCTATTTTGATAGCCTGCATGCCCATAAATATATAAGTATATTAAATACAGCCAACGTCATTGCAGCGGCTTGCACTGATTAAAAAAATAATATTGGAAAACTAGCTATTGCCCGCGATGGATTCCGCATGGAAATATCCCACGGAAACCGTACATTTTTCCGGGATAGCCTATGTGCTATTCCAGACTATAATCTATCTCAGTACCAAATTTCGTCCAGATCCGTTCAGCCGTTTTGGCGTGATTTAGTAACATACGTCCATCCAAATTTTCGCATTTATAATAGTAAGATGAAGAATATATAAAATGAATGTTTGTTAGTTCGTATTCCATGCGCTGCTGTACCATTCATCCGATCATCATGACATGCTTATACGACAATACACGTTACCAGGGACACAGGAAAGGACATAAGATAAAAGAGTACTGTCACAGATTACTAAGTAACAAATAAATCACTCCCTACAAAAATGTCGATACCTACCGTTTTAATTACCTTCTCTTTCCGGGCTTTCTGTAGAGTTACTTCTTGAATAGCTAAAAAAAATGACAATTGTTATGTAAATGAAGTACCTACTTAACGCTTATTGTTCATTTCCAATGTTTTTGTATACAAAAATCCTACATGTATTTTATTTTTATGTATAGATTAATAAACTTGTTCCCTTTTCTAAAATTTCAATTCATATTTTCCACCATACAGTTAACTAAATCTTACAAAATATTTTAATGAATAATTTGAGGAAAACAAGGGCGTATAGGGTTAAAAGTTCATTTTAAAACATAAGTAAATAGCGCTGCCAGCCTTTTTTTCTTTTACTTTATCTATATTCTTACACTGCACATAAACAACCCTTGACGTGGGTTGTTTATGTGCAGTGTGTATTCACTATGAATTCTACAGTATTTAAAGAATATATCAATACGATAGCGAATTACTTTTGTTCACTTTAAAAATATATATATATATATAGAGTCGAATTGAGAACCTCCTTTTTTTTTCGTCGGTTAAAAATATAAGCGTATGCACACGATGCAGATGTCGACGTGGGCAACCCACAGCGCAAGACTGCACAGTTCCAGAAGGATGGAAAAATTACTTTTACGCGAACGAAGCAGCAGGCAAAGCTAATAAATAGTTGGTAAAATAAATATTTTTTAGTGTATCTGTATTAATTGATTATGAAATATTCGTGTAGTAGGAGACGATGTAAAAACTTAGTGCCATGTATCTTTATGCACCCCAACCACGGAGCGTGACCCCAACTATTGCTCTTTAAAAACAAAATTTCCTTATTAAATTTGTAATGAAAACGTAAATAATCCTACTAATATTATAAACGTGAAAGTTTGTGATGATGTATGGATGTTTGTTACTCTTTCACGCAAAAACTACAGAACCGATTGCGATGAAACTTAATATGTAGATAGCTGGAGACCTGGATTAACACATAGGCGACTTTTTATCCCGATATTCCCATGGCACCGGGACTTACGCGGGTGAAACCGCGGGGCGCAGCTAGTATGTTAATATATCTTTAGGTACAGCAATTAGACAATTGCAGTCTTTTGCGTTTCTGAAATTAAATTCAAAGTAAACATTACCGCCATTTTTTTTTATCATCTATTTGGGAAAATATAAATAAAAATACTTAACTATCTTATGTATTACATAACTAGGTCATGTTCCAATTACCTGCTCTTTTTATAATAACAGTTATATTATAGTACAACATTTATAACTCGTTCAGGTACTAAAACTGCTCTTATCAGCCAGGAAAATTGTTACACCAAGTCTCAAGGTGAATCACTTCACTTGGCCACCAGTGCGGTGATTAGTTAAAAGATACGCCAGTGTGTACTAAACAATGCAGGTTATTAAATTAGCATTGTAATAGCATGAAGGATATTGCGCCGAGTAGATTGGTTTTGGTCACAAACGCAAGCTGCAATGACCGTCAAAGTTACGAGTATATGGGGATACCGCACGATCTGCTTCCATACATCGAGTTTTCATATGTCATAGACATTGGAGCAATACTGCTGATGTATCTCCTGCCAAGGTACAGTAATACCAATGGATCAATCAAAAAACAAACGCGACTATGTGGTGCGTATCATGTACGTACGTACGATACCATGGTCAATTGAACAGCCCCATTTTAACGAAGAGGTAATTTACGCTAAGATGGTGACGGGAATCGAGGGAAGGGGAGCGAAGGAGTTCTCCCATCTTTCAGGGATGATTATCGTACTTTGGGGAGCACTTTAACACCTCATTGGAACATAAAATCCAGTCAAACCTTTCTAACCGACTACCAAAAAAGAAGGAGGTTCTCAATTCGTTGGAATACTTTTTAAGGATGTTAGTTACCGGATTATTCAAAGACGACTGGACCGATTTAGAAAATTATTTTTTTGTTGAAATTTAGTTGGTCTCGAAATCGAAAGCACCATTCGGTGAAGTGGAACTGATGATGAAGACCACAAACCACGGGTTGCGATAATGCTTAGGTACTTTAATATGGTTGCTAAGCAATTTATGATCGTGCCCATGGGAGGTACCAAGAGAACTCCTCAACAGTTAACATCCATGCATTGCTAAAAGCAATATTTTGTAAAAGGTGACGAGCAGTTGACATTAGCCTATTGTATCATAGAGAAATTCCACATCTAAGGGTGAGAATTTATGAGATGAAGAATACAGCTTATTCTATATAATTTATCATGATTTAGGAAACAGTCTAGTAAAAGTGTAATGTATTTTAACGAATAATAATAATAATCAGTATATGAAATTGAATTTAAGAATGCAAATGGAAATACAGTCTAGGCATGAAAACATCTAATACCTTTAAACGAACAATTCTTGTCTATCTATATTATTTTTTTTATTATTTATAAAAGAATACTAGCAACGTTGGTCACACATTACTAGTATTCTTTGTTAACCCCCCCCCCCCCCCCCAGCTAAGCTAAATGCTTGTATTAGGAGTGGGTTCACGTCTCCCCCGTGGGATTTGGAGGCGGAAGTGCTCGCCGAAGTTTATCGGCGGACGACTAAGTTCCGGGCGGGAAGCGGCAGTCGGCCCCCGCCCGAAGAGGTACGCGAGTGGCGTGAGGCCGCTCGCCGAGCCACGATGGCTCGTTGGTCGTCCCGGCTGGAGGCTCCACGTGCTGGCTTTGCCGCCGTGGAGGCGCTCCAGCCGGTCATCGTCGAGTGGGCAGGGCGGCAGCACGGTACCCTTTCCTTCCGACTGGCGCAGGTTCTTTCCGGGCACGGCTGCTTCGGGAAGTACCTGCACTCGGTCGCTAGGAGGGAATTGAGTCCCGCCTGTCACCACTGCGACTGCAGTTGGACGGCGCAGCGTCGGGCCCTCACTGCAGTCATCGGAGTGGATCTTTCGCTACCGGCTGTCATACGCTCCATGGCCGGTAGCGACAGGAATTTTACCGCGGTCGCTACCTTCTGTGAGGAAGTCATCTCGCAGAAGGAGGCGGCGGAAAGGGTCCGGGAGGACGACCTCCACTCGGACTTAATTCGCCGCCGGCGAACCGGGCGGCGAATTAAACCGGGCGGCGAACAGGGCGGCATGAGACGCTTACCAGCGTCTCATGCCGCCCTGAGTGTGGCCGTGGGTGGACGGGACGGGTTTTTCCCCTCCACCCGCTATAGTGGCCCCCCGCGAGGAGGCGGCGTCCGCGTGTGCCTGGACGTCGCCTAATTGAGAGGTTTTTCACCCGAAGGTGGTGGCCGCGCTTTTGCGGGCAGGCGCTAGGGGGGTCTGGATGTCTTAATAAAAGCTGTTCCCGGATCCCTCCTACTTAAGGCGCAGTACGGCACACCGTGTGGTTTTAGTCGGTTCGATTCCGACACACCGCCCCACCGAAAACCCCGGTGGGTGACGGCCCGAGGGGGTTTCCACACGCACAAAAAAAAAAAAGGAGTGGGTTCACGTCGGTAGTGCACTGGGTGGGGTTCAACCCGCAACCACTTGATTGCAAGTCCGACGCCTTAGCCATTACGCTGCCGCCGCTTTTTCATTTGAATCTCGAAAACGGCTCCAACGATTTTCATGAAATTTATTATACAGATACAGTTTTGCATTTGCATTGCATATATATTTATGTCAACTACACACTTCCTGTAAAAACGCAATTTTACAAAAATAAGAATGACGATTTTACAAAAAGCTACCGAGTGAAGTTCGGTCTCCCAGGTACTAATTATTGATACGTTTTTACGATCGACTAGATACCAATCACGTACTATAGACACAACAGAATCAGCTCTGTTCGTAACCTCTTTTTTCCTTCCTACTACTTTAATTCGTTTAAAAGTAATCCAAGAACGAGTCTATAAGAACAGTGTATGTCAAATATTATTATGGTTTTAGTTAGTATAAATATTAGATAGTCGAAGAACTTGTATACGACTAGCAGAGCCCTGCGGTTTCACCCGCGTAAGTCCCGATCCTGCGGGAATATCGCGATAAAGAATAGCCTATATGTTAATCCAGGTCTATAGCAATCTACATAACAAGTTTCATAGCAATCGGTTCAGTACTTTTAGCGTGAAAAAGTAACAAACATCCATACATCCTAATAAACTTTCACGTTTATAATATTACTAGCAGCGCCCCGCGGTTTCACCCGCGTAAGTCACGATCCCGTCCGAATATCGGGATAAAAAGTAGCCTATATGTTAATCCAGGTCTCCACCTATCTACATACTAAGTTTCATAGCAATCGGTTCAGTAGTTTTGGCGTGAAAGAGTAACAAACATCCATACATCCATACATACTCACAAACTTTCACGTTTATAATATTAGTAGGTTATAGTAGGATGTCACACTACATTATATTATTGATGCATTAATGTAATTTTTCTTTAATGCTTGTATCTAATAATCTTTATTGTATATTTTCTTTCAAATTTGCAATGCCCGTAAAAGGTTACTAAGTTGAGACAAATTGTTATAAGACCATTTATGTACACTTGCTGCCGTCCCTTAACTAGAAAGCTATAAGCCCAACAAGTTGTTTGAAGGCAAACGGCTCTTTAGTTAAAGGACGGCAGCTTGGTTGGCAAATAAAGATTGATTTGATTTGATAGATAACAGCTGACCAACAATTTTTTTTTTTTGTAACATTTTTTAATGATGCTTTGCTCCTATTGGTTGTAGCGTGACTTTATATAGCCTATAGCCTTCTTCGATAAATGGGCTATTTAGCACTAAAAAAAAATTCTATTTGAACCAGTAGTACCTGAGATTAGCGCGACAAACAAACGACAATCAAACTCTTCAGCTTTATAATATTAGAATAGATATCATCGTTAAGTGTTGATGTAGTAGATAAAAGGTTTCAAACCATTAACTATAACTATACATATAAGTACTCTGCAATCGGAAATACCACCATGATGAAAAATATTATCTGATATTATATAAGTGCTAAGTGCATTGGCAATAAGTGCATGCTGATAACAGACTGCAGAATAAATATGGAAAGAAATCTTACTTCAGACATATATACCAATATTTACATTGGGTCATGGGACTAGACAGACGTTATTCACTCAAGGTGGAATCTGAATCGATGCAAAATATTTATTCATGAATCTGAGCCTCAGCTGCCTTCAATTACATATATACCTGTACTAGTAGCGCCCCGCGGTTTTACCAGCGTAAGTCCTGACCTCGTGGGAATATCGGGATAAAAAGTAGCCTATTCGTTAATCCCCCTGTAATATAAAAAAAGGTCTCCAACTATGTACATACCAAGTTTCATCACAATCGGTTCAGTAGTTTTGGCGTGAAAGAGTAACAAACATCCATTCATCCAAACTTTCATATTTATAATATTAGTGGGATTAGTGGGATTATTTTCTTTGTAGGTATATCATGTACGTGTGTTGGCGATCTTTAGTCTAGTCGACAAGTTGAAAATGGTCGAAAATAGAGATACTGCTCTTAAAATTATGTGCGATAGCTCATTGGATCCGGAATGACACTTAGAAAAATGTGCCAAAAGCGTGTATTAGCACATAAAACATTGCAAAAGTTATAAACAATTAAAGATGAAAAAAAAATGTCATTTCGTTTTTGGCCAATATTTCATAAGCTATTAATATTTAGGACATTTCAAAAAAAGAGGAGAAAATTTCAAATAAAAAACTCCTAGCTCCCGGAACTCTCGGAATTCGAGAAAATTTTGTTAGTTAACGCGTTTAACTTTCCAACGAGAATTAAATAATATATAATGTTCAGAATACACCATAATTTGTTCAAATTTAAAAAAATATTCAATACCTTAAATAAATTAATTAATGTGTGGAACACGCTTTTGACGTCGCGCGCGCAACCTAAAAATGTCGCGCGGAGACCCATTTTCAGCGTTAAATTAAAATTATAGATAATGGAGATAGAGTTCCGGGACCTAGGAGTTTTTTATTGGAAATTTCCTCTTCTTTCAGAATCTTTTTTAAAATTTCTTAAATATTAATAGCTTATGAAATATTGGCAAAAAACGAAATGTCATTTTTTTTCATCTTTAATTGTTTATAACTTTTGCAATTTTTTATGCGCTAATACAGGCTTTTGGCAAATTTTTCTAGGTGTCATTCCGGATCCAATGAGCTATCGCACATATTTTTAAGATCAGTATCTCTATTTTAGACCATTTGCAACTTGTCGACTAGACTACTTCTTCAGTGCAGCTTGGCAAGAGAAGCGACAACTCCTATGTTCTTAATGTTCTGTGAGGTGGGAGTTCTGGTTTTTCCCGTGTCCCTTTGATTAGCAGAGTAAGGGGTGGCATTGTCTCAGATGGCTCAAAAAAAGTATATCCGGGTTGTTTCACAAAATTGATTGCCAATTGCTTGATATTTTTATAAAGTAGATGTTATGAAAATATGAGAGGGAGGGGGGGTATCTCATTTTTCAGATATACTAAACTTTAGTTTAGTTACTAAACAACTATTTTTACAACAGTTTTGCAGAGAGATTTCTTTACGGGTAGGCTGGGCTAAATCCCAGATAATGTTCAAGTATTACATTACATTAGGTATTAATGTACGACGTGTTATAGATAAGCATGGTCATATATCAAGGTCGTATTGTAGAAGGTCGTGAATAACGTAAAGAACTAAGAATTAAAAAAAAAAATTGGTTGTTTGTAAAGTCGGTTTACGGACGATAATTTTACGTGATAACGTATCATAAGAAAACCTACACGTCGCAAGCCGAACGCTTAGGCCGATCGTGCCTCTCTATCGCTTGTTCCGCGCTCTCGCTTGCACGCTCGGCTCAGGCGGAACGTGACAATGAGTTATGCTTTTTCGTGCGTGCAGCCAGCGTTCATCGATTTATAAGACGTTATCACGTCAAAATGTGATTTTGAACCCAGAAACCTTATTTTGATACTGACAATATGAACTTAATTATTTGTCCAAAAATCAAATATTTCGTAAAGTAGACTGTTGTTAATGAAACTACAGGTAATATGTATACTTACTAGGGTGTCCCAAGCGAAATGAGTTAGGCATAACTTATATTATTTTCCATTTAATCCTACTCTTACTTATTCAAATGACAAATATTATTGCGATTAGATAACGATAATCCCAACGAAAAATTTAGTAGTCGTTCGGTTTATCGTGGAGGGATTTTAGAACTTAATTTCATTCAGTAAATGAAACTCTGTTTTATGCATAAACTTAGTATCGCTAGTGTATACTGCTGAGCTTATGGTTTTATCTTTTGTTTATGAAGGATTTATAATCAAAAATAAATTATTTATAATATTTTCTTTTAAAAGGTTGCCTTTTACAAACAATATATATATAAGTATATCTGTCTATATACTAGTACACGATAGATAGATAGATAGATAACACTTTATTTGTACACCAGTCTTACAGTAGAATTATCATACATACGATGTAAATGCTTTTATTCCTTATCAACAGTGATTAAGCTATAAAAATCCTGCATTTACTTAACCGCTCTTTCAGACGCATCGTTAACTACTCTCAGTGTCTGCATTACTTACGCATAAAAATATCAAATTATTGAAATTGACATGAAATTGAAATACGTTGCAAAAATATGCACCTACCTGTGTAGCCATGTGATAGGGTATTTGTATAAAAGGAGATCACGTATGTCACGAGATGTCATTGACCTAGTTGTAAGTACAGATCCCGGTCGTCTGGCCGGCTGAGTCTACTGAAGTACATAAGTAGGCGCTATGCAGTCTGCGTGGGAAGTATATTTATTCCTTGCGGTGCCAATAGCGTTTTTATTCAAGTAAGAGTTTTCTAGGTTTTTACATTCTTATTTTATGACAATTGATTATGTAGTTATTCAGTATACGACCTGTAAAATTACAAATGCACACTTTTTTACAAATAAAGAAAGATTTTTTTTCTTTCTTTCTTCTTTTGAGTTGTTATATTTCATTTGTTAGTAACATTATAAACGAAACTCTGAAAATTATTTTAACAAAATCTGCTGCTAAATGAAGTCAAAAAAATTTCGGGTTTTACAACTCACAAGCTCTTTTGGGTTTGAGTAGCGCAGTGTAATCCTTGATTATTAATAAATATTACAGAGTATTATTATCCAGTAGTGATAAACGCGTGAGTGTATATTACAATTATGTGCTTGTATGACAGAGAAAAATCACTGTGTTATTGTGTTCATATTATGTTTAATTAACAAATCATAACAAAATTGCGATAATATACGTCCGTTTAAATAATAAAAACCACAGTTAAAGTGTTAACGGGCCTAAAGCTGGTCATTTACAACAAAGAACACAGTGTTATTCCTGACGTCATATCGTTTTGCATGTAGGTACATAAGCGGGCGAATCATGCGCAGACAGTGTCTGAATGCCGCTGTACGCCCTTGAACTATAGGCCAGATTCTTTGCTTCTACTTGATAAAAAGGTTTTATTAAAACGGTTTTAAAGTGTAATATTGTAAAGTTGAAGAGTTTATTTAGTTAAACGCCTTAGTCTAGGTTATGCCAGTGAGCTTTGTGAAATTCTTTTTGCTTTGCCTGTTTGATATTATTCTGTGTGCGTTGCCTTTCTGCCTGTCTGCCTGCCATATGCGTTGAATGTCTATTTATTCAAAATGATTATAGGCTACATATTTTGCATTACATTATGCTACGACTACATAGGAGCTGAGTAATGACAAAAAACGTTTCAAACTTCAGGCCTCCCTGTAGTCGGCACCCATTCTCGGGACAACTATTTGTGGATCACACAAATTTTTGTCCCGTGTGGGATTTGAAGACTTATAGCGCCATCTGTGCAGTCAAATATATAGGTGTATAAATTAAAATTAAAATAGAGAATTAAAATATGTTTTTTTAGTAGGTACTTAACCTTTACTTTTTTTTTACTTTTGGAAACCGATTGCACGATGACGTGGTTATTTCGGACTCGAACCGACTAACTGAAAAAACATACTGACTGACTTTTATTACCTACCCTAATTTTCCTCCTATTATTTTGAAGTACTCATAGGATATTATTATCTCTATTATGCTATCAGTAGAATGAAATTTTATTTATCTACATAGATTTTTCCAAAACTAGCTTTAATTCCTTAACTTAAGATATCTTTCTCTTATTATGCTCCGCTGTTGGCAGGCTCCGTTTTCCTTATCTTCTTCTTCTATCTGGGATTACTGTTAGCTACTGTTGCTACAATCCACCTTCCTAAAGTAACCGTCTCTTCGTCTTCAGTAGGGTGTTATTATTCCCAGGGTCAAAATTCCTCTCTCTCTTCTTTTTTACCCATTTAAATTATCCTTGTGCGTATACAGTTCGAAAAAAATATCATCAGCCATAGGATGTCCATTGCCAAACATAGACCTCAATCAAACCTCAAAAAAAGGCTTCCAAGATTTTTTCCGATTGGAAGTGGCCTGCATCCACCGACTACCTGATTCTATTTTTGAAATATATATATTCTTCTATTAAATTGTTAACAGCATGAGGATGACAATTTAAGAACTAAAATATTTTGTCCATGGTTATGACTAAGAGCGCATTCGCATTCGGCTCATTTTGAGAAGATAATTATAATATTATATAGAACTTTATACATATATTTTATAGCTTGTTCAGAATGTATTTATCTTTCGGTGTGTCATATTTATAATGGTCCTTCTGAGGTCTGAGTAATGTGGGCGAGAGATATTTACAATTATTATTCACAATACGACATAATATAGTTAAATAATGAAAATGCATAGCAGACTACATTTCGCCAAGGGCTTCGTTCTCGTTACTTATGATAATAACTTCCCCCGGGAATAATAGGTACTTTTTTCTGGATGAATGACAACATCATCTTCTTGCCCTTTTTCCAAATATATTTGGGGTCGGTGCAATATGTTTTCTCCTTCCGTTCTCCTCTATAAGTCGTCAGTTCACTGCTTACTACCTTTCTAACCATATCCTCTTTCACGCAGTCCATCCATCTTTTCATTGGTCGTCCTCTACTATGTATTCGTCCACATCCACGTCCACACATTAAACTTTCTTCACCACATTTTGCTCAACACTCATCATAATGTTGCTCCTCAACTTTTCATCCACGGCCGTTACGTATTCATTCCTCACGTCGTCCATCCTAGTTACATCACACATTCACCTCAACATTTCCATTTTAGCT
Organism: Callimorpha dominula; assembly: GCA_949752705.1. Classification (NCBI taxonomy): domain Eukaryota; kingdom Metazoa; phylum Arthropoda; class Insecta; order Lepidoptera; family Erebidae; genus Callimorpha; species Callimorpha dominula. The sequence goes on along the minus strand of OX457012.1, from coordinate 5,951,502 downwards.
ACACGCAGGCGTCTCTCATCCGTACTCTTTATTGGCCAAGATTCAGATCCATACAGGCAGGTGTGATGCTATTCTAATAAATTTGACCTTTCACTCCAATAGGGAACCTGGGATCACATATTGTTCCTGTTATCTGCAGCCACTTCATCCATCCTATATTGATTCGATGCGGTGCTTTGTAGGAGCAAGCCGAAGTTATTGAAACCGGTGCAGACTGTTATCGCTATTCGCTTTAGGGAAATAGTTTCAGGACTAGAGACACCGCTGAAATTACAGAACATTTTGTGCATGCGTCTGTATTTCTGACAAAGTTGGTGTATTACGAATACGGCATCTGTTGAACCGCGTCCTGATCTCTGTATCTCTGACAACGTCTTATGATGATCGGTTAAGGTTAGTTAAGGTCTGAAAGCGTAACCAACAAACATACATCCGCATTTATTTTTACTATAGTTAGATTAGTTACGATTATGAGATATGAACAAATGAGATTAGTTGTTATCGACAGGTGAAGATTGCGGTCATTCACCTCTTTACGTGATATGAATCTTACGTTATCAATGACTAATGCTACTGATAGCGATCGATAAAATCGATAAATCGCATTCACAAACTTTCGCATCTATACTAATATTATAAAGCTGATGAGTTTGTTTGTTTGTATGTTTGAAGCGCTAATCTTGTGCTATTGCGCTAATTCGCTAATTTTAGGAACTACAGGTTCGAATTGCAAAATTATTTTAGTGTTGGATAGCCCATTTATCGAGGAAGGCTATAGCAGCTATAGGCTATATAACATCACGCCTCGACTAATAGGAGCAGTGCATCAATGAAAAATGTTGCAAAGACGGTTAAAAACAAACGCAGACGAAGTTGCGCGGGTCAGCTAGTTTATAATATTACTTAGTAGGACTTTATAGGTAAAACCCATTTAAATCTAAATATAAGTATTAACGTACTAGCTAAGTTCAATTCCAGCCTTAAGCCTTGCTGACGATCCCAAACTGTATTGTTTAAGTACTCAACAATAACACAACTGTACTGTAGGTACGACTGCATTTCCCAAGTCCGATGCGAGTTGCAGACTGCATCCGTAAGCGGCATTGCGGCCTGCATTTACAGTACTTGCAATCAACCGCATTGTTGCTTGCGGTCGAGACCATTTCTATTTCGAGACGGACTGCAGACCGCATATGCCGCGGTTTTCTTTTCTTTTTAGCATATGTAACAACATGTCGTCATAATTTTCCTCTTCTAACAAAAGACACATTAATATATAAACTATCGATAGTGTTGTAGGACATTCTGTCTCGCCTTCATACCTGTTTCTTACCTTTCATACGTGTTTCTAATTATGTTAAGATATTTTTTATAGTGAACAATACTGATGTAAAAAATATACCAAACATTAGTTGGGACACAGAAAGTTTGGATATCTTACCCTTGCAGGTTGTATCATCACTTGAAAGTATGTATTTATTTAAATATTATATCCATACTGATCTACTAATGCTATCTAATAAATAGCTTTAGAATTTATTTTTATTAATGTTCTTTTACATATTTTAAATACACATACAATTGCAACATAAATTTATAAATAATATTAATAGACAAAATGGTTTAGTACTAATTTATCCTCTCTTTGACAACTGTTTTTTGTTTTTTTGTATTGTTATTATTTAAGGTATGAAAACGACTGGAGCCTACAATCGCGGGATGTGTGGTCGCAATCCGCCTCGGAATAGAAACGGCCGCGACTGCAGGCAACAATGTGGTCGACTGCAACTGCAAGCTGCAATGCCGCCTGCGGGCAGAAGTCTGCAGCTCGTCTCGGACTTGTCTTGGACCTTTAGCCTCAGGAGAGCCAATTAGGAAATTTAGTTAACCTATCTATTTATATGTTCTACCGCTTATATAATTATTTGAATAAAATAATTGATTTGAAATTATGTCCAACACTTTCTACGTAATCTGCAGAAATAAAATGTGAATGTGTGAGAGTATGATTGGTTTATAAAAACCGGCCAAGTGCGAGTCGGACTCGCGCACGAAGGGTACCGTACCATTATCAATACAATATTAGACACTATATTATAACCTATATTATTACATACGAGCCCCCTTAAATATTTATTTTTATTTTATTCTGTGAATATTTCAAGCGTCTACCTGTTGCCGTTATTCATATCGAGGAAAAAACGGTAAAAAAAATCACGTTTGTTGTATGGGAGCCACACTTAAATATTTATTATATTCTGTTTTTAGTATTTGTTGTTATAGCGGCAACATCAATACATCATACAAATACATCATCTGTGAAAATTTCAACTGTCTAGCTATCACGGTTCATGAGATACAGCCTGGTGACAGACAGACACACGGACAGTTGAGTCTTAGTAATAGGGACTCGTTTTTACCCTTTGAGTACGGAACCCTAATAAAAATTATGTCTCTGTGTAGTTTATGTATTACCAGACATTCCTCAGTGTTACCAGTATTTAGGGTCATTGCTCCAGACTCCAGACCTAAGAGTCGTTGCGCGACTTCAAATAACCTCCTTTATTAGACTATCAAATGTAAAAAGAAACCTTTCAAATCTAACTGATAGTTACAGAGATTATGCGTTCAACCAAAACACAAACTCCACTCTTCAGTTCTATTATTATAATATTAATGGTCCCTGCCTCGGTCCTAAGGGTCATGGCGTGATGTTACATGTTAATGATAGTTCCAGAGATTACCCCGTGTAAACAAACAAACAATAAAACTCTTAAGTTTTATGATATTAGTATAGATGTAGCCACTTTATGGTGTTTATCTTTTTCTAGGTGCGACGCTCTCATCGCTAGTTCTATTTCTATGTACAATTACTGATACAAGCACGTAGCGGTCTTAGAGATTAGATAGTATCACACTCGAAGTACTTGACACGAAGTACTTGACAATAAAAGTATCAGTGTACACAAACAAAAGCTGCAAAAGCAAACAGTTTCTCGTTGTACAATAAATTTATTTGATGAAATAAAATCGGATCAGATGAGATGGAATAATGATTTCATCTCATCTGATCCGATTTTATTTACACGCAATGGCGTGAGCAGGGTGGAGGTAGATTCCAAACATACATGTTAAGTAGTGCTACACATGGAAGGAACAGGCTCCTAGCGAAAAAGGGGCCTGAATACTCCGTGCCTCGCAGGGTATTTTATAGAATAAAACTAAAGAACACAGGGTATAACTCAAACGCCAAACAAAATCAGTAAAACGCAAACATTTTTCTCTCAGACAACACTTGACGCGGTGGCATTGGGTTAGTTGCCCACTTAACAGATTGCGCCACTAGTGCAGTGGACAAAATCTTTGATATCTTACCGTCATCGGCTGAGTACCCTTCTTCCAATTTTATTTTGGGATCGGCGCCTTATAGTTTTTCATCCACTCTATTTTATTTATTTACTAGCAGCGCCCCGCGATTTCACCCGCGTAAGTCCCGATCCCGTGGGAATATCGGGATAAAAGTATATGTTAATCCAGGTCTCCAGCTATCTACACACCAAGTTTCATCGCAATCGGTTTAGTAATTTTGGCGTGAAAGAGTAACAAACATCCATCCATCCATTCAAACTTTCACATTTATAATATTAGTGGGATTATTTAAACTTCCTGCAAAAAAATATGCATAAGGCGGACTTAATGCCGTAGGCCAACTACCAGTCAACCTTTGGGTGATGCAGAATTGTGTGTGGCAGGTGTGTATTTAAAAGTCATGAGATAAAAATACTAAGTGAATGGGTTGCATAAATAAGCCTACATAATAATACTACATATAATATACTACATATATATAAAGTTATAACATACATACATACAAATAAAGAATAAAGACACTTGTAAGGTATTATTCCAATGATTCCTCCAATAAATATCTGTAGAGCTTACGTACTTTAAACCTAAAAGAGAACCGGTTAGTGGACATCTTGATTTCTGGTGGTAGCGCATTCCAAAGGTTTACAGCCTGGATAGCATATGAAGAATGAACCATACTAGATTGTGAGAAGGACAAAGAAGGAGAAGATTATGAGAAGAGCGGAGATTCCTAGCATGGTTAGAGCAGAGATATTGGAAGTAACATGTTGGATAAGTAGGTTAGTTAGGTGAGTGGAGAAGGGAGAACCACATAGTCAGCGCCCTCAAACTGTGGCGTTGTCTTCTAGGTAGTCATGACAATTGGGTACGATAACTAGATACATTATTATTACAGTATTTACGCAAGTTGAATATGAATTGAATGGAATGGTTGAGAAGTCGATCTAGTTTGTTGAGCAGATGTGCATTCAAGTCGAGATAGCACACATCACCATAGTCGATAATTGAGAAAACCAAAGTATGCACAAGCAACGTGTTTGTTATGACAGGGAGAAATTTTTTTAGCCGATAAAGGCATCGCAATATTTTAGTTACTCTCTATTTTATCATTCGTCATTTCACCGCTTATTCGACTTCTAGCCATATGCACTTTCACGCAGTCCATCCACCTTTTTTTTGGTCGTCCTCAACTCTTGAGCCAGTCTTACATACCCGATTTCTAACCTTCTGTACAAAATTATTTTGTAACTTACAAGTTACACTTACAGGTGCTCGACTTAAGTAATACAGTAGACTTTATTAACCTCTACTTGTATTATTTAATTTTTGTTGTACCTAGGCAATACTTATAGATTTATTTTCAGCTTCCATCTATAATTTAATTCATTTAATAGGTAACTGAAGTCAGGATAATCGAGTCTCCGTTGTATTTAAAATAGATTAATATGCAACGAAATCGTGTATTATTTTCTTTATTATCTAGGTACACATCATTATTGCTCGTGATTGTAACATTAGCAAAGACGTCAGTTTAACAGGTAGGTAAGTAAATTAATAAATATTATCGCAAAAATGTAGTATTTGTTATTAAAATTATTCCCATTTTTGTAATATTTTTTATGATACTTCGCTCCTATTGGTCGAAGCGTGATGTTATATAACCTATATAGCCTTCCTCGATAAATGAGCTATCCAACACTAAAAGATTTTTTCAATTCGAACCAGTAGTTCCTGAGATTAGCGCGTTCAACCAAACTAACTCTTCAGCTTTATAATAATAGTATAGATTCACGTTCCGATTTACACATCTCATTGGTATCCATATAGTACAATATGTTAACTTAAATAGTTAGTACGACAATTCTAGCATGAATTGGTACCTATTAAAAACCCCCATTAAAAATTATCCCCGGGTAGAGTTAAAACTTGACAGCCTCAACGTGTACACTTCAGACGACGAACTAATTATAGAATTGAATTATATTATTAAAGGTATCAACTATAGACGAGCATACGAATCAAACAACAGTTTTGATATTTGTTATGACAACAAATCTCTTTCTAGGTGACGCAGGCCGGAAACTATGTAACTGTAGTCTGGAGGTTAGAAACTATGTAACTGTAGTCTGGAGGTTAGAAACTATGTAACTGTAGTCTGGAGGTTAGAAACTATGTAACTGTAGTCTGGAGGTTAGAAACTATGTAACTGTAGTCTGGAGGTTAGAAACTATGTAACTGTAGTCTGGAGGTTAGAAACAACCTCGACTGTCGCACAAATAAGGAAGCCCTTGCGTGTTTTGGCTGTGCACATCATACGTGCATGTAATATGAATGAATTGTTGAATGTGATTCATAACAGATGAGTGGCTATTTATATATTTAGCCACGTTCACAGACACTATGCGAAATTTAACAGTGCTGCTTGGACGCCTTGACAACTCCCGCATTAGGAATATTCCTGTGTCGCGGGGAGCTTTATAGACATTCAAACAACGGACATTACGGAATTATTTGTGGATCACACATATTTTTGTCCCGTGTGGGATTTGAAACCACAACACTCGGCGCGGCGTAGAGAGGTGACCACTTATAACATTGCGCCATGCGTGCAGCCAATTCGTTGTATTTAAGCGGTCAACAAAAAAAAATCTGATTTATTTTGGTGACGTTACCTATCCAAAACGAGATAAATACATCTGGGTTTACTAAACATAAATGCAAATGTAAACTCTTAGGAATTTCAGTATTTAGGTATAGAACGACAACTGTATTATCTACGATAAAAAATGTGTTTGTCTATTAATTACCAAACTTTAGGTACGACTTTATCTGTAATAAATAAGGCTTCTAAGCTTTGCGTGTGGTAAGATAACCATTGTTTAGGGTTTTGGGGTTTAGCCTTGAAAATATAAAACAGAATTAATTCTAATTTGTGTTGTCGTTTATGACAAATTATTATAAAACAAAAAGGTTGATGAAAAAAAAACAACAATGGTTTTAATATCTAAAACAACAATTAACAAAAAAACAGTTTGACAAAACACCAGTAAGGTTTTTTCTATGATACTCAGTCAAAACGGTCTACAGCAACCAACTTTTAATAAATGCAACCATGTTCATCTCTTGGCAGCAAATGAAATGAACTTTTGCCTGATGATTCTTTTCGTTTTCTTCATGTGGTTTTGAGAGGTAGCAATGATAGAATGAAATTAAACTTCTCATCCTTTCCTATTTGTATAGAGCGAAGAAAGGTCACGTACACCTTCCCGAAAAAACCGTCTCGGTTTCTCAATTGTGGCCCCTACTGATCAGAGTGATTGAAAACCAATGTTATCTTTTTGAAAATAACAGATATTAGACATTTTAAACCAAACCGGCCAAGGACCTAAGTAAAACAGGCCTTCCTCTAATACCATCCACAGTCAAGAATATCGATGGCTTAATTTTTAAACTTCGTAACTTCAAAATTTTTTAAATTTAGATTTTGATATCCTATTGTAAAATACGGTAACGAACACCATACAATGATCGATATCGTAATGAGTCTTTGTTACTTTGACTTTGTGGTGTTGTTCGTTTTAAAACGCGAAGAAAAATCTTTGTTTGCATGTCGAAGACAATTTCACAAAGGCAGGAACGTGAAATTTTGGAATCCATAAGGTTTGTGTAAAGCAGCTGTACAGAAAGATAAAAAAAAAATTAACAATACTTGATAACAGCTACATCAAGCCACGAGCGTCCAGTATATAAGTTGACCTGTCATGGTAAATAAGCCTATACAATGATAGTTCAAGTTATACTGGCCAATTAAATAAGCGGATGAAACCGAATAAACGAATTATAGTCGAAATTCTTATGCATATAATATACGGGAATTAACGCGATCACTAAATAGGTATGTAACCAATGGTCACAGGCTGACCACGGTCAGTGGTCAGCCTGCCAACTTCAGAGGAACTTCAAGCTCTGTTGGATCATACAGTTTCTCGTATTGTTGAATTTTAGGAAGCACTGTTACGACATATATCGCCCGTTCATGAGTTGACGATGATATATAAGTGGGGTTTTGACGGTAATGCAAAATTTGACACCATCTAAAGTTGACATGATTTAAATTTTACAATGTTGGATTGGAGTATATATGTAATGTTATGTCCAATACCGACAGCACGTTCAAATGTTTCATATGTGGTGCTAAACCTTCTGAAATGAATAAGCCTCTGCATTAAGTTCCAACAATTATAGATTTGGAATTTCGACATTGCATGCTTGGATTCGTCTCTTTGAATGTTTGCTTTTTATCGCGTATCGTCTTCCAGTGAAAACGTAGCAAGTGAGGGGAAAAGTTAACGAAAAAGTCGTGGATGAAACAAAGACTCGAATTCAAGCCTCATTCAAAGAATCCCTTAGACTTATTGTTGACAAACCAAAACCAGGTTTTGGTACAACAAATGACGGAAACACTCCCAGGCGCTTTTTCAGACATCCGGATATTTCTGCTGAAATACACGAATTGGCGTATCTTTGATAAGGCAAATTGCAATTATTCTGAATGTCATTTCATCTGGTTATGACAAAGAGATTGATAAATTCGGTGATTTGTTGAATCAATCTAAAAACAAGTATTTGGAACAGTATCCCTGGTATTATATGCCAGTTACAGTTCACAAAGTACTTGTTAATGGTGTTAACATAATTGTATGTAATGTATACTCCCAATAGGTCAGATGGCAGAAGAAGCATTAGAGGCTCGCCATAAAGAAATCCGCAAATTTCGTAAATACAACACACGAAAGAGCTCTCGCGTGAATACGAATAGGAATTTACTATTTGCTTCTTTTGACATCTGACCCGAAAATGTCATCATCGCTCAGATATTTTAAACATTTTCGAGATCAACTTTCGGTTGAGGTCCAGAATTATTTAAAATCTGAAGATCCTAACTGTAGGCTTAATTTTGTTTAGTAAGCATCAATTATTTTTTTATTTCATTTTTCAAATAAAAATTACTAAAATTAGTACAAAATACCCAATAAATGTATTTAAGTTTAAAATGAGTTAGTTTCTGTAGTACCTACATATTTTATTGAATTATAATATTCATAAAACGTGCTTTATTCCACGAATAATTAATATATAGTGAAATTAATTCTTAAACATAGTCATATAAAAGAAACTATTTAGAGATGACGAAATAAAATTTTGAGTAGATTTTATAACATGTATTTCCAGCGTTCGTTTATATGGGAGTGGAGTACTGTGCGTCGGGCAATTCAGAGCTATGTAATATATTTTTCATGATCGCGTTAATTACCGTATACAGCTTTATTATGTCATGGAACGCAAAAGTTTAAAAGTTAGTATGGTCAAAGTTCGACTACCAAGCCACAGATTATAGTTACCAGACGATCTACTTATATTTACAGTTTTACATTAATATAACGAGCCTCAATATAACGGTTTCCTCGATTTAACACATTCTTTGAAATCCCTTAAGAGTTAATTCCAAATATACCTTAATACGAATATATTCTTCAAAAACCTTTTATAACGAATTTTCCATCATTGCAGAATATAAATATAATATAGTTAGCGAAAACGAAAACTTTGGTAGGCGGGGCCGAGCCGTAACGTCATAGTGGCGTGATGTGGGGGAGCTAACAGTTGCGGAGGGGATCAGGAAGGAAGGTGGAAGCGCGAGCGGTGGCTCTCGTCCACTTTTACTGCGACCACCGGATCAGAAGGACGTTCACCATAGTCGTATTGCTTTCTAATATTTCCGATTTTATTTTATGTGTAATATTATTTAAGTCTCAAATATTGTAAAGTTTAAGTTTGCCGAGTTGATATTTTTTTAATAAGAACCAGTCAGTTATCTAAATACGAGTATATATATAATTTACTTCTATTTAGTGTTGGGGTTAATAACTAATCAAGTTTTCCTACCTAGTTAAAACGAATCGTAGACCAACCTAACCTCTGTAACAAGCCTCATTTTAACCGACGAAAAAAAAAGGAGGTTCTCAATTCGACCGTATAATTTTTTTTTTTTTTTTTATGTGTTTTCAGCCCTCACTCCGTTATTTATGAACCGATTTTGATTTTTATTTTTTTGTTAGATAGGGTATACCTCAAGGGTGGTCCCATGTCAAGGAAGTCAGGATCTGATGATGGGATCCTGAAAAAATTTAAAGAAACCCTCTAAAATTGTAGGAACGAATAGTGTTTCTGTTTACTTTTTCAGCCCTCACTCCGTTATTTATGAACTGATTTTGATCATTCTTTTTTTGTTAGATAAGGTATACCTCAAGGGTGGTCCCATGTCAAGGAAGTCAGGTTTTGATGATGGGATCCTGAAAAAATTGAGAGAAACCCTCGAAAATTGTAGGAACGAATAGTGTTTCTGTTTACTTTTCATTACTTTATCAGGTATTGCGTTTAGAAATCATCATCATTTTTTATCATCATCATCATTATGATGATGAAAAAAACCATAAAATAAAATCTTTTTAACAAAAAATTAAACCGACGAAAAGAACTAAAAAGCAAAAAATAAATAAACCTTAAGTCTTAAGTATTGAGCTTATTTACATAAACTATCTAACAGTCGGCGCCAAATAAAATTTTGATAATTAATCAGTTTGTTGTTTGGCGCCGACTCAAAATAAGTTTATATAAAATTAGATAGTTTATGTAAATAAGCTCAATACTTAAGACTTAAAGTTTATTTATTTTTTGCTTTTTAGTTCTTTTCGTCGGTTTAATTTTTTGTTAAAAAGATTTAATAACAAATTACTTTGTATAACGAATATTTTCAAATTCCCTTCAGCTTTGTTATATCGAGATTGCACTGTATTAGTATATGTATAAATAAATAAAATGCCTATTTATTTTCTGTAGTTTTCCACCGTACCTGGGTTGTATCCTGTTCAGAACAATTCCGTATTAGTATAACCTACTATTTTAGTTTAGCTAGCTGATATTTTTTTTACAATATAGTTTAGCAGTAAGTTTGAATTCGTTTTGTAGGTTAGAATTATTATTTTATTCTAGAACTTGTTAGTAATTGTTAGAATATGTAAATGTACCTATCTTTATTAAACCTTTTTTACAGGAAGCCTAGGTGGGTAAAGGCCTCCTCCAAAAAACTTCATTTGTGTCTAATCTGTGCTACTTGTATCTATAAAATGGGCCGGTTGTTTTTTTAATTTTGTGTTTACAGCGTGTCCATGGAGCAGAAGAAAGATAGAAGACCGAAAGAAAGCAGGAGCAGAGGTTCTGCTACTTCTTTCTGGGTGGGCCGCGCCACCTTGTAGCCTTAACATGGCCTGATCATTTCTATTTTGATTTCTGTGCATAACTGAAAGCATTAGTTGCTTAAGTTATTTATTATAATATATATATATTATTATAATATTATTTTAATGTGCCTTGTATATTTTTCTTATTTTGAGCATATAGGCCCTTACATACCTCGTTGGCAGGTGTTTATCATGTTTTTGCTTTGGTAGTGAATTTCCAAGTCTGGCAGCCATATTTCAAGCAACTCAACTTGAGTTCATGACCTCCGTTTTTATAGCTGTCAGTATGTAAACCTTTAAAAATTTCTTCAAACTAGTATATATTCCATTAAGTAAGTTGTGCCCTTCTTGAATTGACTTTATATATAAACTTACTAATATTATAAATGCAAAAGTAACTCTGTCTGTCTGTCTGTAACGTTTCCACGCCTCATTAATTATTGCCGAAGAATTGAAAAACAATTTGAACGCCAGCTGGAGGGAAAAGATAGTTAGGTATCTACATATATACGCAGTGTGTATGTATATCATGTGCACGAACTTAAGGCTAACACCTGCTAGGTAACATTAATTTCCTACACCAAGATCGGCACGAGTTTATATTATGAATAGTAAACAAATTATGAGTCATTCATTATGCAGATGTTTCTTGGAAAACACTTAAAAACATACAGTACTTGGGTTTCAACAGCATGTGACAAATTAGCGTTATTTACAACTAAATTTAAGAGCAATTATGTGGAAATGAATCATGGTTAAATATTGAGAAAGTCACACTGTTCGCGAATCGATTTTGCAATCATCTAAGTCAGGGTTGTTGCGTCACAACCAATGATAACACGCTGAAATAGTATTAAGTAGTTACTAATAATACTAGAATCAATTATTACTGAATTATAATGTGGCGACTTCCACATACAGTGAAAACATACTCCAACATCATCTAGCGAATAGTAGCGAAGACGAGCTGAACTACGAAGTAACTACTAATCCTGCATCGCGCTATGAGAGCTCTCGCGCCGATTAGTACATATACAACTTCCCAACATCAACCAGGGCCGCGGCCCGCCAGGCGTGATCACCTCGCCTGGTCGGAAGATCCTCCCGGGACATAACACAAGTTCCTCCACAATAATAATGATAGAGTGTGTAGCTTACGAGCGACTCACACCTTTTTAATATCGTACTTTTATTTGAATTTAAACATTTTTTACATCTTACTTTTATTTGAAATTAACTAAAATCACTTTCAATGTCGTCGCCACTCCATTACAGCAACGGCATGATGTGGCTTCGAAAAAAGCAAACAGAAGTCTTTACGATAACCAGTCAGCAGAGACCTCGATGTTCACTTGCCAACGGATATGATTCAAACACGAACCATTACTGCCCCGCATAAGAATATAATGACTTAATTAGGGATCTTGCCTGGGGGAGTAAGCGTATCTTCGTGATGTCTCAATTTACATGTGTTGAAGAAGAAGCAAACTTGAACTTGATGAGTGTCAGGTCTCTGCCAGGTGCTATAATGGCGATTGTCACTTTTGGGATTAACGGTTTTTTATCTCAAAAATTATGTTGCACAACACAAGACTTAGTCTTTATTTAATAATCAAGTGGTTACAGCGCCTTGCAGTGATGTAATTACAATGAGTGAAACCTTTATACTGTTTTGTTCATATATCGTCATGCGACACCGAGCTTGGTAGTCAGCGGTTGCTAGAGCAATCAAATTTAGATATTCTGGCGAACTGTTTTACTAACAGGTAAAGAACACTATATAATACCTTCTTATTAAAAAATAAATAGGAAAAACTACCTGGCAATAATGGATTTTTTCTCGCTTGTTTAATGACCTAAACTTAGAAAAGGTCCCATTGGACACAACCGATGAGATGTTTTGACTATCTACTTCAATACCACCATATTCTTATCTACTTAGGTATTTTCTAAAAACTACAGGCATTGACATAATACCTTTTTAGTTTTATAATAAGCTGGGTGCCAATAAGTTGCTTATAGCTCAAACATTTAGCTTTGAAACGCACCTATTAAGATTTTAATTGGGTAGTAAATATCTTTGGGCCGGACAGCCCTGGAGTAGGATAAACCCCGTGCGTAAAAGCGTCGCGCGTCAACAACATATGACTAGTATAAAATATTACTCAATTCAGGAGTTAGGGCTTGCGGTTTATAAATGCGTGTTTATTGTACACAAGTACATTTCGTCGCAGTCGTAGAAAAACGGCGAATTTGATTTTACGACGATTTTCGTTTCTGACATAAGCCTACTGAAAACATTATATTTTATCGTAAAACATAGTACATAGTGTATAGGTTTTTAAAGGGTCGGCAACGCGCATGCGAGTCCTCTGGAGTTGCAAGCGTTCATAGGCTGCGGTAATAGCTTACTATCAGGCGGGCCGTATGCATGTTTCCCACCAACGTAGTATATAAAAAACAAAACATTTTTGAATGCTCATACACACAGTAACATTTTCAGATTTTATTAACAGAAACAGCCGTTTTCAAAATATTACGTAAAACATCATTTGAAAACTTTAAAGTGCCTGTAAAGTTACGATCAATCAAATACGTTGTTTTTCTACGACGACGACGATTTGTTAGATTTGCATAAAGTTACCATCAACATAATACTAGAATTAATCCTTACGTAGGTACTACTTACGAAAAAAAAGGAGGTTCGACCGTATACAATTTTTTTTTATGTATCCTCTAAAAAACTAATTTTGAGTCTCAAAATTTTTTTTAGTTCTTTTCGTCGGTTTAATTTCTTGTTAAAAATATTTTTTTGTTTGTTAGCTTTCAAATTTTAACATACACGCTATCAAGGGTAAAAAAATTACATGGGTATCTTTTATCTAGTAAAAAATGTCAGTTCAATGTGATAAAAAAATAACTTTCAGACGGTTGACAAAATATTAATTAACGCGAGCCTTACCGCTTGAAATAAAGCTAATTTCACAACTATGTTACGTACCCAAACACCTAAAGAGAAAATACTATTCTCCCAGATACTGTATAACAAGGAGAGAAATATCTTTGTTTGTTTTTTTAACACTGACTACTGTTTAATATTCTAGGTTCCATGATAGCCACTTTATATGCAGAGCCAGTCGTGTAGGCACATCAGCTCTGCATATAGAGCGGATATCGGCAACTGTAGGTAGATGTTTAACACAGAGTGTGACAGTTCCCAGTAGGTTAGAGTTCAGCCCTTTGACACCGAATATTAAGTTCATCTAGCGATAAGACACAATTAGTAAGAGCAACGTAACTAATTCTGTGGCGTAGCGGTTGTGCATTCGACTGTCACTTCGTGGTCGCGGATTCGATTCCTCTTTATTGCAAATACTCGCATGCATATATGTCTATTTTGCAATTGGCTGAGTGTTTCTATGTATAACATGTATGTCTTTAAAAATATATGTATATGACGGAGGGGTACGTACATATCCTACTAATATTGTAATCGAGAAAGTTTGTGAGTATGTATGACTGTATGGATGTTTGTTGCACTTTCACGCAAAAACTACTGAACCGATTACGATGAAATTTGGTATGCAGATAGCTGGAGACCTGGATTAACACATAGGCTACTTTCTATCCCGATATTCCCACAGCATCGGGACTTAAGCGGGTGAAACCGCGGGGCGCAGCTAGTATATATATACAGTACTAGCTGGGCCCCGCGTTTTCCCCCGCGTAATCCAGATCTCCAGCTATCTACATACCAAGTTTTATCGCAATCGGTTCAGTAGTTTTTGCGTGAAAGAGTAACAAACATCCATACATCCTCACAAACTTTCACGTTTATAATATTAGTAGGATAAGTTTAAGTATTTCCATCCACGTTCTATAACCAATAGTACACGCTCGACTTAGTTAGCTTTTAGAACTCTAGATAGCGATGTGTAATATGCCATTATATGTCCCAGAATATTATATACTAGCGGTCTCCGCAGTTTCACCTGCGGATCACTGCTTCTCTTCTATTGGTCGTAGCGTGATGTTATATAGCCTATAGCCTTTCTCGATAAATAGGTTATCCAACACTAAAAGAAAATTGTAGTTCCTGAGATTAGCGCGTTCAATCAAACAAACTCTTCAACTTTATATTATTAAAAAAACTCAATACTTACAAATTTTCAAAGAGCGCTTGCAATAATACATAAGTATGAGAGATTTTTAGAATAGTTACGAGTGGACGACAACGAGAACGGTATTGTCTGTAAAATGATAATTATTACCTATTAAAATAATTATATAATAAAATTTGCCCGTGTCAAAGGCCAATGACAATACAATGATAGGTATCAAAACTTTGTCCTTAACACGAAGATCAGGATCATCACCATAGTACATAACTTGATAGCTCAAAGTTAACAGAGCGATTTTTTCCGCTTTTTAGTTCAGTTTGTTATTGAAGAGTTTTTTTTAACTTTAACTTACATCTTAGTTAATACATTAGTAATCAATTTCCTTTATGGTACAGAACGATAATATGTACCGTTCATAGAGATAGATATAAGAATAGAGTGAACAACAGGCTGAATATGCGATAGGAAGATAAAGAGAGAGATAGCTGCCGAGTGTTCATTCTGTCTCTTTAAAAATAAAAAATAATGAAATTTTACAAAATGTTAATATAATATATATTCTTATTCTCTGATGCTCACTGTTGAAAATTTTACTTTCATGTTTTACAAAAAAAATGTTGTAATGCATGTATGGTAAAAAAATATACTCTGTATCTTTCATGTGTTTAAAATATGTTTTCCAGCTTTCTGCTAGCTTCCCTCTTCCCCCTCACCCATGTATAGGTAGACAGTTGCCATAGATATAAAATAGATATACTTATATCTCTATGACAATTACCTTCTTGAGCAGCAGCAAATCACAGCGCTCGGCTAGAAAGAGACAGAGAGGACTCTCGGCGACCATCTCTTTCTTTTCCCTTATCGCTCCCGCTTACGTGAAGTAGTATCATTAGCGCACTCTATTCTTACATCTCTATGGTATCGTCATAGTAGGTAGTGAACTTTCGCTACTACTTTGGCATAATTAAATATATTGGCAACATTACACTAATAACCGTCCTTTAAACCTGAAGGGGTTAACTCACACTAACTAATAAAGCCTATAATTAGCGCCTGGGAAACTGACCTTAATACAATTAACCCTCTAATTGTCTTAACAATCAATTATCAAGATTAGACTGCCCACCAGAGATGTGCTATGTTGCTACGTAACGGTTAGGTGTCAAATCGTTTGATTTTTATTATAGTTTAACTTACCTCAGGTAAAAAAGTTTAACGAGTTTTACTATTATTAATAAGAATATTATTCTAGGACAGGTAGTTGATATTGCTTAGGTATACGGGCGGATTGTAGTAAGCAGGAAGTGTAAACAATAGCTCGAAGCAGGTGAAGCTCGCATCAGCGCCGGCCTTAGGGGGGGGGAGGGCAAAACCAAGCACTGCTTCGGGGCGCCCAGTTGGTAGGCGCCGGGCCCTATGACGCCAGGGGAGAAATCATTTTTTCAAATTGTATTCGAGAGATTAAAGTACATTTTTCTTGATTTCTTAGCAAACTTAATAAAAATGTATTCAATTGTATGACGAATACTTCGTTATCAAAGAAAATACAATCATCTAAAAATTTGATATGATCTTATAGTACTTTACAAAAGCCAATAGTGAGACCACTCCGCTATCACTGATTAGAAAATCTATTAAATCTATTGCTTTCCTGAAAATTTGCGTCTGTAAAGAAGGCAATAAAACTCGAAAAATCGGTATGAAATCCTTTATTTAGATTTTTTGGTATTTTTTTTTTTTGAGACAAATTTCTCTTTTGTACCCACATGACTGAATTATAAAAATGGGATATTCTAAAGTTTTTTTGAATTACGAACACAATTCTGTAGGTTTCACGTATGTCAAAACAATAACGAATTCTACCAAACATTTAGGTAGTTGACATCAACAGTCTTACTGTGCACTAAAAGAATATGTACCTAATAGAATTTGTATAGACGTGGGCATTTATTAAAGTGTACATTGATTTATAGATATGTACTTTAAATGAAGTTGAAAGCACTTTGCACTTAGTTATAAGTTATTGATAACTGTACTAACAAGTAGGTATTTTTTAAATATATTCCTCGGAACGCATCCAATACTCATTTTCCTACTATTTACTCTAGAAGGCGCTATAAGCTATTTCCAATTATTACATTATTTTATCCCATTAAATTATTAACAATACCTACTAATCTATCATACCGAGAGTTTAAGAGTTCAAAAAGTTAAAAGATATTGAACATTCTTGATACAAAATAATCCCAATGTTCCTTATATCTTACGGGTAACCTTTTTATCAATATCTTGCAGAATATTGAGTGATATCCTAAATAAACATCATAGGGATACAGCCGAGTTGTTTGCTTAGGAAAAATGCTCATGCAAAAGCGTACACAGACCCTATTAAAATGTATCTACTAAACTTATAGGCATATCCTTTCGCCAACAGCCAATACTCGAACGATAACCAATTTTAAGTCACGATCTATTGCTACAATTCGCTGGCTCTGAGCTGTCATAAATATGCTATAGAGAATTATTTTATAAAGACGCGTCCATAAAATGGTGCAACGTTCGGTGTTTTAATTACGCACAATCTAAACTAAATTAGACTCGCATTTACATGATTTCAAAAACATAAAAGATTTATAGTACATGTTCATCCCAAAAAATAATATTTGTGTATTTTTTTGCATATAACTGTAAAATTGATAATAATTAAGGAGCGTTCCAAAGTATGTACACATACATATTTTGACCTTGGTCATAAATGTATTGAAATGTAGATTTTCTTTACATAACTTTTATGAATTCTCTCTCTGTCTCTATTTTACTTTAAATAATACACCAGATAAAAAGAGTTTTCTACCTCGAAGTTTGTACAAAGCAAAGATGACTAACAAGTAAATGTTCTCCAAGATCATTAAGTATATCTTTATTTCGACAAAAGAGTGCCTATAATGTGACTATTATAGTCACGGTTTCTACTTTTCTCACACAAGCATTCATTTGCAACTTCCAATTCCCATATGTTGCAAATATTTTTATGCTGCTATGATTATTTCTACGTATTATAGGTATTATTTAAAACAAAATCTAATTATGTTGACCCATATTTCACAAACCATACTACAACGCGTTGTAATATCATAATGTCTCGGAATATTATTATAGGTATCATTACAATAACATATTAGTGCTTAGGTATTTGTATATTTTTAGACGGTTGCACGGATGGTGCATAGACGTGCCAACAATCACTGAGTATCGTGGGTACCACCACATAATTATTTATTTTGTGTAACTTATGTTCTTAAGTCTGGATGTACGTTCTGTTTGATAAAATTTGTACGTTACTAAAGTTATCGTATGACATAGAAAATAATTATCTTGTTGTCTTTTTAAACTCTTGCTAAATTGAGACTGTCACATATCACTATAAAAGATTCAGCAATAAATGCCCACGTGCCATAGCTACAACTGCTCCAAGTTTCACGTCTACATTAACACAACTGATTTGTGCGCTGTGCTCACAACAACTCTGCCTATCCATTATGTCACAGCTTTTTTGTAATGCCCAAATTTAAGATTGTTAAAAATTATGCTGCTATAGTTAAAACACATACAGGTACTAATTTTATACATATTGTATTTTTTAGTAAGTAGCCTAAGGTTTTGTACACCAGATTGTAGTTGAATGTAAAATAGTTTTAGTAACTAAATGTTGAAGTTAACTTAAGTGAGATTTATAGTATAATGACATTTAAAAAAATATACTTCGTGTAGTGTACACCCTCAAAAACCACCCACAAAAAGAAAAATAAAAAACTACTAACTCTAGACCGGTATATACAAAAACCATTATCTAACAAGACTATGTTGTTGAACGTGCTGCATACAAAATTATTAATTATTTATGTTAACGATTTTTTTAGACGCGCGTTTAAAAACTTTCTGTAAAATATAATGTATTATTATTATTACAAAATAACACAATAATGTCCCGAAACATCAATAAAACGTAGCTAATCTGTTTTTCGTGACTATTTTACAGAAAGTATTAAAGTATATTTTTATTTAACTATAGCAGCATAATATTAATAGCTTATTTTATAGATTAAGAATTGTTTTACGCAAAATATTTATAGTTTGTACTCGATTTGACTAACAATAATGATAAGATATTCAGTTTCATTACAAAACACTTCGATTTTGTTTTGTTTATTTATAATAACATGAAATTTTATTGAGGGTTCCGACCGGACTACATACACAATATAAAGCATTCATGTTTAAATTTCTCTTTTAATATTTAATATAAGCTTTTTAAACTAGAACAATATAATTATAAACTAAGTATTTCTGTGTAGGATACCGTGCAACTATTAATTGCAAAAAAAAAATTAAGGATGAATGAATAAATTAAGGCTGAAAAATAAAAAATTGTTAACCATATTTTTCCTAGGTACGCGCCATAACAGCTCTCGTCAAATTATAATATTTATTTCTGTCTGCCATATTAAGGTTTTGTATTTACTGCAGTCAATATTGTCTAAGTGATATTCTAGTTGGAATTTGTGGAAATAGTTATAAATATATACCTAAGTGCGCTATAATGAAATGAGCAAATTCTGTTAAAAAATTACAAAATATATAGGTACTTACATATATCTTAGAAACATTGAAATGGAAATAAAAACGCACTGCAATGCGGACCGAAAAGAAAACCTTAATTGAATCATTTAGGCTTTGTTTTAAGCTATCGGCTTATGACATCATTGCAAGAGTATTTAAAACTCTATAACAATATATGAAATCGGAATATATACTTTTACACATATCGCATTTGAAATAGATGCATGCAATTTAATAGATGTTTTGCAAAAACGTGTCTGAACGAATGTTATCAACATTATAAAAATCAAATAGGTACACTCCATGTTATTATATAATCATCGGTAGACAATAAGATAAAATTAAATAATCTAATCGGGTAATTGCCTGTCGTTAAAATAAATTATGTAACACTCATCAGGAAATTAAGTGTTAAATAAGACTCCGAAAAGTTAGATTCGTTAATATTTTTAAATTTGTTATTTTTTGAAATGTGGTTTTACAATTCAAAAAATACTACAAGTAAAAGCGGAGAATGACGTCATAACCCTTATTTCATACAAGTTAGTACACGGAATGTATCTCTTTGACGTTTAATAAGGACGAACTAATTTTGATTTGACAGTCTGCAACAGTATTAAGGATTAGGAACATCCATGACTGTTCATATATTATACTATGTAGTAGTAAAAGACAAAGACAGATATAATTTCTTTTTCAGTTAATGTGTACGTAGAGTGGATAAACCACACAATATTGATAAGTTAGTCAAACCTAGTACATTCTACTTATAGCAATAACAAATCACAACAAAACGATTTTATTAACACTTTTTTTACAACAGAGTAGAAAAAATACATACATTGTCTATGGTATAGGAGCGAATTAGTTAAAAAGGTTCGAATTTTCTTATAAAGTTTTTACATTGCCAACATCTTTTTCGATAGTATCAAATAATTAAGTATTCACTATTAAATAGCTTTGTAAGAGCGAATCATGTGTTACTTAATAATATTGAACATGTAACTACTTATGTTTTTAATCGCACAGAAATAAGAGACATATTTGTTGTTTTTAGCCCAAACGCTTATAATGTGTTTACACATAAAAATGGTTTAATTATGCCTCTTTATAATTGTTACTACTTAAATTATAAAATATTAAAATTATATAAAGTAATAGACCATAATATAGTACAACAGATCTACTTAATTACACAATAAGAGCAGTAAACTTAATCTTGTTCTGGGAAATAAAAATAGCAAATTTTTCGATTTCGTCAAAAAAATACTTAATTACGTTCGATATTTTTGTCGAATCTTTGAACATTCCGAGAATAGTTTAGGTACGAATGAATATACAACGTGCTAGGTTTTATTTCAATATACATAGGTACATACATTTAAAAAATCAAGCTATAATAAATAATAATGATTTACATGATAATCGCAGACACGAAAATGGCTTGCGAGAAAGTATGAAGTCATATTTAAAATAAACATACTACTTAAAAATGGCTTGCGAGAAAGTATGAAGTCATATTTAAAATAAACATACTACTTATATCAACTTATTAATAGAGTGACGCAATTTGCACTAAGTGAAATGTGTAAATATTCATTTTATACTTAAACTAAAACAAAAAAATAAAACAAAATCCATAATGCTATTCGATATATTTCGCTATTAATTTTTCGCATACGCTTAATACAGTGAAGAACGAAGATGAAATACTTAATCATTGTCAAGTACATTGAATAGGACAGCATTATATATACAGATACAAGAGATGGTGGTCGAAATTCAACCATCATTCATTTATTTTTACCTATTAAATTCCCGTAGAAGTTGAACTGTCATTGTTAGACTTGCCGTATCATAACAGATCAACATAATTATATATAAGACTGGACGCGTGTAGCTTGATGTAACCGTATTCACGTTATTTTTAAATTTGTAACACATATTGTTTAAAAATTATAGCTGTCTGCACTTCTATATATAAACTTTTAGTATTCCAAATTTAATCTTCCTTTTCAATGTACGTATAACAATGTGTTTAATCAATGATTATCTTTTCCCTCTCACTTCATTAAACAGCGTATGCTGAGCGTCAGCTATTCCTGTGGTCTATGTCCCTTTATATAACCTAATTGTAAGATGGCCTTCTAACCACTAATTGTAAGTAAAGGCTGTTTTGTACCTCTAAATGCATAATATAACGCTACTACACGTATAATATACAAGCTATAGTTATATTATACATGTTTTTTATGTCAGCCTCGTTACCGCATGTGTCTAACCATCATAAACAGTTTTTTTACATTTTTAGTCAAAACGTAAAGAAACAATTGATATTTGATTTTTATCTTTCAGATATAATCTATCTGGATATCAGACCCAACAGCGCGCAGCGATATCAGAGACAATCAATGTTTGATGATATTGTATTGATATGACATAATTGGACTCCAATGTATCACCCACTAGAAATCAAATCGTCTATTGCCTTACCTACTCACGTAAATTGGAACTATAATCTAATCTCTACTATATTATACACGTGTAATAGTTATAATACACGCAGCATTATATGTAGGGTAGATATTATCAGATTAGTTTGAGGTGGTGTTTAGAAATTATATGATTATGTTGTTTTAAATGTAATCAGAGGATTTAGCCGATTGATTTTGGCTATTAGGTAGGTACCCACATGTGAATAGTATTGTGTGTTCGATAACATACATGATGATTGTTTACTAACAATAATTCCGAAATTCTGTACGATGCGTTGGTGTGTTGAAAACGATAAACAACTAAAATATGAGCAAATCGGTGTTGTATGTAATCAATCGGCCGTTATGTATTACGTATAAACTAATATTCATGTCAGATTATTTTTTTATTTCTATTATATATTTTTTAGGAACAAAGCGGGACAATTTGAAAAACTACGCTACGGTCATTAACCCTTATCAGAAAATTTCCTAGTTGCATAACACAGTTGTTGTTGTGTAACGAAGTCTTTGTAATATTAAATGTTAAATTCTTAGTTAGTTTGTACTTAATTGTCATAAATATGCAATAAAAAAATTAAGAAGGGCCTTAGTGAAGAGAAATAATTATTCTGTACTTTTTAATTATTATCCCGTACTAATAATAAAGCTTCTCTAAACTACCTGTCGGATTTTAATAATTAAATTAAAATGTATTTGAAAGCCCTATTCTTGAGAAAGGTCATAGGCCACTTAACTCGACCCATAGAAGCCCAGCAGTGACCATTAAAGCGCGTAAACTACGGGGAACAGGTACTGTAATATAGGCACAATACATACATACAAGTAGCACAGGTATTCCTGAGTTACTGATTATACAAGAATGAATGATACCTAAATTCATTTTATGACTACTGTACCAGTTCCCAATTACATTAGAGTAATATTAAAAGATTATAGTTCAAATAATATCTACAGTTATATTGGAAAACAAAATAAACTTTTGTAACACAATTACACCAATGTATAATCTGTGAGTCATTAAAAAAATGTGTGTTTCACTATCAACAGACCACTATTTAAATCAGAAACAATTGAATTAAATATATCACACACAAAATTAAGTTTTAACCATCAACACAAAACACTGACTGCCATAGCTCCTTTGTCGTGTTCTTGGCAGAGTTAAATTTATTGTAATCTTGACAAGAGGGTTGCGGTTTTTTTAAATTCCTTCCTTTGCCCCTACATATTAGCCTAATTTTTATTTTCAAACATATCATGTGCGTAAGACAACGTAATTTAAAAAAGAAGAGTTTAATTTGTGGATAAACAACTAGAACGGTGTGGTTTAACTGAAACAACAATCAATCTGTTGAGTTCTTTTTATTATACTACTAACCATTTGTGTGTGTATTAATAAATAGTACTTTATTTTGTATTAACTGGGGTGAAATCAAGAATTTGAAATTTAACTTCAGATTAAATTTGTTTATACATCGCGGGGGCTCGCAAAGTGTCGTGCTCAATGTTTTCCAGGGTTACTTCCATTGATCCAAGCGATACGACGAATTTTATACCAGTTCAAAAAAAATGACAGACATGATGAACTATGTGTCAGTGGGTACTTATTGCATAAGTCTTCTGTTGAGACCAGATATTATGGTAGGTATTTTTAAATAATACAAACTTTTCGATTTGTCATACACCATCTTAGTGGTTCAAAAATGACGCCGATACAACGCAAACTCATAAACATTGACTGTCATGCGTCTGACTGATGGATCATCCATAAAGACTTTCTATAACCATATATATCTTGTCTACGTAACAGCTAATCTAATTTATGTAGACTGAGTTTTATAACCTATTCGCTGTTTATAAGTAAAATATTTCGGTAACATTTTATTAGTGGGTAATTATTCTACAAGAGCTCTTCCTGATAAAAGTAGATTTAGTGGTACAGGCTGTTTTGTCAGGACAAGCCTTTATTTGCTTATATTAGATACATTAGTCGCATAGAAACTAGATATGTAGGTACCTTTATTTCCGTATTAAAACCACAAAATATAAATATTACATAAGTATTTGTAAAGGAAAAGATAAAATCAAATATACTTCACATTCATATAATTCAAGGTACACAGTGCGTCACGACAGCTGACATAGTTACACAATCATTAAGTGACGTAATCAAACGAGTCGTCATCGAGTGACGTAATATGCTAATCGTTATAAAAATAATTGAGTCGTTGTATGTGCAGATATTTTGACAGAAGTCACATTTACATGACAATAACATTTACATTTATATGACTTTACAGCATTTGAAGATATTTTAAGTGTATTTTTTGAAATGTAGATAAATTGGGTCTATTTTTTTACTGCAGATATAGGTACGGTTAAAAATTCAAATAATAAAAAAAGGCTACTTGACAATGTCTTTTGTAGATAATAATCGAAAATGTCGATTATTAATCTTTAAAGTATATTTTTTTTTTTATTTATTAATGTTAAGAAGAAAACAACTTGCATAAGGTACTTTACAAGAACCCATACTTCTTTTAGATCATTTTTACTCTATTCTGTCAAAATATCCGAACACACTCAACTGGAGCGCAGCATAAAGCTACCTTAAATTTAACGTTTTTTTTTATTGTATTATTTGTCAATTTTTTTATTTTTTTTATATGGCACCACAGCCACATTAAACGACAATCACACAAGTGACTTATTGTGCACAAATAAACATACTAACACTACTTTTGAATTATTTTTGAGGTTTGTAAACGAGTTTTGGTCGAAAACAAATTGTTGCTTCACCGAAACAGAATTTTATAGTAAAAAAATTATAACAGCAAAGTTACGTTTTTATTTTATATCTAAAGATAAGGTTTAGGGCAATTATTTAGTCGACGATATATTCAAATGTTTGAAAATTAAGTCACATTACATTTTAGTAAAATGTCCGCTACAAAATTGAAGAATAATTTCAACAGTTGTAAGCTGAATAAAAAAAAAGAAGAGTCTTCGAGATTTGCGTGACCTCTGTTTCTCTTCGCAGAGTGTGTGTAGCCCTTCTCAACGCTTCACTATGGTACTTAAAATATAAGTACTATATTAATCACGTCAAAAAAGACATTAAAAAGAAATACTATTAACAAGTTTTAAAATTCGTATCTCATGAACAATTCAAAAGCTAACCAAACAACATGTAAACCTTTCCGAAGTTAAAGGGTCCTATTGCCAGAACAGCAGTTTAGTAATAAGATCACAACCGCCTCTCATCATTTTAGTAGCCTACTGTAAGCTCTTTGTTAACGAAGTGACATTGGGCACGAAATTTTAATAAAAAGTGTATTGGCACTATGAATACATTCAAAGCTATTTGACTAAAGCCAACTGCTACGTTTAGATGTTTCTCAACTTATGCCGCGTTCCAATAAACAAAAAAGAAATTTTACCGACCGTAACCAAAACGAATCGTTTCTTGATTATAGGAACGCGGCATTAGATGGTGCTATCTGG
Source organism: Callimorpha dominula (assembly GCA_949752705.1). Lineage (NCBI taxonomy): Eukaryota > Metazoa > Arthropoda > Insecta > Lepidoptera > Erebidae > Callimorpha > Callimorpha dominula. Next base: position 5,926,089 of record OX457012.1, on the reverse strand, counting down.
CTCCAAAAAAAATACGTAAAATAAGCGTTCAATAAATGACCACAGTGACGACGATAGAACAGAAATATGACTTGAACTAACTATAATAGCAGATGACGTGTTTGGTACTTTTTCTGCTGGTGACATATTGATTTCATACGATTTCAGGACATTTACTTTTAAGTGCATCGAAGAAAACTTCGATAAGTATGGATGGCAAAAAGAAAGGTAATTAACTGATATATTTTATTGGTAATTAACTCGAACTATAAAAAAATTGATCTGGTCACTATTCATCAGCAAAATTAAATATTTATTGAAAAAAAACTGACTCGCCCAATTGTCCCCCATGTAATAGAATTGAAGATGTGCAATATTTGCTAATGGATTGCGACAGGCGAAGCTTAAATTTGTTAAATGTGGGTTTAATTCAAAGTGTGACGAGTTGCCCGAGGTCAGCCCAGCCAAGAAACTGTCGTCCGATTACAGTGATACACCAATGATACAGTTGATTTTAAGTTCTTTATGTTCACTTTGGATTAACGTACGATGGGGTAGACATATCCTTATTGGATCAAAACCCCAAAATAAAATAAAGAAAAAAAAAAAATTTCCTTATAAAACTTTGATGGCCTAACTATATATCAAAACAGGCTCCTCAATCAAGGGTACATGATGGAGCAGATGGAGCAATCAATGCACTTAAAAGATATTCCACAATGCCAAGTTATTCGCAGAATTATATACCTACCAGTTTTAATAAAGAGATTTGACGATTAAGACCGTATGTATACGTTTTATTAAAAAAAAATATGAAACCAAAAGTCAATAGTTATACCATTAGTTCTATTTTTCTTTGGTTACGGTAACATTAAATTTATGCGTTATTACGTTAACCAAAGAGAAATAGAACTAATATTATTACTATGATGATTCTAAAAAAACATAAAAAAGAAGCAGTTTGCTTTCGCCCTTACCAAGATAGATATTAAAAGATTTATATAGTCTATATAAAATAGCGTGCATCACCTGAGAGCTACAAAGATTGCTGCAACAATGACGTAAAATCTTAATATTAAAAACCTAACATTATTGTATTCAAAACACATGTATTTTTCAAATAATGAACCTTTTTGCTTAAATATTTTTTGGTTCTAATGAGTAATTACTATGTGTTATTGGATTAAAAAATGAAATGAGAGCCTTCAGACGAAACATGCTTAATCAATAGACCATACCTTATTTTACAAAGCCATCAAAAATCGTAGGCTATTTTGTGACTAAAAATGTTTAAAACGTGTTACAACATTCTCACACAAGAGTCATCAATTATTTATTTAAGTATAGAAAATATTTTAGTTTTATCAAGCATCTCTCAAAAGCCATTATCTCTTACATTTTTATTTCTTATTAAATTACTAAGATATACCTAGAAAACGCCACACACTGAGCGTTTTTAAAAAATAATTTATAACAAAAAATCTGTCAATAGTTTTTATTACATAAATAAAAATTTAAACGGTCCAAAAACTAAAAAAAATAATTAATTAAGATATGTACGAAACAAAGATGTCTATTAAAAATAAATTATAATAGATGTCGGGTAACGACACATAATATATACGAACTAACTCAACGTCTATGGTGCAGATGCACATTATTTCCATTTATGACCTAACATTTCCATCAAAACCATTCTCTTTTAGAAAAAATACATCAATTTCATATTATTATTTTATTTCTCATCAAGTTCTCAAAAATATTTACAGCAGTCTATTTCTAGATTTTCAGTTTTTTTTTTGTCTATTTAAAATTGTCTTTCATCATGCAAAAAGACATTGAAGTAATATATTTTTGCACGCTGAAAATTAAAAAAGTAAAACGTAGGAGAACACATTTGACTAATTTATTATTTAAAATGTTCTTTTTTTGAAATATATTCCAACTTATTTATGCTTAAAATTAAGAACATTACCTATAGTCCGTCTAAGGAATTAAATAAGACTTATAACACATCGACTGAGATCTGTCACTCACTTTTTTACGAGTTTTTATTTTTTTTTTCACAGTTTTATCACATTTTTTAAATACTGCTTCCTCTTAGGTGCTTCATGGTTAAGATATGTAGTCACTTCTAGCTGAAGTGTATGGGGGAGACGGGACCACACTAGTGGGGGTTTTGTGTGATGACTGACAACCGAAATCGTTCAGGACGTGTATTTTTTACCTTTGCTTGGAGATCCCTGTGGGAAATAAATTAAATCAGTATTAACATGGCTTTATTGAACAAATATATAAACTAAGCGAAGAAGTGGCCCTTCTTTGCTTAGTTTAGTACTAAACTATAGATTACTTTGTTTTTTATGTAAATCCGCAGGATATTCCGGAAAACTAGTTTAGGATATATCAAGAACTGTATGTAAAATATATTTTTATAGTAAATTTTTTGAGTATTATATGGAATTTAAAAAAAAATTACTTTGCCTACCGATCGAGTTGAAGAAAAAATTGTGACAGCAGGACAAATTAAAAATATATTACTACGAGACTAAACAAAATTAGTCAACGCTACACCATATCACTTAATATAAACGTTGCATCAAAGTGATAGTAAACAAAAAAAATAAAAATAAATAAAAATGAATTTTTGTTCTGGTGATAATTTTGACTTTGCATATGGTTTTATTTTATTAAACTTCTAAAATGGAGTTTTTTTAGTTACATGATATTTTTTTTTTAAACAACTTACATTTGACATAAAATTGTACTGTCACAAATGATCTAATATTCGCTAAGACAGTTTCCCGATATAGATTCCCCGTACTATTGAGTAACAAAAAACCTGTATATGTTCACCTGGGTATGTCACGCGATGCTGTTGACCGTGTAGTGAGGACGCGTGCCTTCCGGCTGGTACAGGGTGATCGACGCTATGTAGTTATTGGACATCACCTGCACAACATACAATCAGTTAAATCGAGGAATCGATGAAGGCCATGGCCCTAAGTACAGGGTGTTACAAAAAGGTGCGTTCAAATTTTAATAATTGATTTAGCTTGAAAAAAAAGGCCCAAAACAACTTTTTGCGTTCCAAATGCAGGTGCATATTAATTTCTAAACAACACATTATCAATTTTTATGTCAATTCCAATGACTTTGCTTTTTATTTAAATAAAATCTGGACATTCTATCGACATCCTTGGTATTAAATACCCATAGCCGTTTCCACATAATTTAAAAAGAAAAAACTAAAAATGTTGTCTGGTCTAAAAATGTTTTTGATATCACTAAAAATTCATAAACTGCTGCTGAAGCAGCTACCAAAAAGTCGTCAATAGCTAACCAAAAATAAAGAAAATCAGTTGACAAAATAAATATACGAGAAAATAGATCTTAACTATTTTGTCTTGTCTATTTATATTATAAGTTGACAATAGTAAGGCCTGACGTCATGCCTTGGCATTTCTTACAAAATTGACAGCCACCTACCCTATTTGAAAATTTACTCATAGATTCGCGCTGGCGGGGGTATGGCAATAAACTCCTTGTGATGCCCTGAGTATGGTACCAAGTATGTCTAGATATCATTTAGATTGTAGACCTTCGTCTCAACCTTAAAAAAAAACTTCTTTTTTTTATGGTATAGGCGGGAAACGAGCCGACGGGTCACCTGATGATAAATGACTAACGCCGCCCATGGGCACCTGCAGCTGCAAAAAAAGTCACAAATCCGTTGCCAGCCTTTAAGGTGAGAGCCCTCCGGTAACCTCACTCACTCGTCGAAAAGCAATGCTTGCATTGCTTTACTGTCGGTTTTCTGTGAGGCCGTGGTATCACTCCGGTCGAGCCAGCCCATACCTGGTGGTAAACCGGGAAGTGTTCTGTGGCCGTCAGTAGTGTCACTTTAGGCGCTGAGTGTAGCAATGGTAGTGTACAAATACTGGTAAAATCCATCCCGTCGACTCATGGTCTCGAGTCATTTTTCGTCATTTTAGTAAGTTCCATAACTCTTAATAGTTATATAAGCCCTTCACTTACAAGATGGGTGACAGTGTTAAAGTATACTGATCAAAGTACTTACTTCAAATATCATATCCTGGTATCCATAGCAGAAGGTGGAGCCGAAGGGGTTGGTGGTGTTGGTGGAGGAGGCGCGGTTGAGCACGACGGGCCGCTCGGCCACGCGCAGCGCGCGCGACACCACCTCCCACTTGCTGTACGCCGTGATGCACACCGCGCCGTGCGACTCCACTAGCGAGTGAGCCTCGCACCTGCGGACGTACACATACCATCCAGGTCATGAACTATCTGTGTGACAAATTTCATGTAAATCCCTTCAGTAACAAACATCCGTCAAATCAGCTTCTGTTGGTCTAGTGGTTAGTGATCCTGACTGCTAAGCCATTTGATTCCCACCCAGGACAAACAATCAAATACAACAAAAAATATCTTCAATTTTATTATATTTACTATAGATTACAGTAAAGACTAGCGTTTAATAACTTGGTGCGTATGTAAAAAGGTTGTGACTCACTTGTCCGGTTGCACCGTAAGTTCGAACTCGCAGCGGTGGTACATATTGAAGTTGTAATGTCCCGGGTAGTTCGTGTGGAGAACGAATTTCTTCACTTGATGCGTACGCGCATCGAATAACACGTCCTAGAAAAATTGTCTTTAGTAACTAAATTTCTGATGGTACATGACATGTCTTAAAATATTTCTGAGATTTAGTACAATACTATCTCAAATATTGGCACGGCTTGCCCGCTATTAGGGGCCATCCATAAATTAAGTCACACATTAAGGGGGGGGGGGGGGGGGGTCCACGAAGTGTGACATTGTGTAACAAGGGGTGGGGGGGTTATAAGCTTTGTAACGTCATATGTCAAAATCTAAATTATTAAACACAAAACATTACCTGTAAATCAAAGACTAGACACGCTACTAAACATTTATTAAAAAAAAAATTAGAACTGCTCTTTTCAGTTCTGGGTGTAAAATTGAAAAATATGTGACGTCACATCAAAAATCATGAAATTCGTGTAACATCATTTATGGATGGCTCCTTACCTGAGTGGGTCCAAATTTACGTTGACAAAATATGGGTGTTTAATCTCCTCTGTCTACCCCTACAAGCTTTTAAGTCACGTGAGTATTTCAGGGATGTCGGATTAGTTTCAGACCCTGGGTTCTTTATCAAGACGTCAAGGATTTATCGTAAACATTTTTACTAACAAAACAGATTGATAAAATAGAGTGCTATAATTTTTCTTTGCCATAGATTAGTAAGTGATTATAGAGAGTGCTGCGGCCTCACCAGTCCTAGAGTGAAGTAGTTGAAGAAGTAGTCGGAGGCGGGCGGGGGCCGGCGGCGCGCCGTGGGCCGGTGGATGCGCATCTTGTCGTCCGCCTTGTAGTACGTGCGCGCCGGCGCGCCTGCCATCCACACCACACCACACATACAGCTTAGTCACTCAATACAATATTCAGTACGAGGTATACAAAAATTATTTTAGGATATAATATTATAAATAATTATTTTATTTACCGGACAATTAAATTCTGATTAGCCTTAATTTAATTGTCCGGTGTCTAACATATGTATTTCTTTGAATTGAAATCATTGCCTTAGGTTTCTAATGTTTCACAATTTCCTACGTCTGAGATGTTATTTGTGATCTCTTTTACACAAAATTGTTATTGGTACCAATTCTGTTACTTCACTCTCTAAACTAAAATTGACTAAATTTTCTTCATTTAAGATGTAAACCTTGTACACTTCGAAAAAAAAGGTCTTGTTTCAAATTTAAACAAGTAGGTAACATAATTATGTCGCAATCGAAATAAGCAATTTATTTGTCAAGTAAAGTCTGACACGCTTAAATAAAATTTAATACCACGTAACGAGAGCCGCTATCCGTTGAATGCCATGCTCTTTTACTCTGTGTTTTAGTAAGCTTCTTCGTAGGTGTCGATTAAAATAACGTCATCTTAGTTCGTTTTGAACAAGTCTTTATACGGCATTTGAATAATTGGAAACTATCGCTGCGTGGCAATTATACGGCATTTGAATAAATGGGGACTCTCGTTGCGTGGAAATAAAGTTAGGTATACGTTGACAGGTTTTAGAAAAATTTAGTAGCGCTGAGAAATAGATGCCAGTAACAAATAGACCTTGTTACGAATAAGAGAAGGTTGATTTCATATGAAGAAATTAAGTCAGGTTTTAGTTTAGTGAGTGTACAATAGAATCGGCACCATTATCAACTTTAGTTAAGTGTACACTAATTATTTCTGCATATATTTAAAAAAATGAAGTAATCATTCTAGTAGGTCTAATTTTAAATAAATCGACGTTTTAAGAGACTACATTACAGACGTACATAAAGGAATTCTTCTTTGATAATCTTATTTAAAAGGCAAAGTTAAAAAGAACTTATAGCAAATAATACATCATATAGAATACATAGCTATGTTTTATCTAGTTATCTATACTGACCCAGCGCCGCACAGACCCTCTGCGCGCTGCTGCCGAAGCGCACGACGCGACACACGGAGCGGCCGCCGGCCCCCTCCGACACAGACCGGCCCGGACCTGCACACAACACGATAACTCTATTTATTTATTCATAATTAAACCAAACTTTTCCTTAAAAAAATCATCGCGAAATAGAAAAAATATCAACACTCATCCTCTGTATATGTAGATACTTTACCTGACCCGTGCAATGGCGATGCTCGTCAGTTCAATAATAATAATATATTTAAGTAATATCATCACTCACCCTAAATGAAAAAGTACATACAAGTTCAATGTAGACCGTCGACCTCTGTAGCCCTTCAGCAATTATAAATATGTTCAAGTAGTATCAATACTCACCTTCAGCGAACATGTGTTTATTATTACTACTTATTTGCAGTATAAATGACGCTATGTATTTCATATACAGCACCGAAGTTACTATAGTGTTCAAGTAATATCACCACTCACCCTAGGTGAAAAAGTGCATAAACGTTTAATATAAACCGACCTCTATTGCGCTTCAGCATTGTTTACAAGTATTATCAATACTCACCTTCGATGAACATGTGCAGTGTGTGTGTGGAATAAATGCCCTTCATGATTCAGCAATGCGGTTATAATCGTATGCAAATAATATCAACACTCACCCTCAATAAAAAAGTGCATACACTTACAAAATAAACCGGCCGTCACGTCTATTGCGCTGCAGCAGAGCTGTTATAAATATGTATAAATCATGACTCACCCTCGGAGAACATGTGCAGCCGAAGGCCGACAGTAGTAGTGCTCGTTCGCAGCACGTCACAACGACGTAGGTGCAATTGATGCCGATAACAGGATAACGGTAACTCCGGTAACGGTGCTCCGCAAACGCTACCGCTATTTGTTTGGCTAGCCTGAAGATTTAAATCCAACCGTAAAGCTACCGCATATAACATAACACACAGATCTATGGTGTTTTTGACATCCTTACTAATATTATAAATGCGAAAGTAACTCTGTCTGTCTGTCTGTCGCCTTTTCACGCCAAAACTACTGTACCGATTTAAATGAAATTTGATACACAGATAGTCTAGAGCCTGAGAAAGGACATAGGGTACTTTTTAATGCGAAAAAAAGGTTGTAAGGGGGTTGAAAGGTGGGGAAGAAAAGTTGTATGGAAGTATTGTCAATTAGCGTAAATAATTAAAAATTCTACCCAAACACACTATTCCACGCGGACGAAGTCGCGGGCACAGCTAGTTGTGATATAAGTGAAATGCTGTTTGTTACAGCACCAATTGTGAAAGAGCAAATTATAAAAGTAATAGGTATTTAATTGCTATGTAAAAGTCAATAGAAGAACTACAGTAGACGATCTTTAAATGATTTTACCCTTGCATCTCTCTCGCGTGTCTAGAAATGGCTCAAGGCATCAAAAATGATAATGAATACCTCCTCTATCATCCTTCGTAACAAATATTATTAATTTTTTTATCAAACTGCCGACAAAAATCACAAATAATAATATTGCATCATAAATCTCCACAATTAAAAGATAACACAAGTAAAAATGTTACGTCAGAAGTTACATTTTTATTTTGTCCATTCAGGCAATACATGGAAAAAAATAAGGGAAAACTTACTTGATGTTGAGATCCATAATAAATAGTAGTTCGGGACACTACCGGTGACCCGCCGTTAGGAAACTGTAGGGAGCCCAGCCCGTGAGCGTAGCCAGGCTGGAAAAGAAACAATACAACTATTATTAATACTAGATTGAATATAATTACTGTATGAATATAATACAACGTCCACGAGATTACTGAGCAGTGGCGTAACAATAGGGTGGCAGAGCGGGCAAAATGCCAAGGCCCTAAGCACACGAGGCACCAAGAGTGAACTTGTGCCCCATCCGATGGATTTGTCACGGACCTCAGATGGTATAGTTACGCCACTGTTGCTGAGCCTAGGTCAGAAGGGACACAGGTCTGGCTACTAGTACACACTGGACACAACAGTCACTTATTGTTTAAAATATAAAGGATCAATAAAAAATATTTACTACTCATACATATACTAATCATACGTGGGAGATCCATGCTTCGGCACGTATGGGCCGGCTCGACTCCGCTCGATACCACGGCCTTACAGAAAACCGGTAGTAAAACCATGCTTGCATTGAGTGAGGTTACCGGAGGCCCTAACCCTTCCCTCTCCCCTATTCCCGTCCTTCCCTTCTCCCCTCTTCCCCTCCCACTCTTCTCCTACTCCCACCTTAAAGGACGGCAACGCACTTGTGACTCTTTGAGTTACAGGTGCCCATGGGCGGCGGTAGTCATTTACCATCAGGTGACCCGTCTGCTCGTTTGCCCCCTATACCATAAAAAAAAAAACTATTCACTCATTAAAAGCGCTGACATGTATTTAAATACATGTTGTCTCACTTCAAAGCAGCACTTATCACAGGGACATTGACAAAGTTGCCATACGATTAATTTATTTTTCTAGCTTTTGATTTAAAAAAAAGGTTTTATCTTTTATGACAAATTCAAATGATGACAATTAAGTTTCATCATTATCAAGAAGCAGATGGATGTCAACTCAAAATAAGATCACTTTTAAAATAGTAGTTCATGGGAAATTGAGTAGTCTCTGTGTAGGTAATATGGCCTACTTAGCCAGGTATTAGGCAATCGTGGAGATATTACTGAATGTCCCGATTCATTTTCAGACAGTCTAGACATTATTAACCAACTATATAAAAAAAAGATGAAATTATTGCTGAAATTAGTCAGCAATAATTTCATCTTTTTTTCTAGTAAATAAACGAAAATACAGTTATTTCTGTAAGGAGAATACAACTAAGATACGTATGGTTTCTTTTTCTTAACATTACGAAGGTACAAGAATAAGGCCAACTGAATAAAACACTGGTCTTTCACTTAGGGTTTTATGGCCGCCGCACCAGGTCTGTCGCGCGCAGCCATAAAATCCTTTGAACACAGTTTTACAGAAGCCCGTACTTGAGATTTTCTGCTGAATGAAAATAAATGTCCTTACGATTTAATGCCCCCTACCCCCTTGACGAGAAAATACTCGTGTTAAACAAAATGGAAAAAAGATCAGACTAAATTGTTGTATAGAACAAATAGATCTAGTCTAGATAAATTACAATATGTACCTAATTTATTTCTAAAATATACAAAGTGTAACAGGATCAAGACTGTCCCGACTTTACGTGCTTCAGGTATCGTGAAAGCTAACTAAGATGCCAACTTAATGTAATATTAATTGAAGCTGTAAAAGCTATAATAAATAGTAACCGATTGAGGGTTGGGTTTCGGCTGCAATATTGTTTCGGTAGAATACTAATAAAAATGTTTGTATTTGAATGTCAATTTATAACCTAACCTAAGTAACCAGTGCCAATATTGTAGGACACTTTCTGCCCACACCGCGTCACAGAGGATCCTTTTTACCTCGTTCTCTAAAGTTTATATGAGCTGAAAAAAACCCACGACTAGGGCATTATATACGTCTCCATGATTTACTTTCGCAAGCTGCAAAAAGTTATTTGAGCTGTGACAAAAACTTCCAAAAGCACAAAATACATTAAATAACCGTCTTCATGACTTGAACTCAATAAGTTTTTCCGAAAATAAAACAAGGTGAGCAACCGAAAAAGTTCAAAATAAAGATGGCCACAGTTTTTACCAACGAAACGAACATTCAAGGTTTTGAATTGACAGCAGTTTACATTAAGATATTAAAAAAAAAAAATGGTTTAACACTATTTAAATCTCTCTTTAAATGTAAAACTGGAACGGGAAAAATGATTTCTCTATATCTTGTTCTATAACACTTTGTATATTTTATTCTAAACAAATTTAATAAACCCGCAAACGATATCTTATGTTTTTTTCAAGCATTGAATAATAATATAAAACATTTAAACTTCAAGGATGATGGGGACACCAACTGCGGAAGGAAGAAGCGTCAGATCGAGGCCAGTCACTACAAGCTTATCAGACTGCGGCCTTAATGATGGAATGATAATGGGATAAAAGAGCATTTCAATACTTAAAGGCCGTTTCGCATATGAACCGAGCTTACACAAGTTTCGCTTTTGCAATTTCTCAAAATGAAAGAAACCCTAAAAATAGTATACTTTAAACGGGTAATTCTCAAAATGAGATGGCGGAATTTCTCTAAAAAGACAAGTACCATAGAAACCAGGGTAAATATGTTAGAAGGACACGTTCTGCCCACTCCTCGTCACAGAGGATCCTTATCAGCTCTTGCACTGTACAGTTTATATGACTGCTTTTATGTTAGCATATTTGACTACTTGCCATTTTGGGAATTGGCCATCGAGAACTAGTAACAGAATCAACCATTGTGCGATTTAGCTACTTATAGTATTAGTAATTTTGAGAAATGGTCCACTAAAGACTTGTATGTTATTTTGAGAATTAGGCATTCTGCGTAGGTTTGAAACAAACACCGTAAGGTTCTAGATGGTTCGAGTTCTTCAAACCAAATAGCCGTTACACTTAATGAGGTGAGGTTGCGGACGAGGGTTACACACGGCAAAAAAAATTGGTGAAGGTGTCTTTTTGATAGCTTCTAGAAGGGATTTGCAAAATAGAAAGTATTTACGCCGGATGCGGTGTCATTAAATATCATTACAAAAGAGACATAAGATGACTGTTTACAAATCTATTAAATTTATTTAGTATTAAGACAATGTACGACAATATAAATTTTATACCTCAAGTTTGCCGCAAGCAGGTCCTAGATGGCTCACCTCAAACTTGCTATCAACAGGGAAATAGAAGGAAAGTCCTCTAAAGTTGAGCGCGAACAGGTGTCGCTGCGAATCGTAGAGGCCGGGGTGAGTCGCGCCGAAACAGTGTTCCACCTGCTCGATACTCGGCGTGATCTCCGGTGAATTGAAGCACATACCACTAAAGACAACATAAAATACAATATTAATAAAACAAAAGTTTTTTTTTTTAGTACAAAGAAGTTGACGGCAGCAGGAATACTTTACTCCTTTCCACGCCACCAGACATTTTTCAAGCGGCTTCAACCCAATGTTTTATATTATATCACACACTTATATCCTACCTACACATATGTAGGTATATAATATAGTCGTCAAATGACATCCTTAGCATAGAAATAAAAAAGAAACGAAAAGATTTGAAATATTTGTTTTTTTAATAATACCTATGTATTATTGATACTGTTGTTTTAAAGTTAACTTGCATTCAATTGCATAGTTGCTAGAGTTTCTTTTTGTTTAAAAGTCTTCAATAAGTGAGCATTCTGTACGGTAGTACCTACTATTATCTTTTATGTGACAAAAGTAAACACAGAATATCATTGTACAAAATGACTAATAGTATTTGTTAAACTTATCTATCTTTATATTCCACTGATCACGTTTCACTTTTTTCTATATACATTGATAAAAATACCGAAATTGTACACGCAATTCGTATGTATTTACTAAAGGTTTTGAACAAGGAAATAATATAATTCCTAAAGACTAAATGAATCACTTTTCATCTCAGCTTACGATTTATAATTTTCTATTAGGAAATTGTTTTTTTTTAATTAACTTAAAATATATTAAAACACTATACATATAGGTAATTCCAGCGCCAACATATTTATAACCGGAATATTTAGAAAGACAAAATAACACAAACATGTATTTATTTACAATCAGTGGAAACAGTGAACCCATTTTATCTCTCAACTCTATCAGCACTTCAGTGTGTTTGAACTCGTGACGATGCGTCGTACGATTATCGCCTGTTGCCATGAATGATCATTTCAATGTCATCTATTAACTAGAATATAAGTTTAAACATTGAAGAAACCTATTCAAAGTATGTTGTTCACTAGATGAAATTAGTTTACCTACTGTCGGAGATGGAATAATAATAAAACCTAATATTAATGAAAAAGTGAATTTGTTTGTTTGTTTGTTAAGCTTCCACGACCTAACTACTTACTAAATCGATTATCATGAAGTTGAGCATACGAACAGTCAGGGGTACCTACCGAAAAGGATTGTTTCCGAGGGATTATTATTATTGTTTTGAGTGACTGGTGCTACCTCGACCATTTCTGGTCTTTTGTAGCGCACTTCTCGTTTACAGTTCACTGCTCAGACTTATGGCTTCGAGAAACCTCCAGATCCTATCAGCAGTGATTGTTTGTATTTCCTGCGGTTGCATGATGTGCAACCCTAGGTGAATACTTCGGTGCCGCATTAATGGGCCACAAGAGCATAAAATATGCATTGCAGTATCTTCTGTTTCTTGACAGAATCTGCAAATTGTGTTCTCACCCAATTTTAGGTTGAAAATATGTTTGTTCAGTTTGCAGTGTCCGGTGAGGACTCTTGTTATTGCACAGGTTTTGTATCTTTTGTTCCGAGGGATAGTGAGTTAATTAAGAAAATCGACGTGAACAAAGCCGCGGACGCTAGCTAGTTGCATTATATTTAAAGAGACGTAATGAACAAAACATTCCCAAACTTTATCGCGATTGGCTATTCGTTGTATGATCATGAAAAGACCCATCACGTCATTATTATTAGTATTTTGATCTTTTACACAGATTCATTTGCAAATGTGTGAGTTTGGCGACACCCATTTTTTTTACTCCGTGCCTGTCCCAAACAAGTCCGTGTACCAAAGACAACAAAAGTTAATAAAACAAAAAATGTCTTTGTAAAAGAAGTATACATTTGCAGAGCGGAAAGGAACGGAAAGCTTTGATAAAACATGCACTTAACTTACAACTTACAGTATTTAAGGATTCGCACCTCAAAAGGACAAACGGAACCTTTTTAGGATGATTTCGCTGTCCGTCTATCTGAATGTTTGTTCATACTTTTTCTCGGGAACACGATAATTTATCAAGTTGCAATTAATATAAAAAAGTGGCTCTTAGAATGGCCCCTTGCAAGAGAGAATAAGAGGAAGTAATAAACTGATAACAGCATTTTGCACACCAAGTGACAGATCAAGAAAATGGCTTAACTCGTGAGACAAGAGCGCATTTTTTATATTAAAATTTAAAAAAGGATACTAAATTACACTCGCATACTTTGCCGTTCCCTCACCAGAAGTTCTTCTGTTATTCTATTAACTTTTGTATCTTTATTATATTATTAGTATAATATTTGATTTCACTTATTTCAAAAAGAAGAACATTACAAGTTGCTAGCGTCGCATCGCGCCGTCCCGCCGCTATCTTAAGCGAAATATAATTTAATTAAACGTTGATAAATACGAGGATGTTTTCATGTTTCTTATCTCAAATTATATTTTGGTTTAGCTACAATATAAATAATATAAGAGAGACACTTACCTATACCTAAGCTTAACTAATTTCATATTGTAGATCTCTATAACTTTGAGTCGTTGCGCCACAGGATCAAATATTAACCGAATGCCGTCCTGTGGCATATTTATTACTAGGTCTACTGACAACGGATTCTGAAAAATAAATAACATTTTATTAGTACCAAAAATAATAAAAACCTACTTGATTTTATACAAGTACAGCATTGCACAGTCTGATTAATTCACATCGCCCCTGAGAGTGATGTGGTTGAATCGATTAAATCCTATCCTAAAGACTAAAAAGCCAGGATTTTTTGACATGATTATGCTGTATAAATAGTATGTGAATGCATTAATAATAATAAAAACTTGAGACATCTCACACGCGCCCAGCTGGTCCCAAACTAGGCAGAGCTGTACTATAACCAGAATACTAGTACTTACATATTTCTAAACACATACATATTAAATATTGAATAAATGACACCCAGACAGAACAAATGATCATGTTGTTCACAATTATTTGTCTTGGGTGGGAATCGAACCCTCAACCTCTGGCTCAGTAGTCAGGATCACTAGCCACTAGACCTGTAACATCATCATCGTCATCAGCCTATCGCCGTCCACTGCTGGACGAAGGAGGAGGTTACATAAGCACCCCACTTGCTCTGACGTTGAGTAATAATGTTCTTTCCGTAAGTCGCTTACTTCCGCTACGTTTTTCTTTAAGCTGTAGAAATGAGAATGTAGGTATTCGTGTATATAACCTTCTATAGAATAGTTCAACTATTAAAAGTAAGCAACTATAAGGTACAGCTATAGTACCTGGGGGAGAAACTCCTCAAAGTATTTTTAAAGCATTTTTTTCTCTAATCTGTAAATATTTCAAAGGTCATGGTCACCTAGGCACCTTAGGACTGGTCGCGTACAGATTGTATTGTGTGTAGGTGTTCGAGTCTCGACTGTGTTATTAATGAGCACACACATTGCTCAACATCACCGCTGTTACATTGAAAATGGCACTGATACATATATGTATAACTAAGTCGACAGTGAAACGAATCTGTCTTTAAAAGCCCTTGGGCACAAATAATATGCCGAGAGGACGCTGTGTTCCGCGCGTGCCTCTTTGAAAAAAACGGGACAAGACAATCTCAAACCACGGTAAGATCACCTGTTGTAGAACAGGTGGAAAAGTCTGCCCGGGTCCACACGGATTTCCTTTCTAAGATACTGAGATAATGTTATACAAAACTAATAGTTAAACTTACCTGATCACTATAAAGTACTTGTACTCCTCTTATTGTGCCCACTTGACTTTGTATGATGGCAACTGACTGAGAGAAATGCATCCCTGAAACATTGAAAATTAAAATATTTTAGTATTCTACATCGCCATTACTGGGCATAATGTTCTTCTCATTATTAGTGCGGTTACTCGCGTATAGTATATAGCGCATAGTGTTGATTAGCAGACACGTAATAAATCTTGGAGAAAACACTTCACCTAATCTTGTCCTCCATCATTATAATGTTTTTTTTTCCGGCGGTAGGTACCTAACCGAACATCAAAAACGGACCACCGCGGCACCGGCTGTAAGAAGCCAAAAGATAAGATAAGTTTGTGAGGATATATGGATGTTTGTTACTCTTTCACGCCAAAACTACAGAACCGATTGCGATGAAACTTGGTATGTAGATAGCTGGAGACCTGGATTAACATATAGGCTACTTTTTATCCCGATATTCAAACGGGATCGGGACTTACGCGGGTGAAACCGCGGGGCGCTGCTAGTTATACATAAATCTGTTATGTATACTACCTTTACCGAACATGTTTCGCCTTTCTACAATACGTCGATTAGGTAACGAAAAAGTTAGGTTTAAACCGAATTGAACCTAGTTTTTAAGCGACTGTGTTCATACTAAGCATGTTTATTATTTTTATTCTTATGTATTTTCTACTGTTTTCTTCTTTTTGTGCTCTCGTTTTTAATATGTAGTGTGAACCCTTGATATGAAAGCTATGATGAGTAAAACGATAAGGCAGGCGAAACTATTGGTAGAACAATCCAATTATTATTGGCCGATTTGGCGCCAAAGTTGCGATCTGTTAAAACGTAAATGTTTGATGCAATTCGATCGAAATGTCTGCCAGTCAAAGGCTATATAAACGATAGGTACCTTAATCTTAAAGTGCAGTGTTCATTTCGTAATAAAGAATTTGAAATTATAACAACATATTCCTGCCATTATCGAAATTATTTGGTACTACTGTCAGTCGTCTCTCTACACATTACTTTTCAGGTCATGACATCTTAAACACAAACCATATACCTATATTCCTGGTATTCTTAAAACCTTCACATTCATACTTACTGTTTCTAATAGTCATTCCATTCATTTGTCATCGTATGGAAATATGCTGGCAATCCCATTACATGTCCATACTATGACAAACGCGCGTTTCTCACCTTTTGGGTTACTGTTGCCGCTTTTAGACTTCATCTGATATACATTCCGTATCCTCCTATTCAGTCCTCTCAATCCACACACATACTTACATTAAACACTAAAGGACACATGGAAATTTATTAAAACTAAATAATTATTCACAAAATTCTCCGAAGAGGCAAGCATACGTCTTTTACATCCACACTGAGCTACATGCTTTTTTAAAACACTTTTATTAGCTTCACTTGTAACTAACTAACTAACTAATCTTTGGAGTTAATTTCAACCTACTTCTTATTGTCTAATCGAAATTAAACGTTGTATGTATATAGAACGTTTTTCATGTACAATAGAAAGCCACAGAACTGCATTCGCTGGTCGACAATTTTATATTCTGAGTACTCGTATTTATAAGAATCATCAGGTTAAAGCTAAAATAAAAATATTTTTACACAATTTAGACTATGCACAAACGGAAGCAATGCTTCAGCTCCAGCAGTAAGCACATCACACAGCACACACATGAACCTACACATACCCAAACACACACACACACACACACACACACTACTTCCCTCTTTAAATGTTCTCTTTGGGTTTAACCTTTTTTAACTTTTAATTAAAGTGTCATTGTGACGGCAGAACACTGGCTCCCAAGTCACAGGAACACCTAGTTTGGGAGCTAGGGTTACTCTATTTGTGTGACCTTAACTATAAAAATACTTACTAGTTTCTAAGCAAAATGTTAAAGGTTGTTCATATTAATAAAGATTATTATTATTATTATTATTATTATATGCAGTTTGTTTAACAATAAGTACTATAATCAGTATAATCAATAAGCATCTTGGATCTGATCTGATGCTGGAGTCAGGAGGCTGGAGCAGGTTGATAGTGGAACTCTTCAGTGACTACTAATAAACCCCTAGAGTTTGGGCTCATATGATTCGTTTTGACGAGTCCAACAGATTGGGCTGAGTAACGCTGATCTCATGATGAAGCCAGGAAGTGGACAGTGGAAATCTTTTTTTACTTTTAAATTCGCTTTGCCATTAAAGCGTGTTCTTCTAGTTTTACTAAACTATAAATATTTATTATTTTTACGGAACTAATAAGGAGGTAGTGTGTTGCCCTCCTCCAGGCACATTTCCAGGGCCGTGTAGAATAGAACGGAATATTCTTTATTGTACACCATATTACATTAAACTACAATAGTTGATCTTAATATTAATGTTATTGTTATGTACAATGGGCGGTCTTATCGCTAAGAACGATATCTACCAGACAACCTTAGGGTGGATTTAATGACTGGATTAAGTGGTAGCTGTAGTGCACCTAATAAGTATTGGCTAGCGGAAAAACCAAGGACCCCACTATCATTTCCATTATAAGTGCCAAATAGATATGTCTAGATGATTAATTGGGCCGGTGGTATTTAACTACGGGACCAATTCTATATTATACAAACATTGTAGACGTCTTATATACCACAAAGAATTGAATATTCTGTATGATTGTATGTAATGTAATAACAACTGAAAATTCATCGATATGACATTAAACACTACAAAAGCTATATTGCCTCTCACTTAACATAGTTTTAATTATTATTATTTTGATACCATCGCCTAAATACGCGTGTGCACCGACAACAATCTTACTAATATTATAATCGCGAAAGTTTGTGAGGATGGATGGAAATGTTTGTTACTCTTACACACAAAAACTGGTAAACCGATTTAATTTGGCACACAAACAGTTAATGACCTGGATACTCTGGTAGGCAAGCCGAGAGTAAAAGCTGGTAACTGTCTATTTTTTGGTTGAATCAGTTAATCTTTTGAACCACCAGTTGGGTTTAAACATTCTTTATGCATTTAATAGCCTTGAGGATGGTTAAAATAACGCTACGGACCTCAGGTGCGGATTTGTGCCAGTAAATGCTGGTGAAACTGCAAAGAACAGAACAGCTAGTATGCCTTAAGATTAAAATACAAGCAAATGTAATGATACATATATCTGAAATAGGAGTCTCTCTACAAGACAATCAGGCAGTAGTCTAATACATATCGTTGTGTGTATTATAATGGGAACAGCAAAAATATGTCATCAAGTCTGCTGCTTAAAAAAGTTCGTTGAAACATAAAGATAACATTTAGAAGCATCACGTTTAGAGCACGCTCACTTCTCACAAGCATAAAGATAAATCGGTGTAGTCGGTAACCGTGGCCACTTCGTGTCATTTCTACACGCGCTGATAACAGCTGTTGACCAACATGTATTTATAAAACGTTGTCTCCTTTACATAAAAACGTACCTGGTGTTTGTTTTGATGTGAATTTGTTATTATAGCCACTGTAATGAAGGTGATTGAAAAAGCAATGATCGAAGTTTTCAGATTCCTGATTTTTTTCTCAATTATCTCAATAAGTGGTTTATTGTATAGTGGTTTTTTTTTTATAAGAAAGTGGATCATACGTTACTTGTATTCTTGTTAATTCCTCAAACTAAGCTAAATGCTTGTGTCGAAGCGGTTGCGGATTTGACTTCAAAATTCAAAATTCAATTCAAAAAATCTTTATTTCATAAAATTTACCATCAATTATTCGAAATCGTCGATTTAATAAATAATTTTTATAATTAAAAAATATAGATCAACACACACAGAGTCACCGCAACAATAGTTTGCTTCGTCAAATGTAAAATGATTAAAGAAAACAAAAATGGATAACATAATATCACATCTGCCTGTTTCGATCTATAACCGCCCGTTTCCAAAGAACCTTCAACCACTCGATCGCAAGATTTTTTAAACAAATACAACTTTGCCATTATAAGTACCAGTTGTGGGCAGATGGGAAGACTGTAATATCTGGACAAAATTTAAAAAAGTCGCTATTTTGGGATTATTGTCGGGACAAATAAATAGATATTATTATTACAATTTACAAATCAAAATGTTACTTTTCATTAAAATTAAAATAATGTAAAAAAATAACAACTTTTTGGTGCATTAAAAGTATTATGCTGCATGTTTAGGGTTACTAATAACTAATATATTATACACTTTTTTACGTTGCAACAACTTGTATGCCTATTAAATGTATAATCCCAGTAATATTTATAACGACACTGTTTTACCAGGTTTTACCAGGTACAAGGTTTTACCAGTCCGATTCAAAGCAAATATTTTTGCGTTATAGATTACAATAACATCACACTACGTACAAACTTAACGTGTGTACGGACCACGGGTAGTAAGTAGGTAGGTAATTTGAATTCTTATGAGTTTTTCAAATAAGAAACTACTCACGGAGGCGTCGCGATCTTTATCTCAAATATTGCTGTTATGTTTATTTAATGAACTGATCTTTTTTTTTGGGCTACCGTATCGTTGATCGTCTAAGGGTCAACTCAGATAGAGCAGCAAAATGATCAAGCACTTTTGACAATTAATAAGATATTTTATTAATATAGAGCTAAATATCGTATGCAATTGGTATAATCTAGGCCAGGGATTCGTCGCTTCGAACATCCAGCTCGCGACTACGTAGCATGTTCGAATATCCACGCGTCTGCCACAGGGTGTAGGAATAGTCGCCCCGAATAGGAGTAGTTATTATTTTTAAATGATAACAAATGTTTCTCTATATCCACTGAATTGCACACTAACTTAATGCACGTACTACAAGCACTCGCCCGAATATCCGCGACTGCTCAAGCAAACGCGCGTTCTTTACGCTAGATGTGGGTGTCAGTGGTAATTTATCCGTTCAATCTGAGTGGACCGTCATCGTCAGTGAGATGGGGATCGTCAGCGTATCAGAGAGAAAAATATAGACGAGGATAGCATAGAACAGCAAGAATGGTAAGAACAGAGGGGCCTTCATTACCCAGAAGAGAACAAAGTAAGGCTCCGAATGATGATGGTGATTATTTATTTCTTTTGAGCCCTCTAGTTTACTAAAACTTGTTTTGATTAACATATTAAAATATGAGATGCTTTTATTCGTTCAATTCGAAACGGATACCTATTGAAAATAGCGACGCCTTCACATCCGCAATAGATTTTTTAATAAACGGCCCTACAGTCTAAACACCGTTCATTTTCATGTACTTTTCCAAACTCAAATAACATCAATAAAGGTATCTAAATGTGGTTTAAATGATTTGACATAAGTAATTATTTTCCTGAATCATCTTAATATCTAATGGAAGCCATTAGGTGATTAGACATATTTACACAAAGTATATACCTACATGTAAATAGGTATAAAAATATCCACTAATTGCCATTTTCTAACGACAATAATTATTTCTGGAGTCTGCGTGAACAGCGTGTTCTATTATAATTATAAGTCATCAGTATAAATAGAGATGTCGCGAGCTACCTACTCGTAATTTGTTTCCATGATGCATTTGGAAATATAACATGGACGGAACGACAGCGTTTTAAATACTACGGATGCATTGGTTGAGATAGCAAATGATATTATACACCTAATTTTAAGAACATACATACACTCACGTACTTAAGAAACGTATTAAACACTCACATTTTACCTACTATAATTTGATAACACACGTAATATGGGACAAGCCTATTGCCGTTAAACGATCACTTTGGGAACTAAAGATGAGAAAAGTAAAGATGGGAACTAAAGGTGGGAAGGATTATACAGATGGGTTGGGAAATGGTAAACAATGGTTCGGGCAGGTTAGAGTCAGGGATACCTGTAACTCGAACCGACATTTCACACTAACGGGAAATCTGAACACTCTAAAATAAACGATGGTTAAGAAATGAAAAGAAATGTATTACTGATATGTAGGGATAATTCCCTTCAACGGGAAAAAAATTTAAAGTGCACTAGTGGCCAAGTGCGAGTTTTTACTGTCTACTGTGTGGAACTACAGTCCCAGCACATGTCATGTTCTCATTTGTTTCATCCTCACCTATCAGTGCCGTTCAAAGTTGTCTCTCTCTCAATCTTATTTGTAAATTCATAGTTATTAATTTATGAGAATCTGAGTAATGATCATGAGAATAATAGGTACATAATATTTAATACGAAACATCACACCCACACACTATCGAACACCTAGTAGTTAAAATAACATCAAAATTATTTGTTTACATACAGCCATACAATAAAGTATTTACAATCGATACATTTGCTCTTGGTTCTTTAACTAGCAAAATCATGACTCAAGCCCTCACTCATTACTCGCTTCACACACAGCGCGTCGAGCGCGACCTCCATCTCGCCAGAACGAGGGACGAAGTGCGGAATGAGGTGGTTCCAGCGCGGCCTCAATCTCGCGAGAACGATGGACGAGGACTGAATGAGGTGGTTTAATGTTGAAATTTGAGTAACTCTTTCAATTTGCCGCCACGAGTAGGTACCTCAAATGAGGTAACTCATGAGTGAGGAACGTATCACTAATGTGTTGTCATTATTACCTCTGTGCTTTGAGTTTATAGACCGTCTATAAGACAGACATACATGAGCCTGGATTAGACAGATTGCCGAGAAATGTATTTTTCAGGCACAATCTGCATTAAAATGTTTTTGTGTTATTGCAATAAAAGTAGGTATAGCCTGTTTAAACGCACCTACTAAAATATTTGAACTACAATCAGAGTAGCTACATTGACGTCTACCAATCTATCGTATCTAAATCTAATCTATCTGCCTGATCAGGATTTGCCTTGATTCTCTTGACATTTCGTATGACCGCAAAATATACAAATTCTTTCGACGCGCAACATTGTGTATAAAAAAGCGCGCATCACCGACGCCAAACGCCGTCGACAGTGTATTATGTATTCCGTGCTTGCGCTACACGCAAGGTTCATGGGTAGCTTAATTAATTGTTGTTTTTTTATTAGTTCTCATGAATCTAAACAGAACACAGCCAGTACTTAAAGTATTCTATTGTATATTATAGTACCATTCTTGAACTTGTGAAGATTATGATTTCAAGTTCGTGAAAATAGTTTTATAAATGTAAAATGTTGGTGCCGACCTTATTATTACGCCGCCTCATTTGTACCATACGATCGTTTACGTACAGTAGGGTACATGCATGATAAAACTGTAGTGCGTTTGTTTTAAATATTTTATCGAGTGTCCGGAGGGTGCCTTAGCTATTGAATGTTTTATCATATTTCCCTTTTGAAAACTAACTACTGTAACCAAATGCTACTTGCAAGCGTAATTATGGTGTGGGTAGGGCTGCCATCCGTCCGGGTTTCCCCGGATTTGTCCTAGTTTAGAGGCATCCGGCGTCATCCTAGGCGTCCGGGGAGCGTCCGGGCGGGGTTTTCAAAAAGTGTCTGGGTAAAACCCGGAAACTTTGTTCCAGGGGCAGCTTAAAATTATTAGATTAACAAGCTGTTTAATTTAATAAAAAAATAATAAAAATTGAATCGGCGTTTTTTTTAAGATGCCCGGGAAAAAATCTCGATTTCACACATATGTCTGAGATTTTTAAACAGCTTGTCCGGGGCAATTTAAGTGATGACAGGCCTAGGTGTGGGTAATACCTAAACACTTACTTTACTGGCGTTTAGTTAAAGCGTTTTGCAAACGTCCATAGGCTACGATAACCGCTTACCATCAGGCGGGCCGTAAGCTTATTTGCTGCCGAAGTAGAATAGGTTCCACGTTTAGGTAGGTTTGTGTAGGTGTGTGTGTGGTGGAAGAGTTCGATGAGGAACAAGTCCAACTGACAACTAAATTCAACCAAGGGTTATTGGTTTGAGTATACCACATATACCCATAATCCAGGGTTGAAAGTACCTATTCGATAGTGAAAGGTTAGATATCAATGCGACAACCACGTAGTTCTGTTGATTGATCTCTAGAGAAAGATCTTTTTACTCGGGTTTCCAGCAGGGTGGAGGTATTTTTTCACTTTGCACAGAAAATGCTCATCTTCTACATAACTTACTATAATAAAATACAACCGACTTTAAAGCGTTTAAATCGTACTTCTTTCATAATAAGTTATTATGGCATCTTTCGTTCGTTTCGTGCCGTTATTTTTTTATTCTTTGAAACTAAAGTAAAAAGTGTACTAATATTATAAAGCTGACGAGTTTGTTTAGTTGAACGCGCTAATTCAGGAACTACTGGTTCGAATTGAAAAATTCTTTTAATGTTGAATAGCCCATTATTTATAGAGGAAGGCTATAGGCTTCATAACATCACGCTACAACCAATAAGAGCGGAGCAGTGACAATAAACGCAAAACAATTACAAATCTCCCTTCCTTTTTCTTAAATCGGTTAAAATATTATCCTCAAAGCATACTTCCCTCTGATACAATTTCCCAACTTCTTTCTTAGGTTTTACAATTATTACAGATTTTATATTGTATAGCATTTTGGTGCACGTAATTCTTGTACTAGGAAGCAATTCAACCGGATAAAAACACCAAAAGAGATTAGATAAAGTCTGTTTTTACCTAAAAAATCGAGGAAAGTTGAGCAAACAAAATTAAAATAAACATCTTGTTTACATTGATCATAACCAAGGTCATATAACTATAGCACACTGTCTCATATCGCTCTTGAGTCTTGAATATGGTCTACGCATTTAAAATCATCCACTTCCTATCTAATCATTTCCTCATCAATATTCAATTACCGTTTTTAGAGCAAAGGGGTAGGTGTTCATTATCCTACTAATATTATAAACATGAAAATTTGTATGGATGTACAGATGGTTGGATGTTTGTTACTCTTTCACGCAAAAACTACTGAACCGAAAGTATGAAATTGGTATGTAGATGGCTGGAGACCTGGATTAACACATAGGCTACTTTTATCCCGATATTCCCACGGTACCGGGACTTATGCGGGTGAAAACGCAAGGCGCAGCTAGTTTAAAATATTTTGTTGTTTGAAATGTTTTTTTAAGTGAAAACTTCTTTTAGCACGTTGGGCACTTTTGGTGCGGAGAAAAGCACTGAACTCGCGTGACCGTCACACTCAGATACATTTATACAGATGTGTGTGTGTTTTCACTTCTGACGTGCAGTCCTACGACTGACAGTTTTTTTATTGTTTGTTTGATTAAACGCGCTAATCTCTGGAAATATTTATCAGATTTGAATAATTATTTTCTATTGGATAGTATATTCATTGAGGAAGGTTATAGATTATGTGACATCACGCTACGACCCTTAGGAGCGCAGCAGTGACCATAAACGCAGGTAAAAAGAAGAACGGCTAGTGTTAAATAAATTATTTCTTTAAAGAGACACTATAAGTGATTTTAGACTAAGATGTGTTTTATATTATAGTCATAAACAAGGCTCACTTGATAAGGTAGGTAAAGGTATGCTGTTGCTGTACCGCAGAAAACATAATAGTAGTAGTCAGCGGAAGATGTAGTGTTGCCAGTGAGCAGAAGTAATATACTCCCAATTTATTTTATTTGTTTTTTTTTTCTTATTTGTTTTGTTTTGTATATTTTATTTTTCGTTTTATTGTTTTCGTGTGAAAATTGTAGTCTGTGTGCCAAAAAATCTTTTCTTTATTTCTTTTCTTTCTTTCTTTTACAGGTATGGTTTGGTTGTACCAAAGATTCGCAAACCATCAAGTTATTTACCCTAGTCCCAACCGATAGTTTTTTATAGGACGGAGGTTCTTTTTTTCTTGGACGTCTCCACTTTTGGACAAAATGAGTAAAAACTCTTCTTTAACAGACCACACAATGTCTTAAGAGTTAAAAGAACTGACACCATTTTTTACTTAAACTAGAACAATCAGATTGTAATCCCTAGACCTCTTTCAATATAATTATTGAAAAGGGGTATTAAAGTCAACAACATCTGGTATTAACCCATTCATTTTGAACTTTAACATGGCATTTAGACCGAAATAGGGCATTGATGAACATTCACATAGCACCACAATAATATATGTAGTAGTTTTTAAGCCCTTATTAGGCAAGTAAGTAGGTCTATCTACTTTGTTTTCGGCAACCCACAGATAGTTGGTACGTCCTCGAGGGCTTAGCGCTTAAGTTACGTATCACTCTAAAACTCTGTAGTAGGTAGGTACATAAACATACGTGGTTAATGAAACTCTATATTGAAGTATAGGTATTGAAGATTCAGGTCTTTGGAGCGAGTTGAAAAACACCGCTTAACAAAGAGCATAAAAAAAAGAAACTAGTACAAAGGCTTAAGATATGCTCAGATGACGGGCGTTGAGTGCGCGTTAACAAGTAGGTACCTACACGAATTTTGATCAAGTCGAAGTCGTTCAAACACGTTTTAAGAGCGCGCGTAGAGTTAAAACGCGCGTTCTAGCTACTTTCACGAAACGGTTTTAAGACGTTGCTTTCCCACTATATTTTCAATAAGCTGTACTCAAAATAAAAAAATAAAGTTATTAAAATATAGTACGAAACCAATGGCCGGGCTTAGATGTGCTTACTGCGCAACTTGTCCATATTAATGGGAAATCCTAGCAGAATGTCTTGTTTTCATTCAAATAGCCAAATTAGGCGTGAAATTCTACCGTAGACATTTACAGACCTGAAAGGGGGGAAATTCAAATAAATAAGACGAATAGTCGACTCGAAGCGCATTTCGAATACACATGTGAACTTACTAGCAGAAAGAGTACGTGCGCAGTATTTTGGTTATTGACGCTACGATTATTATCGATCTTATAATCATCAATGTTAATGTCCATGACGTAGATCGTTGATAAAGTTAGTCGTAACAATTTGAGAAAAATATTATTACATGACGTCAATTTTGCACGTGTCGTTTACACATACAGTAAAGCACGTTGACTCCGCGATTCAACTTGTACCAATCAAGAACTATAAACAGCAAAATCTGTTACAATACAGAAGTAGATAGGTATAACAAGTTACGTGCAGTAACATTGCCTTTTCCAAACTTTATTTTTTTAATCCAAAGACAGGAAGAAAGACACACAATTTTTTTTCATTACCAAGTCTCACGAACATAAATCGTTGAACATTATTGAAGGATGGAAGGAAGATTTAATTAGGCCATTTATAATACTAAATCGATGAAATTGACTTTGAAACTTCCTCTAAAAATTCAGAAGGCGAACGCTCTTAAATACCATTGTTTCCAAACTTTCCTTTTCGTGTCTACAATTAATTTAACTTTAAGTCATTTTGTGAGTAATTGAGACCAATTTTAAACGTTTCTTCGTGAAGATAGTGCCTGGAAATAAATTATGAGACAAAAAAGGTCAAGCCTCGCTGTTCCAATGCATATTTTATAAATACAAACAATTAAAAAAAACAATAATAATAGCACTCTTTATTGTACACATGGTATTAAAAAAAAGTTACAACTATAGACAGGTTTGTACAATTGGCGGCCTTATCACACAAGGCAATCTTTTCCAGGCAATCGTAGTGGAGTGGAAAGGAAAGGGGCAATGATGCGGCTAGTTTTCTTGCAGATAGTGAGCTTTGACTATTTTTTTGAAAACTGGCAACGACTGTGCACGTCTGATACAAACCAGCAAGGAATACCATAACTACTAGTATAGTATTATATTATCTGTGCCATAACCGAATAGCTTGAATGGAGAATGATTTGTCCATAAAGTAAGTCGCATGTGCATGTTCAACCTCAAAATGTCCGATGATCTCAAGGATTTTGACTGTGTTTTACGGACGTAAGCAAAACGTTGTTTTAGATACGACGGAGTATACTGGTTAAATATAATGTTATACAACAGGAAAATAATGTGGCCTATTGGTAACCACTTGAGCTTTGTGCGATACTCAGAAACATAATCATATTTGCGAAGTCCAAATATGAATCTTCTACAAAGGTTCTGGAGTGTCTCAAGTTTATTCAGTTGGTTCTCGGTGAGCTCTGGATAACTGGCATCAGCATAATCAAGAATGGGGAAGAGAAAGGATTGCGCAAGCGCTTTTTTCGTGGCAATAGGTAGAAAATTTTATAGCCTACCCATGGACCCAGCTGAGGCAAGTAGAGGTGGTAGGAAGAAGTCAGGTGGCTAGTGATAAGAGTTTATAACAACCGTGAAGAGTAGAGGAGATAGAACGCCGCCCTAAGGAACGCCGGCAGATGTTGAACACCAAGAGGAAACGGCTTCAGTTTTTGCACGCTGCCGTCGTCCATACTAGTCAATCACTGTTTGAGATAGATAGATAGATAGATAGATAGAGTATACTTTATTGTACACCAAAAATAGGATACATACAACATTCAATATTAAGTAGCATACAATGGGAGATATGTTAAGGGAAGCCAAAATGCTGAGCAGAACATCGAAGTCCACGTTATTGAAGGCATTACTCAAGTCAAGCAGGGCTAAAACTGTTAGCTCACCGTTTTTCATACCCGATCTGATGTCATTCGCAGTGCTGTGACCAGGACGAAATCCTGATTGGAGAGGATTCAAGAGTAGATTTGCAGAAAGACAATTATTTGGTTGGTTATATATTAGGCGGTCGAGGACTTTAGAGAGGAAGGTAAAGATAGAGATAGGCCGATATACAGAGAATGATGAAGGATTAATATTTTGCACACATGCTCACCCCTTTCTCCCTTCGGGATAGGCAGATATAAAACCTGCCATTTGCGGACTAGCTACTTACTAACCTTTTCTAACTTACGAACTTCCTCTACTGTCATTAAACCTTTCATACAATTGCCTGCCCTTTCTTCAATATACTTTCTTTTAAAGATATCTCTCCCATTACGAATATTCCTGTGTCGCGGGGGCTTCACAAACATTTACAACGTTACAACAACGGATACAAAAAACACCCAGACTCAGAACAACTATTTGTGGATCACACAAATTTATGTCCCGTGTGGGATTTAAATTTTGAACCCACAACACTCGGCGCGGCATAATGGCGAGGTGACCACTTAAACCGTTGCGCCATCCGTGCAGTCAATTATAGTTTTATATTTATTTTTACTGTCTTTTTAATAATAAACTTAATGTAGTGATTTTCACGTCATTTTTAAATTTGTGACACAGGTTGTTTAAACATTTTAGGTTTCTGCACTTCTTTTATACATAAAGTATTGAAAGTTTTACGTTCCTCCGTTAATGAAATTTGCTTAATAATGCGACCGAATTTTTTTTTTACATATTATTATAAACAGGGTGCATGGAACACTCACTTAAATGACAATGGATAATTAGGATAATTTTAGAAGTTAGTTTTATGGTTTTTCTCAATAACAAATTGAATAATTACAAAATAAATGGAGGGAACAATACTTGATCATAACTTTAACAGGTTTTTCAAAAATTCTTTTTGTAACTGCATGCCAGAGTCATGCCCTTTAAGTGATTTCACTCAGGTGTTAAGTAGATTAAGTAGTTAATCCTATTGGTTGACATAGCACATAAAAAAATTAACTCCTGTATATTTCGTTTTATATAACTAGCAGGTTTCTCTCATATTACATGCGACTCGATTACTAGTTAACAATCGATGGGTTCAACAATAGGCCAAGAAACAATTGCCCATGCGTACTTATATAGGACAATAGAAGTTTTTATATTTAAAAAAAATATATAGGTATTCAGTCAGCAAATTATGTTCTCGTAAAACACATCGATGCCCCTAGTATACGAGTATTTACAATGAGAATCATCATTTTCTCCATAACATACATTCGCTGGTGTCCCAAGTTTTTTTTTTCTCTCAATAAAATACTCATACATAATTAACTTCCATAATGTGAAAAACAACATCTCTCCATGCATTTGAATGCATTTCAACTGACTTTTTTTTTGTTTCTATTAAACAAGTTGACGATTTTTTTTGTTTCTATTAAACAAATTGGCGAACATTAGTTTTATCAATAAAAAAACCGTATTTTAATTAGTTTAGACGGGACTTTATTGTTTTCAATAATTTAATTAATTGTGGACCATTTTCGACGACCTCTGGGCGACCACTATCATCATACTCCGCGCCTTTTCCCAACTAAGTTGGGGTCGGCTTTCAGTCTAACTACGATACGGCCGAACTTCGATAGTTTACGTGAAGCGACTGCCATCTGACCTCCACATTCCAAGTAGGCGACCACTAGTACGTATAAATAAGTTTTGTACAGACAGGCAAAAAGTATCAACATTAACTTTCATATCCCTTTTTATGTCACCACAACATTACTTGCTGAGTACTAGTATAGCATTATGTTATTGTGCTGAGGCGCTCTCCACCAACTAAGATTTTAGTAAGCGTGTTTCCTCATAAGGAAAACCAAATATGTAGGCATAAGAAAATGCATTTATACATTGTGAGTACACAATCATCAGTAATTCTTAAGCAGGACAAATACAAATGTCTTAATTAATTCTCTAGGTTATCTAAATATAGAAATTGCTTGAATACACTCTGTATAAACAACAATTACTGAATGTATATTTAAGTGCGTTACTGAAACAGTAAAACAACAATGACACTGTTTTTATTATAACTAGAATTTGGCAAACAAGTACCTACCTAATAACACCATTGGTTTCACATGTGCATTGCCATCACTATTCAACGTCTTTCACAAAAGCTTTAGTCATCCTACCCACAAGAAGAAATAATCGCAACTACATTCGTTACTGAAAACCTACTCCTAAATCTGCTGAAAAGTACCTACTTTTAGACATACGTATAATAGCGTTTCCCCGCGGCATCGCTCGAGTTGGTCATTTTTTTTTCTTCGCGAATAGTTTTTTTTTCTGGATGTAAGGTACGCTTTACTGCCGCCCTTTAACTAGAAAGCCGTTAAGCCCAACAAGTTGTTTAAAGGTTAACGGCTTTTTAGTTAGAGGACATTTCATAATGTCAATACGCGCTTACTGCCCGCCGTCGGCTTTTTCATATTGTGCTGATGAAGCCGTGACGGTATAGTGTGTGATGAGCTTTACTTTCGCATATTAGTGTAAATGTAGTATGACCATTTTGCCTGGTGTCATACACAGCTTTAATAAATGATCTCGTCTTCTCTTCGAATGATGAGTCTTCACCTATTGGACTAATCAATAGGCAAATCATAAACGGTTTGAGTTAGGAGACATATATGACATTGGGTTGCAGAAATGACATTGGATTGCAGATACGACATAGTTGGAAGAAAACTTTTCCTAAATACAGTCAGGACCAAAGATATCTATTCACCATAACCTTCAAAAAATATGTTAGAGTACTAATATTTCAAAACTATCTAGACCAAATATATCTATGCAAGACGGACGCCCTAAAATATGAGTATGTGGGAATATTCCATAAATATCTAGTCAATCACTTTCTTTTAAAATGTATACACATTTAATATGTTAAATGTTCGATGTGAATTGAAGTCAGATCGTTGTTGTTTTACTGAACTGTCGTGAGGTAATTAATTTTATTTTCCTGAATATTGCTTAAAACAGTATTGATTACTGTTTTATGTAATATTCAGGAAAATAAAATTATTACTATTGGAAGTTACTAGTATTAAAACTAGGTAATCTTTCATTGTGTGTATGAAAAAAAGCTCATATTTCACTATCTTCTGATATTTTTGATCATTGGTTTAGGCATACATATGTATTAGGATCTCTGCAATATGTGCAATGTACACATATTTATGCCATGCGAGTGCACACATATTATGGGTAAAATTATTGTTAGACATTCTTAATCTTTGGTTTGAAAACAGATATGTAGGACCACTGCAAATGTATATTATATTTATGGTCCTGACTGTATCTAACAGAAAGTTGTAACAATCATCTACATATCTATCTACATCCATACAAATAAATAAAATTGAAGTGTCTGTTTGTAATGTCATAATAACAGCTTTTAACTAAATGCATCTAAATGTTTACACAGTACTTATACCAAAAACCCAATTTAAATTTTTTTGTCTGTCTGTCGGTCTGTCTGTCTGTCCGTATGTTCTCCGGTTTCCACCGACCGACCGATTTTCAAGGGACTTTTACTGGCAGATAGTTTTAGGCAAAAAGAATTAGGGTTTCTCGCAAAAAATATAAAAGTGTACACGCGAGAGAAGCCGCACGGAGCACAGCTAGTTTATAAATAAAAAACAATTGCCGAATGTACGTAAGCGAATCACTTCAAAACGGCTGCATTGTTAGACGAAATTTCATTGTGTTGATTCCTAGATGTTTTATAATGAAAATTGAACCCGGTAGGTGGGGCTGCAAAAGGGCTCTAGGATTATTATTTCATTTCTTTAAGACAATTATTTTTATTAATATTTTTTTGTTTTTGGCTAAGTTTTACTATTATTTTTTATTTTGATTTCAGCATATTTGTTGATATCACTTTTTCCACCAAAAAGAAAATCCATAAGTAATTGATTGATTTATGTTTGAATGTTTGAACAGGATAATGTCTATTTGGTCCGCTAGTTTAAAATATGTTATAGATTTTTTTAAATTAAATAGTAATTATTGCCAGTAAGTACATAATGCAACCAATTTAAAATAAAGAGATAATTGTAGGTTTGAGACCGACCTAATTATGCAAATGAGAACCTGCTCATAACACAAGTATTTAACTAAGTTGAAGGGGTTAAAAAGATTACTAATAACTCCTAATAACTCCACACAAATAGTAGTGTAAAACATTATTATGTAAAATATTGTGATTATCTGTATTGGTATCAGTATTGGTGTAGGGCTCTTTTCCGCATTTAGACTCATAGATGATTGATTATCTGTATTGCACAATGTTAATGTATAAATCAGACATATCTATGGTTGAATTCTAACTAATATTATAAATGCCAGTGCAATTTGTTTATTTGTTACATTATCACATTGTAATTGATGTTGTTTCAATACATGTTGTCTGGTACAGAAAAATAAATAGAGTATCTATGGTAAAAAAAAGGTACTGGTCCATGGTGATAGAGAAATTACTTTAACACAAGAGAAGCCGCTGACAACATTTAGTTAAACAAAAACTGAAGGAAGCATTGAAAATTGTACAAGCCAGCTGAACTGCCTTTAAACACACTTTTATTCGCTTCACTAGTAACTAGCTATGTAAACAAATTTTGGAAGTATATTTTACCTGATTCTGATTGTCATACCATTATATTAATACCTGAAGAGAATTCTTTGTACCCCTTTATATGAAAAAATTATATATAGCAGAAATGCAGAAAGCTAAAATTTTTAAACAATATGTCTTATAACTTAAAAAATTACATGAAATCGACTTAATGAAATCACACACGTCCAGTATACGCGTTGACCTGTCACGGTAAGTAAGTCTATACAATGACAGCTCAAGTTATACTGGCCTATGAAAAAACCATGGTTGAAATTCGACCGCCAGGCAATCTCTAGTTGAAATGAAATTTTGTATTTCTGTATAGTTAGTATGACAATACTATAATTTGCTACCTTAGAGCTAATCTGATGATGTAGCCAAGAGGTGTATGGTGGAACCCTTCAGTGGCTACTAGTAAATACCTCGACTTTGGACTATGGATATGATTCATTTTGACAAGTCTAACAGATTGGGTTTGGTAACAACAGTCTAGAGATGGTGAATAGTGGAACTATATTTTGCTTTTTAATTCGGTTCGCTATTCAAGCATGTGTTTTTACTAAACTATAATTATTATGTGAAGCATCCTTGTTCTCACCAGAGTGTGCTCTTCTAGGGGTGCTTAATTATTTACCCAAGTGACTATAAGAATTCACAAGGTCAGCAATGCATATATCATAAGGTTACAATAAACTGTAATTCCGATCCATCGTA
Organism: Callimorpha dominula; assembly: GCA_949752705.1. Taxonomy (NCBI): domain Eukaryota; kingdom Metazoa; phylum Arthropoda; class Insecta; order Lepidoptera; family Erebidae; genus Callimorpha; species Callimorpha dominula. Next base: position 5,892,997 of record OX457012.1, on the reverse strand, counting down.
CCGGTTTATACTATCTTAGTCTTAAATTAACTTCATAATTTAACCCTGTAAGGTTTATTGACTGTTCAGATATAAAGTTATTACCCTTAAATACAAAACAATATAAAAGTCATTTAATGATGCAACAATATGAAATAAATACTCATTGTCTGATAACAAATAACAAAGTTAGCAATGCAGTTGTTATGTTTTTTATAATAAACCATTTCAAGTAAATATCTATATTTACAGCTGCATGTATAAGTTTGTCAACCAATATGAGCATAATGACTTTGTTTCTTTGTCTTTATGAAACAAAACATTTATAGTTAAAAATAAGACTCCTTCTATTTATTTGAATTGTTGAACAAGTAAAGTAAAATTAAATATTTAAAACTTTAGAGACTGTCAGTTTCTTTTCACAATATATGGACAGATATTTTTTTAACAGCACAGGTCATTGACTTTTATATTATCAAAGGAACTTGACCAAAAGTGGTCTAGCAATCATGGTCATTGTCCATTAGAGAGGTAATGCCTGGAAAAGGTATTGAATTATGAAAACTCACTTGTAGTGGTCAATCTTTCATTGAAATTTTAGTAAAGAATATATTATTACCTTTTGTGAAATACTACTTCAACCCAATGATTAAGTCAATTACAAAGCATAGAAATTTAACAACAAGAGGATCCCTCTTTAATATTAATTTTCCATAAATGGAAATTTTAAAGCTCAATGTAAAAGAATAATAATGGATTAACACCATAGACAAGTCATTTAGTAAATTTAATACTTAATATTTAAGCCACAAGTCTAAGAACTCAGGTTAAATGTATGCCATTATTTCTAAATGAAAATTGGTATTTAAACAGAGACCTACATGGAGTGCAAAGGTTCTACTTGTGTAACTATGTAAAACATAAATATGAATGTTTGGTAAAGAATGACTGAGACTGATAACTAACAGTGTATATACTTGCTATTCTCTTTATAATTATGTATTTTGTAATTATCATATATAGTTACTTACTCGTTTTTTTTTTCATAAAAAAAAATCGTTTAAAATACCCGTCATAAAATTAAATGCATATAAATTAGGATTAGTATACATTTCTAGTGTATCACACGACATTTCAAAACATATACGTAAACAACGCAATCTGATAATTTCACGGTCAAGAATAGCAATAAAAAAAATAAACATCGAAGCGGTGTAGATGAAACAAAGACTGCCCGTGACACTTCGACAGAAAAAAAATCAATGTTGGGCGAAGGTAAACCTCGTATAATTATTGTTCCACGTTAATGCCAAATTACCGATGATGTTCAAAGAGCTATAACACATCATTGCGTAAGATACATCCCGTAGAAATAAAGCGCAAATTCTTGACGTAAGAAATAAACATACGCGATTCTTACCTAGAACAAATTCCCAGGTATCACAGCCCAGGGAGCGTTCAGGGACGATTTCCAAATCCAACATCGTGCACAAAACACTAAACACAAACTAAACTAAGTAACTTTCACTTTAAAAAAACCTTTTAAACGCTAAAATTCGCTATTACGCTGCCTTTTCTTTGTTTGCCAACTTTAGTTTTCAACCATTTTGTATTTGTCAGAGGAACTGTCATTACAAACAGCTGATTGTATTTTACCAGGGCTGAACTGAAAGTATTATTTTTTTTGTTGCGTCATACGTTAATCACCTATCGCCTCACCCGCCCCATTAGGCGATATCACAGATAATACAGTATTCTATTGTATAATTCACTATAATAACTATTTTCTATTATCTCATAGCACCGGCTGATTAACAGATGCCTAGATTCATGCAACAAAATTGGTCTGAACATTTGCTCATATATTTATGCATATATGAATAATAAATAATCCTGAATTCATCAAGTACATTATTATATACTGAAAAGTAATGAATGGGAAACCTAATGTCAATAGTTATTAGAATTGCTTTAATGTTTTGATTATAATTTACATTATTAGGTTGCCACATTTTATTTGTTATTTCGTGACCAGACTATCTGCCTGTATATGCATATAGATGAGCACATAGTCTTACTTGGCTCTTAAGTCTCCCTGTCTTGGTATAAAGTTTTGGCAGAAAAAGACATACTTACACATAAAACATAAATAACACTAGGACCAGGGCCTAAGGTTGAAAGTAAAGCTAAGTTATCCTCATCCAACAAAATATTGTTTGGTTTTAGGTAAATGTGTAAATACTACGTTTACTCCAAGAACTATTGTTTACATATATTCAAAATGTTTTTTTTTTACTTTGAAAAACTTGAATACAGCCCTGACTTAACCGAATGACGCACGCGTACACCAACCATGACAGAAGAAATAACATTGTAGAGACTGTTTTATATGCATCTCTGTTTGACTACGGTGTATCGCTATTCGCTGTCTCTTTTCTATCAACAGTTCTCATGCCCTCTCTTTTTACCTTCACGGAGAGCAATGTTTTTGTCTCGTTCGATTAGACTTGTTATTGATAATTGGTTAGAAAATGTGACTTATTCATAGCAGAATTTTCGATGTTCATAAAATGGCCTGCGAGTGTGGTCTTCTTTATATACTAAATAAAACGAGCAAGGTATACGACATCATTGCAATTGCGATAAACACATAGTATAATTTTTTGGCTGTGGTACATGCGTCCCTGAATCACTGTTCCTAGGACGACCTAGACAGCTCGTCTAGATCTAAAATAACATTCTAGAACTAAATTAATATCCATTTGTCGATGTTACTGATATATTGTCCGCAGAGACAAAGCTTTCGCTTAGTTTCCCGCCATTCTCAAATAACCTTGAAGCGATCTCAACGCCCACTTGCCTACGTATTCTACGTAATGTTATTGTGTAATAACATGTTTATTTACATCGAAATAGAATTTACGTATTTTGCAGAAAACGCGTCAAGGGACTTTGGACTAAACCCTCACTACCTATTCCCTAATTTTCAGTACCTATATTTTGTAGTTAACTTCTCTTGACCTAGGTTGGTTCATTTTAAACAGGATACTGATTAAATAGATAATAGTTCCCCTCTTCAAAATAAGGGCTTAATAGTAGGTACATACCTACTTACACGTTAGAGACCATGTTTGCCTAAATATCTTCATAAGAAATACTTACCTAAACATAATCTATGGAATTCTATGGAGTTCTTTAGTTTACTACTGGTTCCTAAAAAACAGTCATACTTAGTTTAGGAACCAGATTTCAATAAGCAAAAAAAAAAAAAATTAAATAAAAAAAAAAAAATTGTGGTATACTGTGCGGACATCGGCGCAACGGCTCTGACTACCCGTAATACAGGTTCATTCCTAGTTTGGAAGTGAGTGTCTGTCGTGCCGTTGACTGCGAATGGACATGAAATTTTATGGTATTAAGTAATAATATGTGGTTTTTTTGTAATGCACTTTTTAATGAATAAAGATTTTATTTATTTATATTATTATTTATTAAAGGCAATAATTATCTCTTTTAATCTTTGAAATCTAAGTATAATACCTCTACCTACATTAAAACTGAAGAGCTATTATCTATTTGAAGTAAGATTTATTACTCTTATTTCTCTTACTATTATTTCTGGAGATAACCAGCCCCGACCACCGGCACCCGTTCACAAGCATGACGCACACGCCAGCTATCGTACAGATCAACCATATTACAGGGAACCGAACGACCCGTCACATACCTACGCCACCATCTCGGCAGGATTTCTAGGCGAGCATGACATACTCAGAACTGCCAAGCAACATAGGAAATTTAACTCAATGTGACTACACACTTCTCACATGAACAATTTAATATTTTCTAAACGCTTTCTAATCACTTAAACGCATATAATAAACACTATTCTTTGCAGCGTAGTGTAACTGATAAGCACCTTTGTAGATACAGCATTCACTTCTCTATTCAAAGCTATCTTTGCGCGTAAAAATCACGACATGAATAAAATAGATGCAACGGTGCTTTTGTATAATATTGAAAGCAGCAGCAGGCTGGGTTGATCGTTTAGATGACTCAGCTGTTTGCGCCAGTGTCAATAATACGTAGTTCCAGTAAGTTCAAACTGAGTAATTAAGGTTGAGTGCGGTGTTGCAGTGCAGCGATAAGTCAATCAGTGAGTTCTTTTTTTCCCCTTAAATATTTGAAAAAATATACAGTTAGAGACCTTTCTCAAAATAGAGAAACTTCGTCGATTAAACAGTCAGAAGGAAATTCAAAGTTATACATTTTTAAGAGACTTCAAAAAAATGTTCTATGTTCAGCTGTATGTATTTGTTACCGATTTAAAAAAAAAAGAAGGAGGTTCTAAGTTCGGCTGTAAGATTTTTTTATGTATGTTCACCAATATTTCCGTCATCTATAGACCGATTTCAAAAAATATTTTTTGGTTGAAAGTGTATGTATCTAATGATGGTGTCTGAGGGAAATCCTTCGAAATTGAGGACAGATGTAGTGTGTTTGTTGATTTTTCTTGAGATTAAGCAACATTGACGTTTAAAGTGACGACGACGGTTATTGTTACTAACCTACTTAAAAAAGGAGGAGGTTTTACGTTCGCCTGTTTTTTGATAAAAATTAATAAAAATAAGAGTTTATACATAATTACAAAAAATGCTTTGCGGTTGAAAAGTTGACTTCGTCGTAAATCAATGTGCGAGAGAGTATTTTTAGAACCGCATACTTAAATTTGATATTCGAAAACAACTGGCAAACATCTTCGACAATTTATTGCCGAGATGGACTACTATCTATATACAAGTTTTTTTGCTAACGGAACCCTCGGTGCGCGAGTCAGACTCGCACTTGTCCGTTTTTTTTATAACTTATACAATAAGTGCAGGAACTTTCTAGATAAACTAAAAATCTTACCAGCACCTTACCTAATTAAACTATCAGGCTTATTAAACTAAAGTTAATATAATCTAACTAACTGCAGCTCGGTACTTTACATTACAGAAAGTAATGTTCTAAATACCGTATCTACAAAGTACGTACGTACCTTACAAAATAGAAAAATAAATACTTCTAAAAAAGTTAAGCAGACTTCAAAAACCACTAAGAAAGGGCACTGAAAAGTGAAAAATAAATGATTTCAAACTTAATTGAAAAGACTACATAAATGTGACACTTGCCAGATCACACAGTAGGTAATGACGAGTTACAATCGGATCACCAATCGGTACTCGTCGTTCTGCAGCAGCTGCCGACGCGGAGAGTCCCTCCCACACAGATTGGACTATGTTTTCAGACACGCTGGAGACTACCACACCTTCTCAGCCAGTCAGCTCCGAGGCCGAAGTAGTGAGGCTTACGGACAGCATTAGAGGAGCTCATTCCACAGCCAGCGTTAGCAGTAGGAAGTTCCTCTGGAACCGTACCGTATTTAGGAGGATGGATGTGAATGTGTGATGGGTGACGATGAGCACTCTCTCGCCAGCGAGGGGTGCAGAGGGCTTAAAAGAGTCACGTACACGCTATGGTAGAACAACAATGATTGTATTGTGGCGACTTCCACATACAGCAAAAAGAAACATCTACTACCTACTAATCCTGCATCACGCTATGAGAGTTCTCGCGCCGATTAGTATATATACAACTTCCCAACATCAACCGTCGGGCCGCTACCGCGGGGAACCCTTACAGTGGTGACCCCGACGTGATTGGAAGCAGGCTTCATGGACCAGATCAGCAGCATCATCATCGCCATCATCGTATACACTCCTACAACAATGAACGGTAATCAAGTCTCAGCCAGCCAGCACCCTCGGCCTCATCATGGATACCACAAGCCTGCAGCGTCCGCTCCAGCCTGGTTACCCCAGGCATGATCACCTCGCCTGGTCGGAGGATCCTCCCTTTGTGTTGAAGGAACATGACACCCGTTCCTCCACAGTATAATAGAACTTAATTTTTTTTTATACTTATGGGAATAAAATTAGTTACCCCAACTTGCAGCTATGATCAGTAGCTGTGGGTCGTTAGTCATTTAGTTAATTTTACGAAATGTAATGCAAGTTACTTGAAGAGCGTCAATAGGTTTGAGAAAGTGTGATTTTTATATATTTTCCTTTTTCTGTGCTATAAGACGTTGCTTCGTACCAAATTTCAAGATTCTGAGTTCACGGGAAGTACCCTGTAGGTTTTGATTCCCTTGCGAGTGTCGAAAATTTCCGGAAATTTGCGGCATAAACGGCTGTATCTTTTGATTGCGTTGGCTTAGAAGTTTGATTTTTTCACAGCTCTAAGGGACAGTAGACCTGAGTATTTGATATAAACTTCAGCTTGATACCTCTTCGCGTTCCTGAGAAAAAGGGTCTTGACAGACAGACAGACCTTCGGACGGACGGATAACAAAGTGATCCTATAAGGGTTCCGTTTTTTCCTTTTGAGGTACGGAACCCTAAAAAACACAAAAAGAAATCAAATGACAAGCTTTGGGCTAAATGCATCAAATGCATAGTCTATTTATTTGTTTGTATAACTATGATTATTATAAAAATGTAAATACAGGCGTATTTAAAAGGTCAATCAATTGTATTTACAATGATGTAAAATATATTTTTTTAGACATATGCATGAAAAGGGGCTAGTGGTCATAAGTGGTAACCGAGTAGGTTAGCATATTACAAAGTTATGTAATACTAGCCAAGTCAGTCTAGGATGGGTGACCATTCTTAACACATTGAGACCCCTCCGTGCCTCGGAGAACACGTCATCGTCGGTCCCAGGTGCCATACAAACATCTGTGGCAGTCTTTACAGGTAGTTGGAGCCCTAAAAAGTTCGACAACTTGGACTAACTATAGAACTTCGATATCGCCTAGTAACTACGGTTGTGGAGGTCTGATGGCAGTCGCTTCACGTAAAATACCGAAGTTCGGTCATATCGTAGTTAGACTGAAAGCCGACCCCAACTTAGAAGGGAAAAGGCGCGGAGGATGATGACTTCTAGTTTTCATTGAAGTGAAATCTAATAAAAACTTACGTTGATATTTGAATTTAGAATTCACGATAATTTCGAAGTTAAAGGATAAATCACTAAAAATTAAAAAAAAAAAATGCTGCAAGTACTGACAAAATTCCTAAATCTACCAAACAATACTCAATATATTTTAAAGTTAATTGATAGGGCTAAATCTACTGAAAAAGTAGACATCTAATCTGGTCATGCTATCAAGCTTCCTATGTATGTAAAACCGAATGCGTTTAAAAAGTGTGTCTAGAGTGTTGTTTTGATTATATACATGTCTAGATGACATATTCGACCGCATAGAACGGCGCTAAAAAAGACGACAATATTTCGTAGAGTCGCGTGTTATCGTGTATTGTCATTTGAATCTGTAACGACTAATGGGCGACGAGCTTACCGAAAACAATTAATCATGCCGGTTTGTGCTATTAAATTGTGTCGAAACTATCCTGGAAAAACTTATAACAACACTAAGATTACTTTTCATCGGTAAGTTTTGTCTTAATTTACATTATTTTCTTAGAAAATACGAATAAATATTTCAATATTTGTATTTATGACAGATTGGCTGGTGTTGTCAGTTTATTACGGGGTAATTTTACAAAACTATGGGTAATCGTAAAACGATGATGCTGTTGACTTATTAGTATTTATTTCTTACATAAAAATGCCCGAGTGGGTTTAGTATTAAGTCACTATTTTAGCTTTTTTAAAACATTTTATAAATTCATAAAATCCACACACTAGTTTATTTTACCAAAATTTTGACATAGCTTATTAATCTCATCTTATGTTCTACAGTGTTTGGTGTTATCGGCGTTGGTCAGTAAATAAAGAGCCGGAAACCATCTTGCAAGATTTTTCAGATTTAGAATCAATATTTGACTCTCCAGGCAAAGCTAAATTACGCTATGCATTCCGCCGAAAGATAATACTAGAACGCAAACATGTATACGGAAGTCGCCACAAACTCTTACATTTTTTATCACTTTTTGTAATTTGAATTAAGCCGGTCATTTTTCGTTTCGAGCGGATGAAGAAAATTAACACATACTACCGATATTTAAAAACACTTTTTATTTTCTATTATGTTTTTGTTGATTAATACGTTTTGTAATAAATTAATTTTCTTTTAAATCATTATTTTATATACCATTCATTGCTATGCCGATGATAGTACGAGTGATGCCTTGTATACCGGCCGCGCTAACATTTCTTGGGAAAACGTCACTGAGAGTCGATCCAAACTTGTGTCTGAAATCGAAGCCTCCTTACAAAGAGTTTCCGATTGGGGTCGACTTAATCTAGTCCAATTTAACCCAACGCAGACACAGGTTTGCGCGTTCACCGCTAAAAAGATACCGTTTGTCTTATCACCTCGCTTTGAGAGCACTTCCCTGACTGCCACAGCCAGCATCGGAATCTTAGGCGTTGATATATCGAGCGAAGTCCAGTTCCGCGGTCACTTGGAGGGTAAGGCCAAATTAGCCTCGAAGAAGCTTGGTGTGCTCATCAGATCGAGACAGTATTTCACCCCGGCCCACCGCCTACAACTTTATAAGGCGCAGGTTCGGCCGCATATGGAATACTGTTCTCATATCTATGCAGGAGCACCCCAGTACCAGCTTCTCTCTCTTGACCGCATTCAACGGAGAGCGACTCGAATCATCGATTGCCAGGACATTTCAGATCGGCTTGACCCCTTGGCGTTGCGTAGAGATGAAGCCTCACTCTGCATTCTCTATCGCATGTATCATGGGGAGTGCTCCGAGGAATTGTTCGGACTTATACCGGCCGCAACGTTTCGCCATCGTTCAACGCGACAAAACTTTCATCGTTTGGCAATCCACCAATGTGCTGTTTTCCAGAATTTTTTTGCCTCGCACAACCAATCTCTGGAACAAATTGTCGCCTGCGGTATTTCCGGACCGATACGACCTTCAAACCTTCAAGAAAAGAGCGTACTCCTATTTCAAAGGCCGTCAACGCGCTTGTGACTCTTGAGTTGCAGGTGTCCATGGGCGACTGTAGTCACTTACCATCAGGTGACACGTCTGCTCATTTGCCCCTTATAATATAAAAAAAAAAAAAAACAAGGTAAATAAATAATTTAGAGCAGGCATCCCTAAACACGCACACAATGACAATTTGTTGACAATAACTACACGAGCGTACTCACACTTAGTGAGTAATCGTATCCCATTTTCTGTGCACTATTTGTTTGAGTTACTCTATCTAAACAGGTATATAATCAAAGGTTGTATGTTTTTTAAAGTAAGGAGTTTCTTCGTTCTGTCAGTAGTTTGGGCTGTGACGTACACTAAATATTCGTGATTCGCATCGAGCGTAATCATCAGTAAATGGAAGCTTCAACTGTTAAGCATCTAAATACCCAGTAGAGTACTAAACTTTGAACTTCCTTGTTGTTTGTGGTGGAGAATGGTCACCCATCCTAGACTGACTTGGCTAGCATTACATGACTTTGTAATGTGCTAGCCTACTCTGTTACCACTTAGCCACGAGCCCTCAATCAAGAAAGAAAGAAAGAAAAAAGAAAGATTGTTATGTGATTTAAATAAAGTAAATTTACTATCCAGTGTCCGGCCGGATACTTGCTCACTATCCGGTGTCCGGCTTCCGGCCGATGCCTAAAAATCAGTTTTTAAAATTTTTGTCGGTCTGTTTGTTCCGGCTAATCTCCTTAATGGGTGGACCGATTTCCACGGAACTTTCTATTCCAAATACAGGCTAACATACGGCTAGCCGCTTTTTATAATAGGTCTTTACCTATAAAATTGCCGTTCTGTGTTTCAAATAAACCTTTTTTTTTGGCTAAGAATTCTAATTTCAAATTATTTTATTTAGAAAATATGGATTTCTTTTTTCAAAAGTAGTCGTTTGTTTATTGATTAGTGTTTTGTTTTCATCGCATTTGAATATTTTTCGTCATCATGAATACATTTATAATTCGAGTAATTATGGGATATGAGTACCGTCATCGCGGCACAAGTGGCACGCAACATCAACGACGTTTATGGCACTACAAACCAACGCACCGCCTGTTATTGGTTTGCCCGCTTAATGAGCACATGTCCAACCAGCTTTGGTTGATTGACCAAAGCTGGTTGGAGATGTGCGAGGTCGCGTGACCTCGTACTGCACATCAGACGGTCTCCAAGTTGCAAGAGCTGGGGTTGGAAGCTCTCCATCATCCGCCGTACTCGCCAGACCTTGCGCCTACATACTTCTACTTTTTCCAAAATTTGGTAAACTTCTTAGCGGAAAAAAATTCGATACCCGAGAGGTAGTACAAAGTGCCTTTCAAGAATTTTTTGCGTCCCGTGACGTCCAGCTGATTTCTTAAAGATGGGCATCAATAAACTGCCACTGCGTTAACAAAAATGCATCGATTGCATTAGTGATTAGTTTGATTAATAGAAATAAAAAGTATAGAAAACAAATCGTTTCTTGTTTTCATATAAAACGGCAATTTCATAGGTAAAGTCCTAATATTATTTCTACGGTTGGCGCACCGCTTTTTATTGAAATGTACCTTTGGCGGTAGCGAGGGTACCTTCTTTTTTTTACTAGCGTTATGCGTTGTAGTGAAAAAAGCATGTTCACAAAAATCGCTAGTTTCTTATGTGACTTGAAACTAGTTATTCAGTAATGTGTTACCTAACTAGCCATTGTTATGGTAGCTAGTGGCGTGAAATAACGTCCACACTTCTAGTCAATGTTTTCGATCATCTATAAAAAACATCATATTATTATAGGCAAGAGAGTAGATTAGTGCTCAAAATATACGACAGAATAGTAATATAGGAGGAAAATATGAATATAAAAAAAAATGACTAAAATTTTATAACTCTTATTTTTATTTTTTGACGTGACAACGTCTTATAATTCGATCGAGCCGGCTGCACGCATAAAAAAACATGACTCATGCGGCGTCACCTCGCTCTGATTCGTTCCGTAAAATGCAACCATTCCATCAGTATTTTCTTATGACGTTGTCACTTTCAATTATCGTCAGTAAACCGACTTTACAGACAACCGATTTTTTAAAGGAAAAAAATCAAAATCCCAATATTTTCTTTCTAATCTTTGCAAATATAATTCAATCCAAAATATAATTTTATTTAATCGCTTTCATTGTATTCTGTTGCGTTGTTGATTTAAAACTTGTGAAGCTTTAGAAAAGTGTCTTTCGGATTATACCACTAAAGTTAATTATTTATACTCAATTTTGTACAATTTCGGGAATTGCTGTTTATAATCAGCCCATACTTATTCTTATATATACATGACTCTTATATATATATATATATATATATACGACATTAATTATTTATTGATTGAAATTATAAATAAAGTTGATGTTTGTATCACGTGTTCCTGGCTTAAAAATTCTGCGCTTGCGATGAGACGATTGGCAGGGGTTATAAATGTATAAGATGTTTATTCGATGTGTTGAATAAAATACATCGATATATCGTAATATGTCTACTGAACCGATGTATCGAATTAATTCAATACATCGGATGGAAAATATCAATGTTTTCGATGCTTCGATGTATATCGAAAACCCTATCAATGTCATGTTGCCTTGCCAGTGCTGTCAAAAGTCAGTGAGTGGGAGAGTAGCACCACACGCGTATAATGAAAATTAAATAAATTCTTGTAACGCTTTCGTAGTTTGCTCACAAATATTTAACTATGACCGAAAAAAAAATGTTAGACAAAGTGTTGCTACGACGTAGGTTTTGTAAAAAAATTGCTGCAGTGGTTATTCCGCTCATATTATCGTTCTACGTACTAAGTCTTTTATTCGGTGATTGGAATACTCCTAGACTGATGAGTTTAACTGATCTCAATCGATGCCCTGCTTGCTACGGTATATCTGTATGCCCAGAATTATATTCTAATCAGATTAGGCTGGATGTTAGTGATAGGTGGACTGGTTTATTTAACGCAAAAAATATTTATCACGGCGTTACGAAGTTTAACCGTCGTGTTATTTTAAAAAAATTAGCTCACGATTGGGAGCTGAATGACTTTGATGTGAAGATGTGCAAGACCTTTGACCTACAAGAAAATTGTAAGCCTATACAATTGATGAACGTGTCTAATCTTGAAAAGGAGTTGATTCAATCTGTTCAGTATAATTTTACGTTTCCGGAAAGTAAACCTCGGAAAGGGCTGATTATGTGCCCTTACGCACACAGTTTGTATGATCTGGTACTTCCTATTCTGGGCAAGAAAAAGCATCAAATTGATATGCTTTATGTATGGACTATGTTGAATATAAATCCAGAACCTATAATCTTACAGGTATTTTATTATTGTATGTTTCTAATTCTACACAAGGCCAGAGCTAAAACTTAAATATTATTGTTTTAGCTATTTACTATTATTAAGATAAACAAAATATATCATGCATTAGTAGTAAACCTTGACTTGAGTTTTTTTTCTTGTTCATTTTTTCTCCTTTCATATTAAATTTCTCTCACATATCACATGTTTATAATTATCAGTGTTCTCTATATTTTTGTTTTATTATTATTTTGGTCTTAATAATATCATAAAACACTAATTAAAAAAGAGGTACCACATTATATATGTTATGCTATTATTGGTAAATGCTCCATAACATGATACATCTTTGTTGAAGTTAATTAAATGAATAAAGCACTATAGAGTATATTAAGTTTTCCCTCAATAAAATTATAACAAGAGATTCCTTACAACTCATATTTTAACAAAGTTTAATATTTTCCAGTTATTAAAGAAATCAGCTGGTTGGCCATTACCATCCTATGGTGGTGTTTGCGGTAGACTTGAGGTGGTAGCTCATGAGGGTGTATCGTTATCAACACTTACCCATTTAACTTTTCGTAAAAAGCTAATATATGCTCAGAAAATACTCGAAGCTGCAATGGATTTTACATATAAACATGATAGGTTAGTAGTTCTTAGATTACTGATTTTTTAATGATGCTATTTATCAACAATACTTTTGATTACAATTATTATATTTATGCCCCACTGGATATAGTCCCAAATTACTGCTAGCGTTATGTATTTCATTTTTGTATTCTTAATTATGTATTTTGCTTAAAATAAGGAAAGAGCTCTCTTGACAGTGGCGCAACTATACCATCTGAGGCCTGTGGCAAATTCATTGGATGGGGCACAACTTCACTCTCGGTGCCTCGCGTGCTTAAAGCCTTTAGGTCGGGGCCGGGGGCCTCCTAGGGCCATGGGCCTGTGGCATTTTGCCCGCTCTGCAACCATATTGTTACGCCACTGTCTCTTGAGTATGTTAAGAATAGAAGTAGCAATGGCAACACTGCATAAAGTGCTGCTTAATTTAAATTTCCGGTCAGGCATTGTGCCCAGAGACTGTAGAAGTGCAAAAAAGAACAAACAACAATCATTGTCATTGTTTACTTCCTAATAAATTAGCCTCTTTTACAGCCTACTTGTTAACTGTTTCCAGTGTTGTTGTGGCAATACTTATTATTGTCATTGTACACATTGAAAATTCTCAGAAGTTCAGACTGTTTAAAACATGCAGTGCAGGGGTGCATAACATGCATGCACAAATTAAGCTTTATGTAATACACCCTGTATATTTGAAAAAGGAACACTTACTTAAATCACTGAAAGAGCATGACTCTAGCATGCAGCTACAATAAAAAAATAAAAAAACACTATCAGTTTACAAGTTATGACCATTTGAATTTCCAAGTATTTTTGCCTCTGTTTTTCATAAAAAGAAGTGGAATGTGTAAAGTTAAAGATTGTAATTGTTTTTATTTTATTGTTATTCTAATCGCATGCTGGAGTCATACCCTTTCAAAGATTTAAGTAAGTGTTCCTTTTTCAAATACACCCTGTATAATAAAATTTTTGATTGACATAGATAATTTGAAGGTAGAAAAATAAGTTTCTTAATCATCCAACTACATGTATAAAAAAAACATGTGAGGTGTCTTTGGGACACCCGGTTCGAATTAAGTTCCTTTGGTTAAATATAAATATATTTAATAGATTGAATAAATTGTATAAAAAAATAGTAAATATTGTAAAAACAAGAAATCAAAATTGCGCCATTTCTGAAAGTTGTCCGAACTAATAGTATATGGATAATTAGTATACAACCAACATCAAGTTACAGTAGTATCGCACAGAATCTACAGATGGCGTAAATAAAAAAAAAACAACTCACGGTCAGCATTTTTTGTTGCGCTAACAATTTTTGCTGTCGAGCGTCTGAAGTGTAACGTGCGATAATAAACTTCGTTCCATAAAAAAATTACAGGTATCATACTACATATCTGGTGCTTTTGCCGTCATATATTAAAAAAAAAACTTTATATTTCCTCCAGACATGAGGTTAAATATTTGTAATATTTTTATCAGAATATGTATATTCTAATATTAACAACAATAATTGTCTAACTCATGGTTAACTGTTTACAGGTTCCGTTTCTACCTAATGGATTGGTCACTGGACAACATAGTCGCCAACGAAGCAGATGACATCACCTTTGTTGACCTAGAGGATGTAATCATTTTAGATAAACATGTATCACCCGGGACAGACCTCCCTGACTGGTACAAACGGTTCAAGCATGAAACCTTAGAACCAGGGTTCACATTCTCCATAGATAATATGTGCACACACCATCTTAGTGATCATAATTTATGGGCGGCCTGCTACATTTTAGCTGGGGATGAAGATCCGTTTTTATACCCTATACCTAAAACAGTTAGCAGTCTTCGACCTAATTTTGACAAACTGTTGATGGAGTGCTTGAATGGTGACGATAGGTTTAAAACAGTTACAAATTTGCATCAATTTATAAAAGATATGTTAGTGGATGAAAAAGTTGATGGTTTAGACACTGCTGTTAGCTGATAAAATGCATATTAATGGTATGCATTACCATTGGTAAATAATAAAATCATATTTATTAAATATTTTTAATGGCTAAATAGCTAAGGATATCAGTTATATTCAGCACAATTTTAAACAATATTGGGCTGGATCCAATGAAAGTATAATATAGGTGTAACTTAGACCTGAGAAGATCAAAATATCATTTTTTTTTTCATATCCAATTTAACCAATATATATATTTTTTAATTGTAAGGAGCCAGTCGAACTAAGTCAGTTGTGAAACTCCAATACGTAGATCCTATGAACAAGAACAGGCAACAAACTCCAAGGACATTCAACATGCTTTTTTACAATTTTCTGGTTACATTGCTTATAAGTGTAAATAAAATGTTTTAAAGGTGCATAGGGAATATTAGGTGCAGTTTGGTTTACTTCAAATTAATGATCAATGTTGTAAATACACAACACAAACACCAAACTTTTTTTATTTGAATAATAAGAGTAGCTCTTATGTTCTAAAGTGGCCTGTCAAACTGTGGTAACTAGCTCCGGAGTGAGGAAAACTCAGTGCAATGATTACCTAATTTTAATTTTGACTCTAAAACAAAAAGTTTTAGAGCGAACTTGTAATTATTAATGCAATAAAAATCTGGTAACAAATTGTATAAACATAGTTATTTATAATTTTTTTAAAAGACTACTATTAATGTGGATTGCACATTAGTATGTACTAGTGATGTGCCGGATCTTTAAAAATGTGTATCCGTGGATACGGATACGGATTATTAGTGTCTAGTTGATGTTGAGGACTGAGCTGCTCGTGTTTCTTTTTTTAATTATTTAAATACACATAGATTTAGAGCTTGATCTCGTTATAAAGATAGTCAAATAGTACCTTATAACTAGAGATCGGATAATCGGATGCATATTTACCTAAAGTTATTTTTTGGATAACAAATATCGAAGCGGCTTCTAAGTATATTTTTATTTACGAATGCAGTTGTATTGTCGCGTCGCTACTTGCGCACAAGCAAGTATAATTTGCCGTCTCACTCGCACTCTTACAAAATGTTTACATTTCCTGGGATTTAATAGGCCCGATTTGACACTTGTTACAACGTAATAAGGTTGTTTTTGCTTCGTCTAAAATCACTGACAATAAAAGTAGGGAAAAGCAACCATTACACGTTGTAACAGAGCAAGTGTCATTTGTGTCAAACTGGGGTTTATTACATCTCACGGAGTATAGGTACACTTAAATTTGAATTTCCTGGAATCGCGGGATTCTTTCGATACAAAAGTGCTTTCCATAATAGCCAACATCTCAACTTAAGGTAAATATGCATCCGAATATCCGATCTCTACTTATAACACAATATATTAATATTAGTAACTCACTACTTCAGATATTTAATTTTAACAAAATAAATTAAGAATTTCATAAACGTATTAAAATATAAGTAATAACGTAAAAGATCCGTTCAAGATCCCCCAAAAAGTAACGGGTACGGATCTTTTTTCTGCCTCGGATATCCAGCACATCACTAGTATGTACTATCCTTGTTAAAACTCCAAATATCTGCATATTTTTTTGTATCGGAGCTGGAGGTTGAATGTTTTTATTTTACATAAAAGATGATGTATTAAAATTAAAACGCTTTAAGTATAACACAAATTTTACATTATTAATTATAAAAATACAACACTAAAAGCTTTTGTATACTATATTGACACCGTTACTTACTGGTTTATATTTGGTGACTTCAAATATGCAACTTGATATGGAAGTCAAATTACAGGTATTTTTATGTATGTATATTTTGTATTATATATTTTAACTTTTCGCATTTAGGGGGTTGATTCATATATTTCTTGGTTTTTCTAACCACATTTGTTAATTCAGATTTCAGAGAGTTTTTGTGTCATTTGTACTGAATATACCTTCACATAATATCTTACCTAAATCTATCAGGGACTTGGTAAAAACTGCATATTTAATTTCATCTACTGTAAGGTGAATATTTTCAATCCAGATGCAATCTAAGTTGTGTTGTATCTCTACTACAATGCTCAAGTGGGAATAGATCCGCCTTTAATTTCACGATACTAATGACTTGGTAGGCATCTCTTAATCATAATTACGATTATTTATTTTAAGCGGTGAACATTTCCGGTATAAAGTCTTTATCCGGAACAAGTCTTATCCGACAATTTTTGTGCTCAACGCCCTCGACGGCCTCTTCTACTGTCTGGCGAATCCACGTGTGGTAGTACTGTAGTACCATCGAGATTTCTCCGAGATAGACGAATAATATAAGGACGATATCAAGGAATAGTGGACACCCACATGATGGCAGATTCATTATGTGTAAAACCTTCGTCGGGATCTAGCAGGTTCCTCTATACCATTAGTCATGTACCAGCAGATACGATAGTTTGTGTTTAATCATTTCTTAAAATTTTCTTTTTCATGATGATGGAAATCTTTTGATTTTTATAAGTACTAAAATTGCGTTAGGTATAAACCCTTCTCCAGTTCCTGCGTGAACTACTATATAGGTGTATATGACAAAGGAACACTTACTTAATCACTGAATGAGCAATGTTGTAGCATGCAGTTACAAAAAGAATTAAAGAAAAAACTATCCGTTTACAAGTCATGACTGTTTGAATTTTGTGCGTATTTGTGCAAGGTTCAGGAAGGGTTCCTTATAACGTCTAGCTGGTAATAATTATATTTTTATTTTATTATCTTGGCCCATAACATGTGCGTATTTGTGTAAGGTCACAGAATACATAACTACCAGTATAGAAGGACCTCTTCGCAATACCATTTAAATAAATAGCGACTCTTGTTCCGACACAATAATGTGTAATTCAGATCGCACACCGCTAATTACCAACAGGTTATACTAACCTAAAACTTTCGTTTCTTTATATCGCATAACTCTTATCTGTTCTGATGACGTTTCTTCTGACGTGTCTTCTGTAAGAAGAATTAACCTAAATATTTAATAACCAGTTATGCGCCTATTACTTTACTTTTGTGAACAAATCAAGTTTTAAATAAACCTAGGCTAGGTATTTACTTATAGTACCTACGTAGATGTAACTTATATTAAAGAAAACTGTTTTATTTCACAATCTCTGCATAGACACTAATCTCTAAGAAGATAGGCATTTGGCATGCGTTAGTGTGTACCTTGGAATGAAACTATCTCTTTTAGCTAGGTAGGTATAAGCGAATCAAATCGCGGAACTATTTTTCCTTTTTCAAAATAAAAGTACCCTAAGTTACTTCTTAAAACACCAGCTATATGCCAGTAAAAGTCCCGTGGAAATCGGTCCACCTGTTCCGGAGATTAGCCGGAACAAACAGACAGACAAAAATGTAGAAATATTTTTGTTTTGTACAAGTACGATACCGTGTAAACATTCAGATGCATTTAGTAAAAAACTGTCATTATGACATAACAAACGGACACTTCAAATACAGAAGATGGACGTCAGTTGCTGTGGTGTTAATAAATAAATATACTTATCAAAGCTAAACTTGACTAAGTTACTCCTTATAACACCAGCTATTTGCCAGTAAAAGTCCCATGGAAATCGGTCCACCCATTCCGTAGATTAGCGGGAACAAACAGACAGAGAAAATGTGAAAAATATTTTTTTGGAAGAAGTAGAAGTAGCGTGTAAACATTCAGATGCATTTAGTAAAAAACTGTCATTATGACATTACAAACGGACACTTCAAATTTATTTATTTGTATAGAGGATGTGTATCAGTTGTTGTGGTCCTAATCCCACTAATGTTATAATTGTGAAAGTTTGGATGGATGGATGGATGTTTGTTACTCATTCACGCCAAAACTACTGAACCAATTGCGATTAAACTTGGATACTGAAGACCTGGATCAACACATAGGCTACTTTTTATCCTGATATTCCTACGGGATCGGGACTTACGCGGGTGAAATAGAGGGGCGCTGCTAGTTTTATAAATGTGAGAGTTTTCGATGGATGTTTGTTACTTTTTCACGCAAAAATCACTGAACCGATTGCTATGAAACTTGGTATGTAGATAGCTGGAGACCTGGATTAACGCATAGGCTAGGGTTTTTATCCCGATATTCCCACGGGATCGGGATTTACGCGAGTGAAACTGCGGGGCGCTGCTAGTAAATAAATATACTTATCAAAGCTGACTTGACCTTGTAAACAGAACTTGTAAGTATCTAACTATATACTGATTATAATTAATAATATAATCTAACTACCTACGTAAATACGGGAAACTTAATTTAAGACAACAAAACTCAGCATTTTTGTAGGTACCTACTATTACCTATAGGTAAACGTATATTTCTTTACATTGAGATTCGGATCTGTCTGGTGCGGGAGAAGATTATTCCTAACTATAGTTCGACATTGGTTTCCGTCTTTGTTTAGATGCCTGTGGTGGGTGAGGTGAGGTGATTAAGGTATTCTTCTAGTGTTTAATTTTGTAGTTATAAGATACGTGCGCCAGATGAATTCTTTCATTTCTTGTGACCATCAACATCAACCAACAAGGTGATTCGAATGAATAAAATGGCGATGGAGTTGTCGGAATATCGCTTAGCATATCAGAGTTCCTATGAATTGCTGGGCTCGTTTGACGACTTCTTCCACGGAGCAGATACAAAGAGGAGAGGGCCTAAGCCACTGTGCACTGTGATTATAACTAGGTCGGACCTAGTTATATACGAAGAGAATATTTTTACTATTGTTTAGTAGATGGAAAAAAGTGAAGTGAGCGGAGCTTGACACCCCTCACCCGCAAATTATCACCCGTTGTTTCATAGGGAAATCTAATTATAACACCCCTCTTTGTATCTGCTCCGTGACTTTTTCTCACCCGGAGATTCTTCGAACCTTTGGACTCAATATATTAGTTTTGAAGTTTGGTTTGAAACAAGAATAACAATATATTAATTTGAAAGTGATAAAATAAAAAGACTTATTCAAATTTAAGTGAATTTACAAGAAAAGTGAGAGTGATTATATATTTCGTTTTATAATTTCTTAAGGCTTAAGCCTTATCTACCCCATTTTCGTGAAGTTGCAAATAGTAGAAAAATTATATGACGTAAAGAAGTTTCACTTCTTACCTGTGTACTCTGGTACACACACACATTTTTTTTTTTATTTAAATAGTGACTTCAATAATAAAAATATATATTTCTTAAAGTTTTTTGTGTTCTTTCATGACAGTGGGGTGCAAGTGCATCCCGTTGAACCCCTCTCCCGGCATTGGCATAAGGCATTGACTTTATGTGAACTTGGAACATACCATTTGTTACTAATTCTCAATTTATGTACTTCATTTAGTATTCGAGTACTCAAGAAAACAATTAAAAACCTTTTTTTAACTTTAACACCAAACATCTGAAAACTTGAGGTACCTATTCGCGTACTTGAGTTATTATTACTCGAACAACTTGACTAGCACACCTCTAGTTGTCAATTTTATGTGAAGTTGTCAACAAAGTATTCTGTGGTTGTCAACTTTTCGATGCAATTCTAATATTCTGCGCTGTATTATTAAAAGCAACGTTGCTCCTCAAAGCCACAAATCAAAAGTTGATGTTGAAAAACAACGTTTTTCTTTTAAGATTTTTCAGTCGCTTATCTTTCAAATCTGTATTGCACATTGGCTGTTAAATACCCTCAAAGAAAAACTGCAGCTTTAAATAATTTTAGTATTTTATTGATTTTTATGAACGTTTTTTACCGTCACCAAACCAAAGTGCGAGTGCGGTTGATAGATAATTTTTAATAAAGTTAATTTCTGATATTATTGTTGGATTTACAACCTTCAGAATTCTTTAATAATGAGTGGTTCAGATTCTGATGATGAGAACGTAATACGTTATGGAACCCCGTTGGAACCATACGAAGAAGGTTTGTTTTGGATTTGAAGTTTATTAAAGTTGCATTAAAAATATGTAACTGTTCTATAAACTTAGCGAGGTTTTAATTTTAACCTACCTGAGTTCATAGTTAGACACATAGTCAGGACTGAAATTGTTATCAAAGTGTAAACCACTATTTGGGTTATTCTAAATTAAATACTTTGGTATAATGATCTGTTATTGATGAAGAATAAAGTTTTTTATTTTATTGCACTAAGTTTACAAACAGTAACTGCTTGCCTAATAGTATGAAAGAAGAAGAAAGAAAGAAAAAATATTTATTTCTAAGTGTTGAAAAAAGTGCTTACAGTACGACGTGATAAAACATTAAAAAAATATATATAAAGAAGAAATACAAAATAAAAATAACGGCAAAAAACCAAAATAGAGCTACATGTTACCTTGCACGCACTTGCAAGTCACTTATTGAAATTGGTCACCGCTCAGCATTGATGCTGATGACGCCAGCAAAGAAGTTGCTGTGCGCCAAACAGCGCTGATTTTCAGCGGTGACCGTATGAGGTTACCTGCAGCCAAATATGTTTATAAGACTCAACCATTCTTATTTAAATTCTATCTCGCCAAACCACAATCTCCTGCTACCTACCTGCTTAATCAATTTAACTACACAAAACATAAAGTAGTAACGTTAAGTATAATATTTAAATTAAATATATATAGTATCTATTAATAGTTTTATTGATAGATATGTACCTTTTTATTATCAATTAAGATTATCTTAAAAACTAGTAGTTCTTTCTTAATAATAACAAATGATATTGGTAAATAAAATATCGTTTTAACAGATGAACTTCCTACAAAACGTAAGTTCCAACAGCAGCCCGATCAATTTGCTGTGGATGCTAATGGCAGACGTAGATTCCATGGAGCATTTACAGGGGGCTTCTCAGCGGGGTTTGGCAATACTGTCGGATCATTGGAAGGATGGACACCCAGCACTTTTAAGAGTTCACGATCAGAAAAGGCTCAGGTTTCTGTAAGTAAAATTTGTTGAATATTTGTGCAGATTAGAATGTTTAACTTAACAATTGCTAAGCCTACATTACGTTCCGGCTATGCACCCTCTCCATGTAGAATGTATATTCCTTGTTGGTATTTAGTAGGTATATAAGTAAAAATGTTATTAAATGGAATTAGTGAGTTCACAAGTCTAGTAATAAACCAATATTAACTTGTCTATCATTGCAAAAAGTGTTCTAATTGGAATTGTGATTGTTCAAACCTTATCTCACTCTGAAACCTACTCTTGACAAAAGGTGGAGAAAGATGTAGGATGAATGATAGACTAAAGCAATCACAGACTGATGAGGAAGGGGTGCAATGAAGCTAGTGAGCACTACCCCAATGTTCCCACAACATCTAATGCCGCATTCCAAAAAACAAGAAACGTTTCGTTTCGCTTACAGACGGTAAAATTTCGATAAATTTTCAACGAAAATTTTACTGTCCATAAGCAAAACGAATTGTTTTTTGTTTATTGGAATGCGGCATAAGTTGACCATATTGCACTGAATGGGACTTGTTCTGGACTATGCAAATAGGCAGGATTAGGTTGATTTAGGCTGAAAATGATGATGATGATGTATATGGGCGTTTCTCTGTAAACTGGGCAACTCATTGTCCCAGGCTAATTTTGTTTAAAAAATAAGAGATCGTAAATATATCGTAGATAATTTCAAAAATTAATGCCTTAATCTACCTCTGCTCAACATTGAAAATCCATTAAAATAAACTGTATTATATTAAAAACGTTTGTATAGTCCTTAAAAACCAGTCCCCTGGCATGTCACCAAAGCAGTACAGTTACTTCAGACGAAATTAATCCAGACAGTATCTATTGGAATTAATCGAAATTTTAAATGATTAAACCAATATTGTTGAATTGTTAATGAGACCTATTTATTTTAGTTAAATTTTATTTTACAATTTAAAAAAAGGCAATAAAACTTTGTCTTCGCATTTAGTGAACAGTCCCCCTGTCTATATTTTAAATTACGTGTCACGCAGCCGAATGGTTGAATAACGCCTTTTATGCGTACAACGAAACGCAACAAGTCTGAAGTTTGCACGGTTGCCAGGATGACGGCCCGGATGCTATCTTTGTTAGTAGTGTGCGAGTGTCCATCCGTGGAAGCCGCTTTGTAACCTGACAGCCAACAGTCCTCTGGTAAGAATTATTTTACTTCTATTTATGTATTTTAATGATTCCTTGAAATATTTAAATTGTTACAATAGACACATATTTCCTATGTGCAGCAAAATAGCATAGATGAATTACATTTTGTACTACTCACCAATGACATCAAATTAAACAGTCCCCTGGCAACAGTCCCCTGTCTCTCTACAAGACAGGGGACTGTTTCAGCATCCAGGGGCCTGTTACTGGACTTATTTCATTTGTTATTGTTCTAGACTTGTTTTGAGAATGGGGTCAAAGAAAAAAAGGGACGCAGAGCGAAAGAGATATGAGAAGATTAAAAACGACCCTCAAAAAAGGGAACTTAGAGAAAAAGAACGCCTTAAGTTCCTTAAGAAAAAAGAAAAGGGAACTAGAAAGCTTGTTGAGAATATGACTTCACGAGAACACCGGGATGCAAAGAAGAAGTGGAAAGATTATTTATTTATTAGCAAATATTACTAACTCATTTATTAAAAAAAATACTCCAGTTTCTGATGTATCTACTTCATGTCAAATGTCATCACCTGAAATGGCTGAAATAAATTTAATTTAAAAAAATTAAAAATAAAGAAAAGATGCTTAGATATAAAATAAAAAAGATGAAGAAATTAAAGAACTGCAGAAAAAAGTATTGAAGTACAAAAACTGTATTTTGCATCTAAAAAGAGTATAAATCCAAAGCCGAAAGAAACACCAAAAACTCATTCTCCAAAAAATTCTTCTTTTCCCAACTAAGTTGGGGTCGGCTTTCAATCTAACTACGATACGGCCGAACTTTGATATTTTACGTGAAGCGACTGCCATCAGACCTCCACAACCCAAGTACTAGGCGATATCGAAGTTCTGTAGTTAGACCAGGTTGTCGGACTTTTTACGGCTCCAACTACCCGTAACGAATGCCATAGATGTTTGTATGGCACCCGGGACCGACGGTTTAACATGCTCTCCGAGGCATGGAGGGGTCTCAATGTGTTAAGAATGGATCCATCCTAGACTGCCCTGGCTAGCATTACTTAACTTTGTAATGTGTTAACCTACTCGGTTACCACTTAGCCACGAGCCCCTCTTACCGCTTAGCCACGAGCCCCTCTTACCACTTAGCCACGAGCCCAAAAACGAAGTTACAAAAATGGCAGATGCTCCAGAATTAAGAAAAGATCTAGTCGAAACAGCACTTTTCGGTGAAGTACTAAAACAACATATACAAGATAATTTTTCAGAGATGAAAACCGTAAAAGAAAAAAGACTTTTAACAAAAATTGTTAGTGGAAAGATAGTTGATAAATATAAGTTATGGCGAATGAAAAACACCGGTGTGATAAGCTAAAAAAGAATAAAAAAACGGGTTATCGACTATAAAGAAGAAACAAAATTTCAGATGAATGTGTTGTGAAGAGAAGTTGTAAATTTCTATGAAGATGATTCCAATAGTAGACTAGGAGCGGGAAAGAAAGAATTTATAACGAGAAACTTAGGACGAAAACAAAAGCGATACATGCTTGACTCATGACTGGCCTGTTGGTGTAGTGGTTAGAGATCCTGACTGCTGAGCCAGAGGTCGTGGGTTCGATTCTTACCCAGGACAAATAATCAAACATTCACACACGTTACATTCTTAAAGCTCTGTGATAAAAAAGGCCAGTTATTTAGAAACGATCATGACGACGTGGCAGACGTTGCAGTGGACCAAGTCGTATAGAAGCTGTCTAATCCAAATATAGTTTTAAAAGGCAATTTTACAAGTTCGATTCACCTGTAGATGTTTTCGAAAAAAAATAAGACTTAAAATACCTTTTCTTACCAACTTTTGCTATATTTTCGAAATAACTAATTATTTTTCGAGACTGATTCTATAGTGTAAGTTTAAAGTACTGAAAGACCTTTCAATATATGTGATTTTAATTAATAATAAGTAAATATTAAGATTACAGTGCTACGTACAATATTATATAAAGATAGTTGATTTTGTAATTTTTTATTGTTCAGTTACTTAATTCGTAAGCTCCAAAGTTTATAATAATAAAAAAACATTTAATTTTGGTTCAAAAATTGTATTTTTGATTTAATTTACAGTCCCCTGGCTTTGGCAACAGTCCCCTGTATAATTTTTTAAGAAAATGCTTAATATCTTCTAAAGTAATGGAAATATTTGTGGTTCATTTGCCATACATTAATAAATAGACGGATACTTGTTCCCTAAATAAAATTTATTATATTATGAACAAAAAAGTTGCTTAGACAGTTTTCTTACAATAGTTGCCCAGTTTACAGAGAAACGCCCATATAACCCAAGCATTTATATCATCTTTGGCTACAAAAAAATATATCCTATGACAAATTACACATCCCTGTCTAGACCCACACTAAGCCCAGCTTTTACTGTGGGTTCCAGAACTCGATTAAAAGTTTTTAGAAACATTTTTTTTGTAAGAACAAATTTTTTTTTGTAACAAATTATATGTATGTATAATAATTTGTTAAAGTATTATTTTAAACCAGGCATGAACACGACTTTCAGAAAATAAGGCAATCACTTTTACAGACATAATAAAAAGAAATTAAAAATATGATAGCGATCAGTTTGGTGTGTTCTTGCTCACCGTCTGATGTAAAGAAACTAACTGCTATTTTTGTGCCAGATGATGTGTGACGTCACAAATTTTTTCAGCTACAGTATATTATATTTAGTCATACTTTCTGACGTATTGTTACGAATAACCCGCCATCTATTGGCGACTGTGGGAAGTCTTACGGCCGTTTCCAATAACCAAGCTGTAGTTACCGATAGATCGCTATCTCCAAAAAAACAGAAAGGTCCTATCTATCTATAGTCTTTGTTTCACAATCAGAGATAAGTGCTATCTATCTTTATCCAACGAAGGGTAGCGCCTTTCCTCTCGTCTATCAACGCCTCTTGAAACATCTCGTTTTTTGTTAACCACTTAACAATAATCACCCTTAAACCCATTCTAGTTTTTATAGATTTTAATTTTTTTTAGTCAATGAAAGCGGCCCATGACAAAATATGAGAGAATGCTGCTTGTGCAACATGTGGCGGCAAATGTCGTTTCAAATAACAAAGCAATGAATGCAATAATAGAATCAAAGTACAGGCTTGTTAAATGATTTTATTTCTTCGATTTTTCGATTCGAATAAAAATAAAACTATTAAAATCTAATTGACAAAAATAGACGCAGCTATAGTAATACGTATTCTGTTAAAACGAATTAAATACTTTTTAAATTGGCATTACACTAAATCTGTAATATAAGTTTATTTAGGTATTAGTACTAAATTATTTATTTAACTGGTTTACAGCAGACTCAGTAAAATCTGTATGCATAGTATTCACGCCAATTCGTTTCTTAACCACAATTATAATTCAAATAATTCCAACTACAATGATCCGTTGTATTATATTATTAGTATATTTTTCCTACTTCAACTATTCAAAAGTTTTAAAAGTTATCCTTGTCAAAACGGCCGATGTTGACAGATAAGCAAATGATGTTACTTGAGTTAGCTCCGTCTATCGAAAGTAACTTAAAACTTATATTGAAATGAAAATAAGAACCATTTGTATGGGATTCCTATCTCTAGTAGGCTACCTGTCCTCTTGACGATAGATCGACAACTTCGATAGAACATGCTTTACCCCAGTAGGATATTGAAAAGCAAGTAAGGACCAAACGATAGATTTGTCTATCTTTTGTATGTGGATTTACAGATAGATAGGTTATTGAAAACGGCCGTTATAGAGCTACAAAATAAAGATACACGCCAACTGTTGAGACAACACGGAACTAAGTAGTTAGTAACCCGTTAGCGGATTCTATTGTTGTGTAGAATTTACCAGAGGTGTCGCGATTTTTCTGGAAGTACCGTTTCGCTATATAAAGCGTGGCATTGCTGAGTAGTGTGTTAGTTATCAAGTGAGTGTCAAGTGAGTTAGTTTCAAGTGAGTATCAAGTGAATTAGTTTCAAGTGAGTGTCAAGTGAATTAACAGCGACTAAAGTGTAAGTGAATTAAGAAGTTTAGTGTAATAGTGATAAAAAATTATTGTAATTGTGTTGTTGCTAGTTTCCTAGTGTATTTTGTGATCTATTAAAATAAATTGTGTCTATTTCGGTAACAATCTGGTATAATTTTCTCTAATCCCGAACCTCAGCTCGTAACAAATTGGTGTCAGAAGTGTGATTAGATGATGCCGGTTTTAACGAAGTAGGACACGGAAGGCATTCGTATTAGGGGACAGCGACAGCAGGAAATGGACCAGAGACGGTTTGGGGATGCTCCGCATCAACCAGCGGACGGTCGGCAGGCGACGGCAGAACCTGTTGACGATTCATTCGCGGCTCCCTCGACCTCGGCGGCTCCGGATCTCGCCGCATTAATGATGATCTGCAGGTGCAGACTCGTCAGCTCCAGGACCAGTTGCGGCGGGACAAGGAAGAGCAGACCCGTCGTCAGGAGGAGCAGACCCATCGTCAGGAGGAGCAGGCTTGGCAGCTGCAGGACCAGTTGCGGCGAGACAAGGAGAAGCAGATGTTCCTTATGAAGGATCTTCAGGTTGCGCTAGGTAAGGTTCTCAAGGTGATGAAGGAGACGGTCCACAAGCACGAGGCCCGCATCACGGACATTAAGCACAAGATTGTAAATATGCAGAAGGCCCTAGGAAACCTGAAGCTTGGAACAGCTCCTGTGGGGAGTACTCCTGCGGTGCGCGGGTTTAAAGCGCCTCCATTCGATGGAACGTCCTCATGGTCTGCTTATAAAATCCAGTTCGAGGCCGTTATGAAAGCGAACGGGTGGACTGAGGCACAAGCCATGACAGCGCACACCCTGGGTCTCCGCGACCAGGCGTTGACTGTGCTGGAGGCTCTGGCTCTGGAGCACGTATTCCGTGCCCAGTTAAAGGAGCGCATGCAGCGTGGAGGTGAGAATTTACTGCAGTGGGCTTTGGAAATTGAGAAGCTCGTCCGGAAGGCATATCAGTCAGTGCCTACATTGATGGAAGGCAATCTGGTGCAAGCCTTCGTGACCTGGAGGTCAGGGCTGCTGTTAGGCTGGGGCACCACGACACGCTTAAGGCTGCCCTTGCCCACGCATTGGAGGTGGAAGCGGTAAGGCAAGACCACCGAGCCCACCGCGTTAGAGAAGTAACTACACCCACCGCCCGTAACTGTCCCCAATATAGCCCCCGATGCTATACCTGCGGAGAGAAGGGCCACCTTCGGGCGAATTGCCCAAGGCAAAGCGATGGACGAGCACAGGAGAGAAGGGTGGTTGATGCTGCCGCCCAACAGCAGGAGTACGATTTCGAGATCCAGCGTCGTAGCGGCAAATGCCATGGCAACGCTGACGCATTGTCAAGGCGGCCTTGCACAGAGGACTGTAAACACTCCGTTAGGCAAGAGACCAGGGAAGCTGTGCCCGTCCGCATGTTAAGAACGGACCTGAGTGACGAGTGGAAGGAAACCTTACAGACGGCTCAAGAAGAGGACACAGATGTCAAGTTAATTCTCGAGTGGGTCAAAGCCAATGCTCCGAGGCCCAAGTGGAGCGACGTTGCAGCTATGAGCACAGTAACGAAGGGTATTGGGCACAGTGGAATAGCTTGGTCGTCCAGGATGGAGTATTGTGCCGTGAATGGGAGAATGCGCGAGGGGACACCTGTCACCTCCAAATGGTTGTTCCGAAGGCCAAGGTACCGGAGATTTTCCAGCTTTACCACGATGGATGTTCAGGAGGCCATTTGGGTGTGAAAAGGACTTTATTGAAGATTCGAGAGCGGTTTTATTGGATCCACAGCCGCGACGATGTGGAAAACTGGTGTCGAAAATGCATCAGTTGTGCAGCAGTGAAGGGACCTCACACACGCAGCAGGGGTGCATTGCAGCTGTATAATGTGGGAGCTCCGTGGGAACATATTGCCGTGGATGTAGCAGGTCCATTTCCGGAGAGTGAACATGGCAACAAAAATTTCATGGTTGTCATGGATTATTTTACGATGTGGCCGGAAGTATTTGCGATACCGAACCAAAAGGCGACCACGGCAGCTAATAAGCTGGTCCATGAAGTCTTCTGTCGATTTGAAGTACCTTTAGAGATTCACAGTGATCAGGGGAGGAATTTTGAGTCCCAGTTGTTCCAGGAAACAGGCCGCGTGATGGGTGCTTTTAAAACCCGAACCACCTCTTACTACCCTCAGTCTGATGGAATGGTAGAACGGTTTAATCAGACATTAGAGAGGTACTTGGCAAAAGTTGTGGAAGGTAGGCAAAGAGACTGGGATAAACACATCCAGCCGTTTCGTCTCTCGTACCGAAGTGCGGTCCACGAAAGCACGTCAGTAACACCAGCCTTTGCAAACTTCGTTCGAGAACTGCGGTTGCCTGCGGATTTAATCACGGGCACTCCCCCTGACACTCCGCGCAGTATTACGGATTACGCCAACGATTTACGCAGCAAGATGAATGACGTTTACGAGCACTTCAGACAATCAGGACAGCAGACGTCGGAGAGAATGAAAACCCGGTACGAACGAAAGAAAAATGTCAGAAGCTTTGAGGAAGGATCACTGGTCTGGCTGCATAACCCGGTTCGCAGCAAAGGGAAATCTCCGAAGCTGCAAGTGAAATGGGACGGACCATACAAAGTAGTGACCAGACTCAATGACGTAACGTAACCGCATTCAGAAAGGACCGAGGGGCACTCCCAAGATCGTCCATGTGGATCGGTTGGCGCGTTATCATGTTGATAATCATGCTCGGGACGAGCATGTCTAAGAAGGGGGCAGTGTTACGAATAACTCGCCATCTATTGGCGACTGTGGGAAGTCGTATAGAGCTACAAAATAAAGATACACGCCATCTGTTGAGACAACACAGAACTAAGTAGTTAGTAACCCGTTAATGGAAATTACTAGTGTGTATTAGAACATTCTATTGTTTTGTAGAAATTACCAGAGGTGTCGCGATTTTTCTGGAAGTACCGTTTGGCTATATAAAGCGTGGCATTGCGGAGTAGTTAGTGGCGGTTAGTTATCAAGTGAGTGTCAAGTAAGTTAGTTTCAAGTGAGTGTCAAGTGAATTAACAGCGAGTAAAGTGTAAGTGAATTAAGAAGTTTAGTGTAATAGTGATAATAAATTATTGTAATTGTGTTGTTGCTAGTTTCCTTGTGTATTTTGTGATCTATTAAAATAAACTGTGTTTATTTCGGTAACAATCTGGTATAATTCTCTAATCCCGAACCTTAGATCGTA